>JACEFZ010010935.1:0-25383 GCA_014155875.1 Cepaea nemoralis | reverse complement strand
GTGTTTTTGTGTGTGTGTGTGTAAAGCGGGTGGGAAAGCGGGTGTCTTCCAAAGGGGACATGATCCAAATGAACGCAACAGGAAGTAAGCTATTACAGCAATGTTATGGGTGTATTTTTAACGACTATGCAGTTTTTGAAAATACTGCCGTTTCGAGTTTTGTATTTACCTATTATGTTGCATTGTCTTGCGTGAACTCCACAGTATGTAAATAGAAAGCTAAGAACGGCAATATTTTCAACAACTGCCCAGTCATTAAAAATACACATCAGTGTGGTTCTCAACCGGTGAGGAATTCTCTCCCGGGGGGGGGGGGGGGGGGGGGTTGTAGGGTTCCAGAGGGGAATTAAGATCATTTCAACATCGCATTAATACAAAAACCAGTTACTTGATATTGTTTTTATCTCTACATTTTACTGTTCCGTACTACTCACCCTAATGAAATTCGTTTTATAATGTAAGTAGACCCGCAAATTACGTTTTATGTAGATGTCTAGACTTGTTCTAGTTATGTTATTAAAATTTAGCTCCATTTTTATGTATACTGTAATGGTGGGGGGGGGGGGGAATTTATAGGAGGAAATTCTAAAAGGGGGGAATGACGTTCTGACCATATGACTAAAGGGAGACATGGGCCAAAAAAAAGGTTGAGAACCACTGCTATAGATCCTACACTCCTTCTGGATAACTAGCCACCTACAAACCCGTGGCGGGGAAAAATGACCCAGCATCAGCTAGTCGCAGCCAGTCCACAAGTGTGCTGCCTAGACATGGCGTGATCAACCCTTAATATGCCCACCGGCAGATGTGAAGTTTCAATACTGGTCCCTTTCACAAAAAGCTGGTTTCTTTTATTTTGAAGGAGAAGGAGATCAAACAACACAGGCTCTTTTAGACGGCACTCTGGTCCTGGATTGTGAGAATTGTTTCTGCATCAACCTCATTCCAATATGTAAGAGACCTTTTCACGACTCAACGACCTAAAGGCCAATGCATGGGAGTTACAACTGCCAGTCTTCCAGATAATTCACAACCTAGCACCGATATGTCTGAAGCGCCTTAAGTCGTGTAGAAGAGTCCTTCGTGTTTATTTGTAGAAAACATTAGTCAGCGTGAAGTTGCGGGGCTGAATATAAATAATATACGTTCAGCTTCTAACAAGGGAGCCGCGACAGGGCAGAGCCTAACAGTGGACTTGGGTTCCAATCCGCGACAGGGCAGTGACTAACGGTGGGCATGTGTTCCAATCTGCAACAGGGCAGTGGCTAACGGTGGCCATGTGTCCCAATCTGCAACAGGTGCAGTGGCTAACGGTGGCCATGTGTCCCAATCTTGCAACAGGGGCAGTGACTAACGGTGGCCATGTGTCCCAATCTGCAACAGGGCAGTGACTAACGGTGGGCATGTGTTCCAATCTGCAACAGGGCAGTGACTAACGGTGGCCATGTGTCCCAATCTGCAACAGGGCAGTGACTAACGGTGGGCATGTGTTCCAATCTGCAACAGGGCAGTGGCTAACGGTGGGCATGTGTTCCCAATCTGCAACAGGGCAGTGACTAACGGTGGCCATGTGTCCCAATCTGCAACAGGGCAGTGACTAACGGTGGGCATGTGTCCCAATCTGCAACGGGCAGGGCTAAAAAGGGGGGCATGTGTTCCAATCTGCAACAGGGCAGTGACTAACGGTGGGCAAAGGGGTCCCCAAACTGCAACAGGGCAGTGACTAACGGTGGCCATGTGTCCCAATCTGCAACAGGGCAGTGGCTAACGGTGGCCATGTGTCCCAATCTGCAACAGGGCAGTGACTAACGGTGGCCATGTGTCCCAATCTGCAACAGGGCAGTGGCTAACGGTGGGCATGTGTTCCAATCTGCAACAGGGCAGTGGCTAACGGTGGGCATGTGTTCCAATCCGGGACAGGGCAGTGGCTAACGGTGGCCATGTGTCCCAATCTGCAACAGGGCAGTGGCTAACGGTGGCCATGTGTCCCAATCCGGGACAGGGCAGTGGCTAACGGTGGCCATGTGTCCCAATCCGGGACAGGGCAGTGGCTAACGGTGGCCATGTAAGTCCACTCCGTGACAGCCAAAGTGGCTAACGGGGCATGTGTTCCAATCCTATTGAACAAGGATCTAACAACAAATAATAATCTGGGCTTCCAGTCTAACATTGCTACCAGAAAATGTTTTGGGAAGTAAAGTCTATCGCTGTGGTATTGACACTTCACTCGACGAGTGTCCTTTGCCTTCACTTGACACTTTCCGAGGCTGGTGCGGAACTAAAGCATGCCCCGGAGCAGTTTCATACTATGGGACTATTTGTAATAGGGCACACATTTCATAGGCCTAAATACATGGAGGAATAGGGGTCAGCCTTTCCCTCACATAGGCCTAAATACATGGAGGAATACGGGTCAGTCTTTCCCTCACATAGGCCTAAATACATGGAGGAATAGGGCCCAGTCTTTCCTTTACATAGGCCTCAATACAGGAAGGAATAGGGCTCAGTCTTTCCCTCACATAGGCCTAAATACACGGAGGAATAGGGGTCAGTCTTTCCCTCACAAAGGCCTAAATACACGGAGGAATAGGGATCAGTCTTTCCCTCACATAGGCTTTAAAAACACTGAGGAATAGGGGTCAGTCTTTTCCCCCCCCATAGGCTTAAAATACACGGAGAATAGGGGGCAGTCTTTCCCTCACATAGGCTTAAATACACGGAGGAATGGGGGTCAGTCTTTCCCTCACATAGGCTTAAATACACGGAGGAATAGGGGTCAGTCTTTCCCTCACATAGGTCTAAATACACGGAGGAATGGGGGCCAGTCTTTCCCTCACATAGGCTTAAATACACTGAGGAATAGGGGTCAGTCTTTCCCTCACATAGGCTTAAATACACGGAGGAATAGGGGTCAGTCTTTCTCTCACTTATCGAGACGTCGAGCGCAAGTGTGGAACACTCACCCGAACATGTTCAAGCCGTACTGGATCGGACAAATATCCTGTCACTGCTGGGGATCGAGCCCTGGCCCGTTATTGGCGAACAAGCTCATTAAATAGCACAAAACAACGGGGCCCTTAAAACTGGCCAGTTTTAACGTGCATGCAAGAACGATAGAGCTCGGGCTTATGTTGGGTTTAGGACAAATGATGGGAATGGGAGACAGTTTGGAGACATGATCAGATGACCTCACCACCAGTGAACAGAATGGCTAATCTGATGATGACATGAACAGGTGACGTAGGGGAAATGATGAGACGGCCTCAATACCAGTCGCTAGAAGGACTAATCTGATGATATTTTTTACAGGTGGCGGTTGGGGACATGATCAGATGACCCCACACCAGTCGCTAGAAGGACTAATCTGATGATGATATGAACAGGAGACGTTGGGGACATGATCAGATGACCCCACACAAGTCATTAGAAGGACTAATCTGATGATGATGTCAACACATGATGGTTGGGGACATGATGAAACAACCTCAACACCACTCGCTAGAAGGACTAATCTGATTATATTTTTTTTACAGGTCGCGGTTGGGGACATGATAAGATGACCTCAACACCAGTCGCTAGAAGGACTAATCTGATAATGATGTGAACAGGAGACGGTTAGGGACATGATGAGACGACCTCAACACCAGTCAACAGAATCAGTCATCTGATTATGATATGAACAGGAAACTGGGAAGAACAATATCAGACACTTCAACACCAGTCTTCAGACAGACGTATCTTATGGCAATGAGAATAGAAGACAGTTTAGGGACATTATCAGGCTATTGTAGCACCAGTCAAGAGACTGATGATGTTGATGATGAGATTAGAAGACAGTCAATGGACTTGAATCGGACAACGTCTGTGAACTAACAAATCTGAACATGATGTAGAACTACATACTTAACCATTCTGTTAGCAAGCCATTGTGCTAGCTACTACGCGACGACATACCTGTAAATGATGTCAACCATGTTTTCGCAGCGTATCTGTAAGTAATGGCTCTCAAGTTGCCATTCAAGTCCTAGACTAAAAGGCGATAATGTATTCATTGCCTTTCATGCGATGTATTCAATAAATTTGCTGAATATTATATGAAGGAAAAGACATTCAGTGACCATCAGAGCATGCATGCGTTTGTAAAGGCATTAGTATGGGATCTGACAAGATTTTACTCCAGGGCTGCGGTTTCATAGCTGTAAGCACACTTGTCTGTTGTCCTGAATTGATTTCTAAAATCCGGCGCACGTCAGCAGCTACCACCAGGCGCCCGACACCATCTACCATCGGGGCCCCGACCCCAAATCTACCATCAGGCCCCCGGGACACCATCAAACCATAGGTCCCCACCATCAATACCATCAGGTCCCCGACACCAATTACCATCAGGTCCCCAACCCCAAAATCCATCAGGCCCCCGACACCATCTCCCATCAGGTCCCGGAACCATCTACCATCAGTTCCCCAACATAAAACTACCATCAGGTCCCCGACACCAATTACCATCAGGCCCCCAAACCCCAAAACTACATCAGCACCCCGACCCCACCCTACCATCAGGTCCCCGACCCATCTACCATCAGGTCCCCGACCCCATCAAACATCAGACCCCCGACACCATCTACCATCAGGTCCCCGATACCATTTACCATCAGGTCCCTAAAAAAAAGCTCCCATCGGGTCCCCGACATCATCTATCATCAGGTCCCCGACATCATTACCATCGGGTTTCCCCGACACCATCAAAACATCAGGTTCCCGACCCCATCTAACATCAGGTCCCGACACCTTTTTACTATGGGGTTTCCCCGACACCAGTACCATCAGGCGTCTAAACCACCATCACCATAATTCCCCGCCCACAATCTACGATCAGGCCCCCGCCCACAATCTCCCCTCAGGCGCCGACACCATTTCCCATCAGGCGCCCGACCCCATTTTACCATCAGGTCCCCAAAAACACCATCAGGTCCCCGACCCCAATCTACCACCCGGTTCCTGATACCTTTCTACCACCCGGTCCCGACCCCAATCTACCATCAGGTCCCCAACATCAATTTACCATCAGGCCCCCGCCCAAAAAATTACCATCAGGCCCAAAAACCCCAACAACTACATCAGCACCCCGACACCATCTCCAGGGGCCCCCGACAAAATCTACCATCAGGTCCCCGATACCATCTACCATCAGGCCCCCGACAAAGTACCATCAGGCCCCCGACATCATCTAACATCGGGTTTCCCCGACACCATCTAACATCAGGCCCCCGACACCATCAAATATGAGGTCCCGACACCAGCTCCCCTTAGGCGTCTGACACCATTTACAATCATGTCCCCGAAAACCATCTACCATCGGGTTTCACCGACCCCATCTCCCATAGATCCCGACCCCACCCTCCCATCGGGTTTCCCCGAAACCATCTAAAATAGGTCCCCAACACCATCTACCATCGGGCCCCCGACACCATCTCCCCATAAGGCCCCCGCCCACCATCTCCCATCAGGCCCCCACCCCACCCAAACCATCAGGTCCCCGAAACCATCTACCATCAGACCCCCGACACCTTTCAACCATCAGGCCCCCGACACCATCTTCCATCAGGTGCCTGACCCCCATCTACCATCAGGCCCCGACCCCATCTACCATCGGGGTCCCCGACACCATCTACCATCCCCCCCGAAAACCCATCAAACATCGGGCCCCCCGACACCATCAACCATCAGGTCCCCGACACAATCTACTATAAAGGTGCCGGGACACCATCTACCATCGGGCCCCCCGGACACCATCTACCATTAGGTCCCCGACACCATCTCCCATCACCCGACACCATCAACCATCAGGCCCCGACACCATCTACCATCCCCCCGACACAACTACCATCGGGTCCCCGACAACCCTCCCTCCCCGACACCATAAACCATCGGGCCCCCCGACACCATCTACCTCACCCGACAAAATCTACCTTTCAGGTCCCCGACCCAATCTACCATCACCCGACCCCTTTAAACCATCGGGCCCCCGACACCATCAACCATCAGGCCCCCGACCCCATCAACCATCGGGCCCCCGACACCTTTCAACCATCGGGTTTCCCCGACACCATCTCCCATCACCCGACCCCATAAACCCATCAGGCCCCCGACACCATCAACCATCAGGTCCCCGAAAACCATCAACCATCAGGGCCTGACACTATCTACCATCGGGCCCCCCAAACACCATCTACCATCAGGTCCCCGAAAACCATCAAACCATCACCCGACCCCATAAACCCATCAGGCCCCCGACACCATCTTCATCAGGTGCCTGACACCATCTACCATCACCCGACCCCATAACCATCAGGCGCCCGACACCATCTACCATGGGCCCCCGACACCATCTACCATCAGGTCCCCACCATCAAATACCATCGGGGCCCCCGGGACACCAATTACCATCAGGTCCCAAACACCAACTACCATCAGGCCCCCGACACCATCTACCATCGGGCCCGACACCATCTACCATCATTTCCCCAAATCAATACCATCAGGCCCCCGACACCAATTACCATCGGGCCCCCAAAACCCCAAACCCTACCATCAGCCCCCCGACCCATCTACCATCAGGTCCCCGACACCATCTAACATCAGATCCCGACACCATTTTAACCATCAGGCCCCCGTTTACCACTACCATCAGGTCCCGACAAAAGCTACCATCAGGTCCCCGACATCATCTATCATCAGGTCCCGACATCATTTACCATCGGGTTTCCCGACACCATCTAACATCAGGTTCCCGACACCATCTAACATCAGGCCCCCGACACCTTTTTACTATGAGGTCCCCGACACCAGCTACCATCAGGCGTTTTTGACACCATCTACCATAGGTCCCCGAAAAAATCTACGATCGGTTTCCCCCGACCAATCTACCATCAGGCGTCCGACACATCTCCCATCAGGCGCCCGACACCATCTACCATCAGGTCCCCAACATAAACTCCCCATCAGGTCCCGACACAATTTTCCCATCGGGTTTTCCTGATCCCATCTACCATCAGGTCCCCGACACCATCAACATCAGGCCCCCAACCCATCTCCCATCGGGCCCCCAAACCCCATCTACCATCAGGCCCCAAACCCCCACTCCCAATAGGCCCCCGGGAAAACCATCTACCATAAAGGTCCCCCCGACACCATCTACCATCGGGCCCCCGACACCATCAACCATCAGGCCCCCGACACCATTTTCCTTTCAGGGCCCCACAAACCATCGGGCCCCCCGACACCATCTCCCACACCCGACACCTTTAACCATCACCCCCGAAAAACCAAAAAACCATAACCCCCGACACCTCACCATCAGGTCCCCGACACCATCTCCAATAAACCGACCCCATCAACCATCGGCCCCCGACACCATCTACCTTTAGGCCCCCGACCCCATCTACCATCACCCCGACACCATAAAACCATCAGGCCCCCCGCCCACCATCTACCATCCCCCGACCCCAATCAACCATCACCCCCCCCAAACACCATCACCATCACCCGACACCATCACCATCAGGCCCCGACCCCATCTACCATCACCCCCGACACCATCTACCATCAGGTCCCCACACCATCTACCATCACCCGACCCATAAAACCATCGGGCCCCCCGACAAAACCCCACCCCACCCCCCAAAAAATAATCGGGCCCCCCGACACCATCTCCCAATCACCCGACCCCATCAACCATCGGGCCCCCCGACACCATCAACCATCACCCGACACCATCCCCAATCACCCGACCCCATCTACCATCACCCCCCCGAACCATCTACCATCACCCCGACCCCAAATACCATCACCCCCGCCCCCATCAACCATCAAACCGACACCATCTACCTCGGCCCCCCGAACCATCTACCATCACCCGACACCATCTACCATCAGGCCCCCGACACCATCTACCATAAAACCCGACACCATCTCCCAATAAACCCCGACACCATCTACCATCACCCCGACACCATCTACCATCACCCGACACCATCACCATCAGGCCCCCGACCCCATCTACCATCCCCGACACCTTTCTACCATCAGGTCCCCGACACCATCTACCATCACCCAAACACCATCTACCATAAGGCCCCCGGGACCCCATCAACCATAAACCCCCATCCCCCCCCCACCATCAACCATAAACCCCGACACCATCTACCATAAAACCCGAAAACCATCTACCATCAGGTCCCCGACACCATCTACCATAAACCCGACACCATCACCATCAGGCCCCGACACCATCTACCATCACCCGACACCATCTACCATCAGGTCCCCGACACCATTACCATCAGGCCCCAACACCCCAACACCATCACCACCCCAAAAACCCCATCTACCATCAGGTCCCCGACACCATCAACCATCAGGCCCCAACCCCTTTAACCCATCAGGTCCCCGACCCCAAATTACCATCACCCCAAACACCATCTACCATCCAGGGCCCCGACACCATCTACCATCACCCGAACCTTACCATCAGGTCCCCGACCCCAAATTACCATCAGGTCCCCAACACCAACTACCATCAGCCCCCCCAAGAAACCATCTACCATCAGGTCCCGACACCATCAACCATCAGGTCCCCAACATCAACTACCATCAGGTCCCCGACACCAATTACCATCAGGTCCCCAACACCAACTACCATCAGCACCCCGACACCATCTACCATAAGGTCCCCGACACCATCTACCATCAGGTCCCCGACACCATCTACCATCAGATCCCCGACACCATCTACCATCACCCGACAACATCAACCATCAGGCCCCCGACACCATCAACCATCAGGTCCCCGACACCATCTACTATCAGGTGCCTGACACCATCTACCATCAGGCCCCCGAAACCATCTACCATCAGGTCCCCGACACCATCTACCATAACCCGACACCATCAACCATCAGGCCCCCGACACCATCTACCATCAGGCCCCCGACACCATCTACCATCAGGTCCCCGACACCATCTAACATCACCCGACACCATCAACCATCAGGCCCCCGACACCATCTACCATCACCCGACACCATCTTCCATCAGGTCCCCGACACCATCTACCATCACCCGACACCATCTACCATCAGGTCCCCGACACCATCAACCATCAGGCCCCCGACACCATCAACCATCAGGTCCCCGACACCATCTACTATCAGGTGCCTGACACCATCTACCATCAGGCCCCCGACACCATCTACCATCAGGTCCCCGACACCATCTACCATAACCCGACACCATCAACCATCAGGCCCCCGACACCATCTACCATCAGGCCCCCGACACCATCTACCATCAGGTCCCCAACATCAACTACCATCAGGTCCCCGACACAATCTACCATCAGGTTCCTGATACCATCTACCATCAGGTCCCCGACACCATCTACCATCAGGTCCCCAACATCAACTACCATCAGGTCCCCGACACAAATTACCATCAGCACCCCGACACCATCTACCATCAGGTCCCCGACACCATCTACCATCAGGTCCCCGACACCATCTAACATCAGATCCCCGACACCATCTACCATCAGGTCCCCGATACCATCTACCATCAGGTCCCTGACAAAAGCTACCATCAGGTCCACGACATCATCTATCATCAGGTCCCCGACATCATCTACCATCAGGTTCCCGACACCATCTAACATCAGGTTCCCGACACCATCTAACATCAGGTCCCCGACACCATTTACTATGAGGTCCCCGACACCAGCTACCATCAGGCGTCTGACACCATCTACCATAAGGTCCCCGACACAATCTACGATCAGGTCCCCGACACAATCTACCATCAGGCGCCCGACACCATCTACCATCAGGTCCCCAAAATCAACTACCATCAGGTCCCCGACACAATCTACCAACAGGTTCCTGATACCATCTACCATCAGGTCCCCGATACCATCTACCATCAGGTCCCATACATCAACTACCATCAGGTCCCCGACACAAATTACCATCAGGTCCCAACACCAACTACCATCAGCACCCCGAACACCATCTACCAGCAGGTCCCCGACACAATCTACCATCAGGTCCCCGACACCATCTACCATGAGGTCCCCGACACCATCTACCCATCAGGGTCCCCGATACCATTATACATCAGGTCCCCGACAAAAGCTACCATCAGGTCCCCGACATCATCTAACATCAGGTTCCCGACACCATCTAACATCAGGTCCCCGACACCATCTACTATGAGGTCCCCGACACCAGCTACCATCAGGCGTCTGACACCATCTACCATCATGTCCCCGATACCATCTACCATCAGGTCACCGACACCATCTACCATCAGATCCCCGACACCATCTACCATCAGGTCCCCGACACCATCTAACATCAGGTCCCCAACACCATCTACCATCAGGTCCCCGACACCATCTACCATCAGGTCCCCGACACCATCTACCATCAGGTCCCCGACACCATCTACCATCAGGTCCCCGACACCATCTACCATCACCCGACAACATCAAACATCAGGCCCCCGACACCATCAACCATCAGGTCCCCGACGCCATCTACTATCAGGTGCCTGACACCATCTACCATCAGGCCCCCGACACCAGCTACCATTAGGTCACCGACACCATCTACCATCACACGACACCATCAACCATCAGGCCCCCGACACCATCTACCATCAGGCCCCCGACACCATCTACCATCAGGTCCCCGACACCATCTACCATCACCCGACACCATCAACCATCAGGCCCCCGACACCATCTACCATCACCCGACACCATCTACCATCTGGTCCCCGACACCATCTACCATCACCCGACACCATCTCCATCAGGTCCCCGACACCATCTACCATCACCCGACACCATCTACCATCAAGTCAACGACACCATCTACCATCACCCGACACCATCTACCATCACCCGACACCATCTACCATCAGGTCCCCGACACCATCTACCATCACCCGACACCATCGACCATCAGGCCCCCGACACCATCTACCATCACCCGACACCATCTACCATCAGGTCCCCGACACCATCTACCATCACCCGACACCATCTACCATCAGTCCCCGACACCATCTACCATCACCCGACACCATCTACCATCAGGTCCCCGACACCATCAACCATCGGGCCCCGACACCATCAACCATCAGGTCCCGACCATCTACCATCAAACGACACCATCTCCATCAGGTCCCCGACACATCTACCATCAACGAACCATCTACCATCAGGTCCCCGACACCATCTACCATCACCCGACACCATCTACCATCAGGTCCCCGACACCAATTACCATCAGGTCCCCAACACCAACTACCATCAGCACCCAGAAACCATCTACCATCAGGTCCCCGACACCATCAACCATCAGGTCCCCAACATTAACTACCATCAGGTCCCCGACACCAATTACCATCAGGTCCCCAACATCAACTACCATCAGGTCCCCGACACAATCTACCATCAGGTTCCTGATACCATCTACCATCAGGTCCCCGACACCATCTACCATCAGGTCCCCAACATCAACTACCATCAGGTCCCCGACACAAATTACCATCAGCACCCCGACACATCTACCATCAGGTCCCCGACACCATCTACCATCAGGTCCCGACACATCTAACATCAGATCCCCGACACCATCTACCATCAGGTCCCCGATACATCTACCATCAGGTCCCTGACAAAAGCTACCATCAGGTCCACGACATCATCTATCATCAGGTCCCCGACATCATCTACCATCAGGTTCCCGACACCATCTAACATCAGGTTCCCGACACCATCTAACATCAGGTCCCCCGACACCATTACTATGAGGTCCCCGACACCAGCTACCATCAGGCGTCTGACACCATCTACCATAAGGTCCCCGACACAATCTACGATCAGGTCCCCGACACAATCTACCATCAGGCGCCCGACACCATCTACCATCAGGTCCCCAAAATCAACTACCATCAGGTCCCCGACACAATCTACCAACAGGTTCCTGATACCATCTACCATCAGGTCCCCGATACCATCTACCATCAGGTCCCATACATCAACTACCATCAGGTCCCCGACACAAATTACCATCAGGTCCCCAACACCAACTACCATCAGCACCCCGACACCATCTACCAGCAGGTCCCCGACACAATCTACCATCAGGTCCCCGACACCATCTACCATGAGGTCCCCGACACCATCTACCATCAGGTCCCCGATACCATCTACCATCAGGTCCCCGACAAAAGCTACCATCAGGTCCCCGACATCATCAAACATCAGGTTCCCGACACCATCTAACATCAGGTCCCCGACACCATCTACTATGAGGTCCCCGACACCAGCTACCATCAGGCGTCTGACACCATCTACCATCATGTCCCCGATACCATCTACCATCAGGTCACCGACACCATCTACCATCAGATCCCCGACACCATCTACCATCAGGTCCCCGACACCATCTAACATCAGGTCCCCAACACCATCTACCATCAGGTCCCCGACACCATCTACCATCAGGTCCCCAACACCAACTACCATCAGCACCCCGACACCATCTACCAGCAGGTCCCCGACACAATCTACCATCAGGTCCCCGACACCATCTACCATGAGGTCCCCGACACCATCTACCATCAGGTCCCCGATACCATCTACCATCAGGTCCCCGACAAAAGCTACCATCAGGTCCCCGACATCATCTAACATCAGGTTCCCGACACCATCTAACATCAGGTCCCCGACACCATCTACTATGAGGTCCCGACACCAGCTACCATCAGGCGTCTGACACCATCTACCATCATGTCCCCGATACCATCTACCATCAGGTCACCCGACACCATCTACCATCAGATCCCCGACACCATCTACCATCAGGTCCCCGACACCATCTAACATCAGGTCCCCAACACCATCTTACCATCAGGTCCCCGACACCATCTACCATCAGGTCCCCGACACCATCTACCATCAGGTCCCGACACCATCTACCATCAGGTCCCCGACACCATCTACCATCACCGACAACATCAAACATCAGGCCCCCGACACCATCAACCATCAGGTCCCCGACGCCATCTACTATCAGGTGGCCTGACACCATCTACCATCAGGCCCCCCGACACCAGCTACCATTAGGTCACCGACACCATCTACCATCACACGACACCATCAACCATCAGGCCCCCGACACCATCTACCATCAGGCCCCCGACACCATCTACCATCAGGTCCCCGACACCATCTACCATCACCCGACACCATCAACCATCAGGCCCCCGACACCATCTACCATCACCCACACCATCTACCATCTGGTCCCCGACACCATCTACCATCACCCGACACCATCTACCATCAGGTCCCCGACACCATCTACCATCACCCGACACCATCTACCATCAAGTCAACGACACCATCTACCATCACCCGACACCATCTACCATCACCCGACACCATCTACCATCAGGTCCCCGACACCATCTACCATCACCCGACACCATCGACCATCAGGCCCCCGACACCATCTACCATCACCCGACACCATCTACCATCAGGTCCCCGACACCATCTACCATCACCCGACACCATCTACCATCATGTCCCCGACACCATCTACCATCACCCGACACCATCTACCATCAGGTCCCCGACACCATCAACCATCAGGCCCCGACACCATCAACCATCAGGTCCCCGACACCATCTACCATCAAACGACACCATCTACCATCAGGTCCCCGACATCATCTACCATCAACCGACACCATCTACCATCAGGTCCCCGACACCATCTACCATCACCCGACACCATCTACCATCAGGTCCCCGACACCAATTACCATCAGGTCCCCAACACCAACTACCATCAGCACCCAGAAACCATCTACCATCAGGTCCCGACACCATCACCATCAGGTCCCCAACATTTAACTACCATCAGGTCCCCCGACACCAATTACCATCAGGTCCCCAACACCAACTACCATCAGCACCCCGACACCATCTACCATCAGGTCCCCGACACCATCTACCATCAGATCCCCGACACCATCTACCATCACCCGACAACATCAACCATCAGGCCCCCGACACCATCAACCATCAGGTCCCCGACACCATCTACTATCAGGTGCCTGACACCATCTACCATCAGGCCCCCGACACCATCTACCATCAGGTCCCCGACACCATCTACCATAACCCGACACCATCAACCATCAGGCCCCCGACACCATCTACCATCAGGTCCCCGACACCATCTACCATCACCCGACACCATCAACCATCAGGCCCCCGACACCATCTACCATCACCCGACACCATCTACCATCAGGTCCCCGACACCATCTACCATCACCCGACACCATCTACCATCAGGTCCCCGACACCATCAACCATCAGGCCCCCGACACCATTCAACCATCAGGTCCCCGACACCATCTACCATCACCGACCCCATCAACAATCAGGCCCCCGACACCATAAACCATCAGGTCCCCGACACCATCAACCATCAGGTGCCTGACACTATCTACCATCAGGCCCCCGACACCATCTACCATCAGGTCCCCGACACCATCTACCATCACCCGACACCATCAACCATCAGGCCCCCGACACCATCTATCATCAGGTGCCTGACACCATCTACCATCACCCGACACCATCTACCATCAGGCCCCCGACACCATCTACCATCACCCGACACCATCTACCATCACCCGACACCATCTACCATCAGGTCCCCGGACACCATCTACCATCACCCGACACCATCGACCATCAGGCCCCCGACACCATCTACCATCACCCGACACCATCTACCATCAGGTCCCCGACACCATCCTTACCATCACCCGACACCATCTACCATCAGGTCGACGACACCATCTACCATCACCCGACACCATATACCATCAAGTCCTCGACACCATCTACCATCACCCGACACCATCTACCATCACCCGACACCATCTACCATCAGGTCCCCGACACCATCTACCATCGCCCGACACCATCGACCATCAGGCCCCCGACACCATCTACCATCAACCGACACCATCTACCATCAGGTCCCTGACACCATCTTACCATCACCCGACACCATCTACCATCAGGTCCCCGACACCATCTACCATCACCCGACACCATCTACCATCAGGCCCCCGACACCATCAACCATCAGGTCCCCGACACCATCAACCATCAGGCCCCCGACACCATCTACCATCACCCGACACCATCTACCATCAGGTCCCCGGACACCATCTACCATCAACCGACTCCATCTACCATCAGGTCCCCGACACCATCTACCATCACCCGACACCATCTACCATCAGGTCCCCGACACCAATTACCATCAGGTCCCCAACACCAACTACCATCAGCACCCCGACACCATCTACCATAAGGTCCCCGACACCATCTACCATCAGGTCCCCGGACACCATCTACCATCAGATCCCCGACACCATCTACCATCAGGTCCCCGACACCATCTACCATCAGGTCCCCGATACCATCTACCATCAGGTCCCCGACAAAAGATACCATCAGGTCCCCGACATCATCTTTCATCAGGTCCCGACATCATCTACCATCAGGTTCCCGACACATCTAACATCAGGTTCCCGACACCATCTAACATCAGGTCCCCGACACCATCTACTATGAGGTCCCCGACACCAGCTACCATCAGGCGTCTGACACCATCTACCATCAGGTCCCCGACACAATCTACCATCAGGCGTCCGACACCATCTACCATCAGGCGCCCGACACCATCTACCATCAGGTCCCCAACATCAACTACCATCAGGTCCCCGACACAATCTACCATCAGGTTCCTGATACCATCTACCATCAGGTCCCCGACACCATCTACCATCAGGTCCCAACATCAACTACCATCAGGTCCCCGACACAAATTACCATCGGGTTCCCCAACACCAACTACCATCAGCACCCCGACACCATCTACCAGCAGGTCCCCGACACAATCTACCATCAGGTCCCCGACACCATCTACCATCAGGTCCCCGACACCATCTACCATCAGGTCCCCGATACCATCTACCATCACCCGACACCATCTACCATCACCCGACACCATCTACCATCAGGTTCCCGACACCATCTACCATCACCCGACACCATCAACCATCAGGTCCCCGACACCATCTACCATCAGGTCCCCGACACCAAGTACCATCACCCGACACCATCTACCATCAGGTCCCCGACACCATCAACCATCAGGCCCCCGACACCATCTACCATCACCCGACACCATCTACCATCAGGTCCCCGACACCATCTACCATCAGGTCCCCGACACCATCTACCATCACCCGACACCATCAACCATCAGGTCCCCGACACCATCTACCATCACCCGACACCATCTACCATCAGGTCCCCGACACCATCTACCATCACCCGACACCATCTACCATCAGGTCCCCGACACCATCTACCACCAGGTCCCCGACACCATCTACCATCACCCGACACCATCTACCATCAGGTCCCCGACACCATCTACCATCACCCGACACCATCTACCATCACCCGACACCATCTACCATCAGGTCCTCGACACCATCTACCATCAGGTCCCTGACACCATCTACCATCACCCGACACCATCTACCATCAGGTCCCCGACACCATCTACCATCAGGTCCCCGACACCATCTACCATCAGAGGTCCCCGACACCATCTACCATCAGGTCCCCGACACCATCTACCATCAGGTCCCCGACACCATCTACCATCACCCGACACCATCGACCATCAGGCCCCCGACACCATCTACCATCACCCGACACCATCTACCATCTGGTCCCCGACACCATCTACCATCACCCGACACCATCTACCATCAGGTCCCCGACACCATCTACCATCACCCGACACCATCTACCATCAAGTCAACGACACCATCTACCATCACCCGACACCATCTACCATCACCCGACACCATCTACCATCAGGTCCCCGACACCATCTACCATCACCCGACACCATCGACCATCAGGCCCCCGACACCATCTACCATCACCCGACACCATCTACCATCAGGTCCCCGACACCATCTACCATCACCCGACACCATCTACCATCATGTCCCCGACACCATCTACCATCACCCGACACCATCTACCATCAGGTCCCCGACACCATCAACCATCAGGCCCCCGACACCATCAACCATCAGGTCCCCGACACCATCTACCATCAAACGACACCATCTACCATCAGGTCCCCGACATCATCTACCATCAACCGACACCATCTACCATCAGGTCCCCGACACCATCTACCATCACCCGACACCATCTACCATCAGGTCCCCGACACCAATTACCATCAGGTCCCCAACACCAACTACCATCAGCACCCAGAAACCATCTACCATCAGGTCCCCGACACCATCATCCATCAGGTCCCCAACATTAACTACCATCAGGTCCCCGACACCAATTACCATCAGGTCCCCAACACCAACTACCATCAGCACCCCGACACCATCTACCATCAGGTCCCCGACACCATCTACCATCAGATCCCCGACACCATCTACCATCACCCGACAACATCAACCATCAGGCCCCCGACACCATCAACCATCAGGTCCCCGACACCATCTACTATCAGGTGCCTGACACCATCTACCATCAGGCCCCCGACACCATCTACCATCAGGTCCCCGACACCAATCTACCATAACCCGACACCATCAACCATCAGGCCCCCGACACCATCTACCATCAGGTCCCCGACACCATCTACCATCACCCGACACCATCAACCATCAGGCCCCCGACACCATCTACCATCACCCGACACCATCTTCCATCAGGTCCCCGACACCATCTACCATCACCCGACACCATCTACCATCAGGTCCCCGACACCATCAACCATCAGGCCCCCGACACCATCAACCATCAGGTCCCCGACACCATCTACCATCACCCGACCCCATCAACAATCAGGCCCCCGACACCATAAACCATCAGGTCCCCGACACCATCAACCATCAGGTGCCTGACACCATCTACCATCAGGCCCCCGACACCATCTACCATCAGGTCCCCGACACCATATACCATCACCCGACACCATCAACCATCAGGCCCCCGACACCATCTTTCATGAGGTGCCTGACACCATCTACCATCACCCGACACCATCTACCATCAGGCCCCCGACACCATCTACCATCACCCGACACCATCTACCATCACCCGACACCATCTACCATCAGGTCCCCGACACCATCTACCATCACCCGACACCATCGACCATCAGGCCCCCGACACCATCTACCATCACCCGACACCATCTACCATCAGGTCCCCGACACCATCTACCATCACCCGACACCATCTACCATCAGGTCGACGACACCATCTACCATCACCCGACACCATATACCATCAAGTCCTCGACACCATCTACCATCACCCGACACCATCTACCATCACCCGACACCATCTACCATCAGGTCCCCGACACCATCTACCATCGCCCGACACCATCGACCATCAGGCCCCCGACACCATCTACCATCAACCGACACCATCTACCATCAGGTCCCTGACACCATCTACCATCACCCGACACCATCTACCATCAGGTCCCCGACACCATCTACCATCACCCGACACCATCTACCATCAGGTCCCCGACACCATCAACCATCAGGCCCCCGACACCATCAACCATCAGGTCCCCGACACCATCTACCATCACCCGACACCATCTACCATCAGGTCCCCGACACCATCTACCATCAACCGACTCCATCTACCATCAGGTCCCCGACACCATCTACCATCACCCGACACCATCTACCATCAGGTCCCCGACACCAATTACCATCAGGTCCCCAACACCAACTACCATCAGCACCCCGACACCATCTACCATAAGGTCCCCGACACCATCTACCATCAGGTCCCCGACACCATCTACCATCAGATCCCCGACACCATCTACCATCAGGTCCCCGACACCATCTACCATCAGGTCCCCGATACCATCTACCATCAGGTCCCCGACAAAAGATACCATCAGGTCCCCGACATCATCTTTCATCAGGTCCCGACATCATCTACCATCAGGTTCCCGACACCATCTAACATCAGGTTCCCGACACCATCTAACATCAGGTCCCCGACACCATCTACTATGAGGTCCCCGACACCAGCTACCATCAGGCGTCTGACACCATCTACCATCAGGTCCCCGACACAATCTACCATCAGGCGTCCGACACCATCTACCATCAGGCGCCCGACACCATCTACCATCAGGTCCCCAACATCAACTACCATCAGGTCCCCGACACAATCTACCATCAGGTTCCTGATACCATCTACCATCAGGTCCCCGACACCATCTACCATCAGGTCCCCAACATCAACTACCATCAGGTCCCCGACACAAATTACCATCAGTTCCCCAACACCAACTACCATCAGCACCCCGACACCATCTACCAGCAGGTCCCCGACACAATCTACCATCAGGTCCCCGACACCATCTACCATCAGGTCCCCGACACCATCTACCATCAGGTCCCCGATACAATCTACCATCAGGTCCCCGACAAAAGCTACCATCAGGTCCCCGACATCATCTAACATCAGGTTCCCGACACCATCTAACATCAGGTCCCCGACACCATCTACTATGAGGTCCCTGACACTAGCTACCATCAGGCGTCTGACACCATCTACCATCAGGTCCCCGACACCATCTACCATCAGATCCCCGACACCATCTTCCATCAGGTCCCCGTCACCATCTACCATCAGGTCCCCGACACCATCTACCATCAGGTCCCCGACACCATCTACCATCAGGTCCCCGACACCATCTACCATCAGGTCCCCGACACCATCTACCATCAGGCCCCGACACCATCTACCATCACCCGACACCATCTACCATCACCCGACACCATCTACCACCACCCGACACCATCTACCATCACCCGACACCATCAACCATCAGGCCCCCACACCATCTACCATCAGGCCCCCGACACCATCTACCATCAGGTCCCCGACACCATCTACCCATCAGGTCCCCGACACCATCAACCACCAGGCCCCCGACACCATCTAACATCAGGTCCCCGACACCATCTACTATCACCCGACACCATCAACCATCAGGCCCCCGACACCATCTACCATCAGGTCCCCGACACCATCTACCATCAGGTCCCCGACACCATCTACCATCAGGTCCCCGACACCATCTACCATCATCCGACACCATCTACTATCACCCGACACCATCTACTATCACCCGACACCATCAACCATCAGGTCCCCGACACCATCAACCATCAGGTCCCCGACACCATCTACCATCAGGTCCCCGACACCATCTACCATCACCCGACACCATCTACCTTCAGGCCCCCGACACCATCAACCATCAGGTCCCCGACACCATCTACCATCACCCGACACCATCTACCATCAGGTCCCCGACACCATCTACCATCACCCGACACCATATACCATCACCCGACATCATCTACCATCACCCGACACCATCTACCATCACCCGACACCATCTACCATCAGGTCCCCGACACCATCTACGATCATGTCCCCGACACCATCTACCATCACCCGACACCATCTACCATCACCCGACACCATCTACCATCACCCGACACCATCTACCATCACCCGACACCATCTACCATCACCCGACACCATCTACCATCACCCGACACCATCTACCATCAGGTCTCCGACACCATCTACCATCACCCGACACCATCTACCATCACCCGACACCATCTACCATCACCCGACACCATCTACCATCAGGTCCCCGACACCATCTACCATCAGGTCCCCGACGCCATCTACGATCATGTCCCCGACACCATCTACCATCAGGCCCCCGACACCATCAACCATCACCCGACACCATCAACCATCACCCGACACCATCAACCATCACCCGACACCATCTCATGGGTAGTGAGACGGGATACCTAGCTTAGTCGAACACAGGCAACTAATCAAGAAGTTCTGTGTGCAAAATTGCAAACCTTAGTAATTTCACGACATTTGGAGATCGCAAAAAAGCAGGCCATAAGGACGTCGCACTGGCAAAATTATTAGAAAATAAAATTACCCAGGTGTTGATTTTTGTTGTTTGTGTATCCACTGAACGAATGTTTTAACTCTTAAGGCTAAAATTTTGGGGGTTTGGATCATCTGAGTCATGAAAAGAGCTGTCATCTATCGTTGGGTCGGTGTGGAGACGTTTCTGCAGACACTGTACCAAAGTACCTTATCCGTGGGGAATGCGTTCAAGGCACAAGACATAGAGACAGACTGGAAGTATGTTTTGGTTACTAATGTTCTCTCTACAGGCTTGATGTATTGCATTGCCAGTAAACCACAAGCCATTCTCCAGCGGCGCGCGTGACTTTGGATGGATGTCAGCTAGATGTGAAGTATAAGTTGTCCTATTAACTTACGCATGGCTAGCTTGGTGTCATTACAAACTGACTATACACTATGCCTATGCTGCTACCTACATACTTACATTTGGTATAATTATAGGCCGTATATTTATCAGTTCTACCTATAAACTTGCACACAGCTATCTTTGTGTCATTACAAGCCGTCTATAAACTATGCCTTTGATACCTATTTACATGCCGTGTCATTATAGATGGGATATAAATTATCACTGTTTTTGCTATAGTGCGTTCACAAATGTTTGCACCAATATAAAAATCCATAACTCAGTAATCAACTGAAGGGAAATGATGAGATTTAGCACATAACATTATCATTATGTACACCCAACAGGCAAACATTTTATTCTGGAGATTGTACAGCAGATCTCAATGTTTGTTTATATGTGGTAATTAATTTACGGGTTAGAGATGAAATGCACATTGTTAAATGTATTATATTTTCACACGGAAACATCAGTCTCCAATAATGACTATTCTCCGTCTTGCACGGGAATTTCCTTATGAGAAGCACATCACATAGTGGAAGGGAAGTGTTCAGAGGTGTTGTCAATAATTCTGCCTATAGTCGGTGCTTTAATGAAACTATATTATGTTATAATATCTTACCATTTATCGCTAACATCTGAATGTGAATATTGTTCAATGGGATTGAATGTTACAGTTTGTACACTCCAAAGCATCGCTATGAAGTTGCACACATATTTTTGCCAAGAAGCTGATCGCAGGAACCTTTTTCATATTATTACAAATCCCGAAAAAAGAACAATGCATGCATTGGGTTTAAGTAAACGATCATTTCGTAGATGGGTGCAAGAATCTGGAATAAAACCACCACGCAAAAAGCAAACAGCGGGTAGAAAGGCAATTGTAGATAACTTTGACAAGAAGGTCATATGCGAGCTATTATAAAAATGTTGGATACGAAAGAAACAATGACTGTAAGAAAACATAGGGTCTGGTTGAGAACAATGACATAGATCTATTCAAAAAAATCTTTGTGGAAAATCATAAGAACATTAGGCTTCACGCTTAGAAAGTACAAGGGCTGTAGAAATATCATTTGCAAGCAACCTCATTTAGGAGCCACGAGAAGCAAGTACACACTTGAAATAAGGAAAATGCGCGAAGAAAATTATGGCATAGTGTATTTGGATGAAACCTGGATCAGTGCGCACCATAAAAGTGAAAAGGAATGGCAATCAGTGGATGGAAAGATAAAGCGATATCTACCAAGTAGTAAAGGATAGCGTTTGGTCATAGCTCATGCTGGTAGTACGCATAATGGCTTACTACATAATACTGGACTCGTGTTAGTATCAAAGCATACAGACAATAGAGATTATCATAATGAGATGAATAGTAATGAATTTTGAGATTAGCTCGAGAATATAGTGCTTCCATCTCTAGAAAGACCACCTTGCTATATTGTGGACAATGCATTATATCACAATAACCCAAGAAGACCTACGGCATCGAGCACAAAGGAAGAACTAAAGATAAGGCTCCGAGAGGAAACTATACGATTTCCAGAAACGCATTCAAAGCTGGAGTTGTTGTCCCTTGTAAAACAAACGCAAAAAAAGCAAGAAATATCAAATCGACATGGCCATAGGTGCTCGAGACTTATATACCGTACTAGTTTCATTAAAACCCTATAGAACTTGTGTGGGCTAAAATTAAAGGACAGTTGCAGCTGACAATACTACATTCATATTGTCTGTCGTGATGATACTAACCCAGTCCGCGCTATTAAATATTGATAAAAGTTACAGGAAATAAAATGTGTGGACTATGTGTTGAAAGAGGAAAGTGACTATTGGAAAAAGGATGGATTGCATTTTAAGCAAACAAGAGCAGTCATTAACCTACTGGAATCGTCCGACACAGATTACGGTTCGGGCAGATCGCAGACATTAATCACATGCACACCAACTGGAATATTGTGCTCCAACTATTCTAAAGGATAGCAGGCCTTAAATATTACATCTTCGGCAAACAAACATACAACCTGTCAATGGCAACAGTTCGTACTCCACACTGATGAATTTTCAGTTCCGCAAACCCTCAACGATGACGAACAACCGCCATTGAAGAAATAAAGCACACACTAAACGCATCGAATACCAAACGAAGAGAACAATCACGTTGTCAAGTGAGGCAGCAACACACGAACATATGAATCAGTCTATAAACTTCAATGATAAGAGGACCAACAGCTTGGCCGTTAAGAAGGAATCCCGCTACAGAGACATTCATAACTATATTCGTCATGCTCAACAGGTAATAATGTTCCGTCTCTGAAAAGGACAATAAAGTAGACAATCTTTTACGAAGGCTCAAAAGGGTTTTATCCCTATGTGTAGGTGAACAAACTACGCAGACAGCAAAAAACAGACCCATAAAACTTACACAGGGTTGATTGAGTTTTATCATCTTGTCACTCCATACGCACATTAACGCCACAGTGTTTTTTTTTAAGCTTTCGCGAACTCCATATAAAATCTAACTACATCCTAGTAACAGGACTCCGTGTGTACATATTATTAACCAGCAGCTGAAGAAAAAAGAAGGAAATGAAAAATAAGGTAAGAAATGTATTCCTTCTACTTTCCTGTCCATTTCCATTTCGATTCTACGTTATTTACCCTATGTCTCTATAAATTATCCATCTTTACTAATATTACACATTACGAATACGGATATGCCTTGCGTAGTTACCCGAATCGACGTGCATTACCGTAAAACAAGTTAGTTGGCGTGAATTAAATACATTTTCGATAAAACATCAAAGACATTTTGCCGCGTTCCATGATTTCAGTTGCCTTTGGACCTATCAGAGATATATTCATTCAGTGGGAGTAAATATAAGACGGCAAAAAAAAAAATTTCATAACGATGCAACAGATACTTTTAAAAACACATTGAACGTGAAAGAGGGCAAATATTTGTGAAATCACTATAGCTAGTAACTTTACACACAAAATTGTCTTGTCGACGAAACTGCTTGTCAGTTCCATAAACTATTCACGGGGAATACTTGTCCTGTAACACTGAAGCACATTGAATACATTCACAACAAGCTTACTATTCTAACTGCTGAACCCCGCAGACGTCTAACCAAACACAGCTGAAACAGCTTACAATCAAGTGCTTCATATTTCTCTTGTGGTGTTTGTTTCTTGGTGCTCTTTCCCAGACATAAAATCTGCCCATTCCCTTCCACCAATTGCCTTGCCTTTGAATTACGTTTGAAAAGCACTGGAGGCATTAGGTGGGTGGACGCTCGGTAAATGAATGCACCGCGTTTTGATAAGTCTTAATATAGACAGCAGCGACGGTTCTCAGCTTTTTAACAGATAGTTGGTGACATTGTGCTTCAAAAAAGACATAATAACTACAAGCCATGGCGGGGATCGGGGATGGAGTTATACCTCTCCAATGCACAAAGCCTGGGCTGAATTGTAGAGACCATGTGTTGCCCATACAGCATGATCCCCCTCTTGGCCTGCCTAGTTTACTCCACAGGAGAGATAACACCGATTCATCTGGAACCAGACCACCTGCAGATGCTGCCGGATCAGAAAAGCAATGTTATAATTAGCCTGTCGGAGCTTCGATCCTAGAACAGTTGCAGTTGGGGTGATGATATAAATGAATTGGCGCTGTTTGTGGGGAGCACGTGTTTTTTTTTTTTTTTCTGCGTGCCTGTATGATCATTTTTTTCCGGAAAGTTTTTTTCCATGCCCCCCCATGGCGCCAAGAATTTTTTTAAATTTATTTTTCTTTTTTGGTTTT
>JACEFZ010010934.1:0-36028 GCA_014155875.1 Cepaea nemoralis | reverse complement strand
ATTATTCTTAAATATTTCCCATCAGTCTTGATATCTTCCAAAATTTTAATCCGCTCATCATGTTTTACTTTATTAAATGACTTAGTATAATCTAAATAAATAATAAATATTTTGTTTGATGATATACACAGAGAACATGTCTCTGTGCTTGGAAACCTCTTGCGGCTCTGCCACTATTATCACTGCATATGCACCGACACAAACTTCCTCTGACGATTTGAGGGACTCATATAATGAGGAATTACATTTTGTGATCAAGGCAGTTCCAACACCCCGCCAATGGCAACAGCTGGACTTCATCTTCACACGGAGACAACATCTGAATCAAACATCATTAACTAGTAATCACTACAATTCTGATTGTGATACTGATCATTCGTTAGTTTCTGCAGGAGTGAGAATGAGACTAAAGAGAATATACACAGCTAAATACAAATGTATCACAATGATTAATATTATAAACACCAAATATCTTAATAAGTATTTTGAGTTTCAACAGCAGCTCGAAGAGACTCCCTGCGATTCATCTATGATGGTTTGTTTCCTCCCTTGCCCATAAAGCAGCCTCCCCCTATTATGTCAAAGGGGACACCGTTAAACAATGTTGCTGTGCCCCCGATGTATTCTTCTAATGTAGGCACTTCCAGTAACTCTCACAGCAGTGGTCCCTCGTTGGATGGTAATCTACACTCCTATCAGTGCAACCGCCAACTTCAACAGCTAATGCAATACAATCCTGCAGCCCTGCATCAAGCTTTCATGATGTCACTCCAGCACAGACATTTTCCTACCCCATCTAATAGACTTAACTACTACTAAATAAAGTTCAAAAACTCTGAAAATTTCTACCGCAAGCGACATCATCCTTTCATCGTGCAATGTTCGCCAATCATGATCAGTGGCTTCACAAAGATGACCTACGTATAGGCCATCTCAACATCTATCATTTGCTCAATAAATTACCTGAGCTTTCGGTAATACTGTGCAAACAATTCCATGTGTTTGGAATCACAGAAAGTCGTCTCAACGACAAAATATCCGACTCTGAAATCACTCTTAAGAGGTTTAAAGTAATTCGAAGAGACGCAAATCAAAACTTAGAGACAGGTATTGCTGTATACATTTCCAATTCTCGCAACTGTTCCCGTAGAAGTGATCTCGAGTCAGTAGAGATAGAATGTGTTTGGTTAGAGGTGAAGCCAGCCAGTCAGCAACCGTTTCTAATTGGATACCTATATCGGAATCCGTGTGCTGGGTACATTTGGTATGACTGTTTCACTACAATGATGGATAGAGTGTTTACAAAAGGTAGAGAAGTCATGATATTAGGTGACTTTAACATAGATATTACTAAATCCAACCAGACATGGGACGATATCATTCTATCTTACGATTTGAAACAACTAATAAACCGTCCCACAAGGGTTACAGGCACCTCCTCAACTATAATGGATCATATATATGTTACTTGTCCAGTTAATATTATAGAATGTTCTGTTCCTGTTAGTGCAGTTAGTGACCATTACCCAATATGTTGTACGTGGTCGAAAACTGGGTTCAAATCTCCTAAAAATAAACATTTAATCATCAAATTTAGAAATCTAAAAGCTCTCACCCAAAGTTTATTTTTAGATGACTTAAAAAATGCAGCCCTTGAACATGTTTACCAACTTCCTGATCCGGATGATGCACTAGCTTACTGGACAAAGACAGTCTACAGTGTGTTTGATAAACATGTGCCAGTTAAAGAAGTTCGAGTGAAGAATCAACATAAATCTCCAAGGGTGACTCGTGAAATTCTCGAAATCATGAGAGAACGAGATACAGCGCACAAAAATAAAGATGTTATCAATTAGCGCAGACTAAGAAATAAAGTTAAATATGAAATTCGTAGGATAAAGAAAGATCATTTCAAAAATTTGATTGTAGATAAATCAAATAACGGAAATATATGGAAGGCTATTAACTCGCTAACCAACAAGAAACACTCTTCAGAGTCAGCAGTACCGAGCACTATAACATGCGAGGATTTCAGTTGCTTCTTTCAATCAGAAATAGAGAATCTAAAGTCCACAATACCAGACTCAGCTTGTAATTTAAGCTCACTGTCATCATTCTGTGAAGGGAAGTGCTCTAGAAATATTCCCCCTGATATAACCTTGATGTCTGTTGCAGAAGTATATAAATATCTCTCGAATCTCAAAGCAACAAATTCAGAAGGCCTAGATGGTATCAGTAATAGAATTCTTCAGTGTGCTGCACCTATTATTAGTGAGTCCTTAACGTTCATATATAACCAGTGCCTGTCCAAAAACTACTTTCCATTTGCCTTTAAAGTTGCTAAAGTGTATCCTCTACTTAAAAATGGCTCAACTGATAATAGCGTCTTGGGTAATTATAGACCTATTTCCTTACTATCGTCGCTATCAAAGCCATTAGAAAAACACATGCATAAAATAACACTACACCATTTAATTAACAATGATCTAATAATTGACAGTCAATCTGGGTTTCGACCTAAATATTCTTGCCATAGTGCCCTTACAAAAATGACCGATAACTGGCATCTTTGTATCAACAATGGCAACATATGTGGAGCAGTATTTGTAGACTTTAAAAAAGCCTTTGATATGGTAGATCATGATATTTTAATTAGAAAATTAAAACACATGAAGACTAGCACCAACAGGGTGAACCTAATTACGTCATTTTTATCTGACAGACAACAAGTAGTGTCCTTCAATAACTGTCTATCAAGACCCACACAACTTAATGTTGGGGTGCCTCAGGGCTCAATACTAGGTCCGCTGCTTTTTGCAGTGTATATTAACGATCTTCCTTTATACCTGAATACTTCGTGTGACTTATTTGCGGACGACTGTACTATTTACACAAGTCAAGAGAGCCTTTGTGACTTAGAGAGCTCTTTACAAAACGAACTTGACAACCTTAGTAGATGGAACAATGAAAATCGCATGTTAATTAACATCGACAAAACCAAATTCATGCTAATAACGACCAGACAAAAACTACAGACCCTAGCCATAACTGGGACACCGCTCGAGCTCCACGTGGACACGTTGCCTATAATTAATGTAAATGAACATAAAACATTAGGTCTTTTAATTGACAGACATTTAAACTGGAGCCCTCATGTTCACGTCCTTACCAAGAGAATAGCACAAAAAGTTTACCAACTTGCTAAAATTCAACACTTTTTGGATGAAAGCACACGAAAAATATTCTATGCATCCTATATCCAATCACCTCTCGATTATTGTTCCACAGTCTGTGATGGTTGCCCTAAATCTAATATGAAACGATTGTGTTCGCTTCAAAACCGCCCAATACGTCTAGTTTCTAGCATAAAGCACGTTAAAAGTAATAAATTATACAGCCATCTAAGACTTCTACCACTTCAAAAGCGCTTCCTTTTTAACAAAGCCAAATTAGTGAATAAAATTATATCTGAAAATACCCCAGAGTATCTTCTACCGTTAATTCAATCTAATGCAATGAACAGGAAGCGCTTAAATTTATTACAGCTTCTTAAGCCTAGATTGGACTTATACAAAACTTGTTTCGCATATTCTGGTGCTCACTTGTGGAATAGCCTTCCACCAGAACTGAAAACACCAATGAGTCCCTACACATTCAACCGAAATCTCTTTCAATACTTACTTCATACCGACTATATGCCTCCATAAGTCACCTACTAGTATAATTTTTCCACTATCATTCTTCACTGTATGTGTGTGAGCGAGACAATGGGTGAGAGAGTGAATGAGAAAGAGTGTGAGTGGAAGAATTAGTATGAGTGAGAGTGAGTGGGTATGCATGCGCGTGTGCCTGAGTGAGTGTAAAAGTGAGTGGGTGTGTGTGGACAAAGGTGTGAGAGATTTAGTTAGAGAATGAGTGAATCTGAGATAGTGGGTGTGTTGTATGTCTGCATGTCTGTGTGATAGAGTGTGAAAGTTAGTGAGTGAGTGTGAGTTAGAGAGTCAGCGAGTAAATGAGTGAGTAAGGGAGCGTGAGTGAGTGAGAGAGAATTTGTGGGTATGCGTGTATGTGCTCGAATGAATGAGTGTGAGAGCGAGTGAGTGTGTAAAAGAGAAAGCGTGGGTGAATGAGAGAGTGCATGAGAAAGTGTGATGTATGTGAGTGCATGTCTGGATGGGTGTACATATGTGTACATGTGTGTATCTGTGTGTGCCTCTGTGTGTATGTATGTACGTGTGTTAAGGTGTGCGTTCATGTGTTTATATGCGTTTATATGCATGTGCGTGTGCATATGTGTATGGATGAGTGTGTGTGTGCTCGTGTATGTATTGTATATCTTTGTATGTGTAAGTGTGCATGCATGCAGTGTATGTGAGTACGTGTTAGTAAGTATATGGATGTGTGCGGGTATGTGTATGTACATGTGTGTGTGTGTGAGAGAGAGAGAGAGAGAAAAAGAGAGAGAGAGAGAGAAAGAGAGAGAGAGAGAGAGAGAGTTGAGCACACGCATTTCATGTAACATGCTATTCAATATTTTTTATGTATTCTCATCTTTCATATTACGAGGTATCGTTTAATGCCACTTGATTGTCCTGTAACATGCCATTCCATATTTTTTTTTTCTTTTGGTTTATTCTCATCTTATCATTTTGTATGCCATTTGATTTTATCATGTATAATATAACATTACTGTGATGTTAGTGAGAGAGTTAGTGAGAGAGAGAGAGAGAGAGAGAGAGAGAGAGAGAGAGAGAGAGAGAGAGAGAGAGCAAAGAGAGAGAGAGAGAGAGAGAGAGAGAGAGAGAGAGAGAGAGAGAGAGAGTTGAAATGCATCACTAATTTTTACGCTTTTTTTTTGTTTGGGTGGGTGAATGGGTGTGCAGGAGATTGTGTGGGTTGGGGGATGGGTGTATATTGGGTGTGGGGATGAGTGTGGGGGTGTCTGTGAATGGGATATGTCTGCGTGGGTGGGAGTGTGTGAGTATGGATGGGATAAATGTGAGTGGGTGGAGGATGTATGTGTGGGTGGCGAGAATGTTTGTAGGTGGAGGATATGTGAGTTGATGGGGAGATGTTCGGGCGGGGATGTGTATGGGGAAGGTAAGTGCGGGGTGTGTGTGTGGGGAGAATGTGTTTATTGGTGGAGTTTTGTGCGGGAGGGGAGATGTGTGAGAGGTGGGGAGGTGTGGGATGTGCAGGTGATTGAAGGGTGAGTAAGAGAGAGTTGGTGAATGTGTGTGTGTGTCTGTGTACTTGTCTGTGCTTGTAAGAGAGTGAGTTAGTGTGGTTTAGAGAGTAAATGAGTGAGTGAGAGGGTGAGATTATGGTAGGCAGCGTGTATGTGTGAGTAAGTGTGTGGGTGGATGGGTTGGTGTGTACGTGTGTCCGTATGTGTGTATGCGTGTGTTTATGTGTGTGCACGTCTGAATGTGGGTGTGTATGTGTGTGTATAAATGTGTGTTTGTATGTGTGTTTGTATGTGTGCTTGTGTGTGTAAGTATGTTTATATGTGTTCGTAATCTACGAAGAATGAACATGGAGCAAACCGTCACACAATCTGATCTTTCCAATACTTCAGCATTTGTGATTTTGTCTTGCCACTTCATACCAAGTATTCTTCGCAGACTTAGATGGCTAGGACACGGTAGGGAAATGCATGATGGTAGAATACCCTAGGACATCTTTTTTGATGAATTACAGAAGAGTAAGAGATCTCAGGGTCGGCCTCTACTACGATACAAAGATGTGTGTAAACGGGACCTGATTGATACAGGCATTAATAATGCACATTGGGAGCAAGTCGCCGCTGAACGTGTTACGTGGAGGAGGGGGAAGGAAATATCAGAAGTGGAATAAAAACGAAGGAGGAAATGATTGCAGATAAATCACACACCTATCGTGTGAGACGTAAGATGATGCATGATGGTGGAAATGACCATGTCTTCACATGTATCCACTGTGGGCTAACATTTACAGATCGAATTGATCTTATCAGTCACATCTGCTACCGTCATGGGTTGTAATTAATACGTTATTATGCCATTTTGAAGCACAATGTAACAAACTATCGTCTGCCAAGACGGCAAGGTGCCAATGAATGAATGAATGAATGAATGAATATATATATATATATATATATATATATATATATATATATATATATATATATATATATATATATATATATATATATATATATATATATTGGTCACTACTTTCATAAACAAAAATATTCCGTTCACAGGAGTTATGGATATACTACATTAAAAGGCACACTCTTAAATCAAAAGATGTCATGGGACATAACTACCAAACATTTGTTTTGAAATAAATATATATTTTGATCAACAGATAATGACAACTATTTTTATAATCTTTATGATATTTTAAAATAATCTAGCAGTATTTAAATTTTGTAACAAAGGGATAAAATAACAATATTTCTTATAATAATTGCCTTATTTGTATATATATTAATTTTATAATGTATTGTTGTGTTACGCCTCCTTAATATATTAAGTGTTTTATCCCTACAATGATATCTTTGAATAAGCGTTCTAATTAAGCAATTTTTGTCCGGTCTGTACAAGGCCAAAATTAAACCTCTCGCAGATCAAACAGTTACAGAGTATATGAAAATATATAGGATGACATGTACGTACGGTCGCGGAAACAAACACACAGAAACATAGAATTCACTGATAAAATAAATCACATGCATGCTGCAAATACAAGACTTCAACTATTTTTGGAAGAAGCACAGTTGTAAACAACGTTATCATGTTTAAGATAATATATTTAGCTATAGTGTTTGATCCCCCAAAACAGGCAATCACAGACATAAACAAACACATAAGACATTTCATCTTCAACAACACAATACAGAGTATACAATATCAAAACACTAATACAATATAAGAAACAAGAAGGATAGCACTGCAAGACATACATAAGACTACAAGCATTAAGAATCAACCAAATAGGACACATCATCAATCATCAAGAACAACATTCACTGGCATTATACTAAATTAACTCACCTATAATGTGTGGGATGGAACGGCTTCTCTTTGGTGAGGCGTGCGAGTGTATGTGGTATAGATGTTTAATACTAGACTTGTTAATGATAGTTTATAAAACAAATAGATTGACTGAATTTCGTGTCCCGCCTCCATTTGCTTTGGCAGGGACAGACCAAATGTTTTAACGGGCCCTATACGGTCCGCAGGCCGAACGTTGCCCGCCATTGGACTAGGCCATACTTGTATGAGATAATTTATTTTTATTTTTTTTTAAATTTTGCATATCCCTTACAGGACGTTGCAGTCAACACCAGCATTTTTCAGCTGCTGTTGATGTACTAGGCAAGATTAAGCTCAGTAGTTTGCCATTACTTTCTGAGCGACCGGCTCACATACCCCGTAAGTTACCAACGCGGCGAGAACCGCTACCAATTCTCGCGCAGGTCACCTTACTCGCTGGAATATACGTGATTACGGAGAAAGACGTTATCCCCTAGGCCAGTGTGACCGGCAGTACGTTTCTTCATGTCCCTTTTATTTATAGTTTCCATCATAGTAAGTAAATGTGTAGGCAAGTCAAACACAGTAAAAAGACTCTTTGACACATCTCAAGGTGTACCTAGCCACTACGGTACAGATTGCCGCATTTTAACGGAAATATATTTGCGGTTTTGTTCGGCAACTATTTTTTGTGTCTCCGATTTAAGTAAGTTTAGAGTACTCGTGATGTTAAATTTCCCGAATATTTCAAGTTCCCGTTAAAAAAGGGACCGATTACTTTATATAGTTTCTCCCTCCTCGGTTTACGTGTGTACATCTCGTGTTTCTGAAATTCGTTTCCTACACAGAGATACAGAGTGACTTTTTCAGACGTAAGTAGACTCGCAAATCACGTTTTATGTAGATGTATTTGTTTGTTCTAGTATGTCTTATTAGACGTGTCATCCATTTTTATTTAGACTATTATCCCTGCGCTTGGCAACCTCTTGTGGTTTTGCCACCATTATTACTGCATATGCACCGACACACGATTCCTCTGATGATGTGATGGATTCGTTCTATGAGGAGTTAGACTCCGTGATCAAGGCAGTTCCAAAATCTGACTACATTTATATGCTCGGTGATTTCAATGCTCGTGTGGGCAAGGACTCGAGTTCATGGCCAGTGAGCCTTGGAAAATACAACATCGGTCGCATGAATGAAAATGGGCAAAGGCTGCTGTAGCATTGCACCAGAAATGACCTTTGAATTACAAACTCTTTTTTTTTAAACAAAAGAGCTGCATAAGGTCACATGGAAACATCCAAGATCCGGCCATTGGCACCAGCTGGACTTCATATCACACGGAGACAACATCTGAACCATATATCATTGACTCGAAGTTACCACAGTGCTGACTGTGATGCGGATCACTCTTTGGTTGTTGCAAGGGTTAGACTGAGACCAAAGAGAATCTACAAAGCTAAACAAAATCTAGCCCCAGGATTAATATTATTAACACTCGCGATCATGAAAAGTGCTTTCAGTTTCAACAGCAACTTGAAGACGCTTTCACTGATACACCAGAAAATTGTACAGTAAATGAAAAGTGGGGTCAACTTAAGGAAACTCTTTATAAAACTGCCGTAGGGGTTTACATCACTATCGTGATGATAGTATAGAAATTGGCATATAGTTACTCATGAGACCTTCGTCTAATGAACCAGCTTTTAAATGAGGATACACTTTAGCGATTTTAAAGGCTGATGAGAAGTGACATTTGTTGAGACATTGAATATATATTAAAGTTAGTGACTTTCGGGTCTCTGATGCAATGCAGCGAAGAATCCGGTTACTGATTCCATCTTGTTCTAATGAGTTATTGTTTTTTTTTTTTTTTAGGTTACTGAGATGAGTAAATTTTTCAGTGATTGTCATTAGCGGTATGTTGGAGGGAATGTCTCTATGTCATCTATTCTCACAAAATGATGACAATAAAGGTATGTCATGAGGAGAATCTGGTATTGAAGCCTTCAACTGGTTTATGTCGAATTGAAAGAAACTACTGAATTGATCACATGTAACCTGATTTTATGGTAATGGTTGTGAGGACTTGTGTTTGTTTGTCAGGGTATTAATTGCTTTCCATATATCTTTAGTATTAGGTTTATCGACATGTTAAGTTCTTAAAGCAGTTTTTCTTTTCCTTTCGAATAACATATTGAACTTTGTTTCTCAGACTACGGTATATGGTTAAGTCTCTATTTTTATGAGCCATGTCCCGGTCTCTCATAATTTCAGCTACCTCCTGGGTGATCCACTGGGTCTTAGTGTAATTTTCAAGCGGAACTTTCTTAAATGGAACATACTTATCAAATACACTTAGAAAGATCTTCAGCTAGTGGTCCAGAGCATCACCATGGTCAGGAAGTTGGTACACACAGTCCAGAGAAACGTTGAGCAAGTCTTGAAGAAATATATCTTGATTGAGCGTTTTTAAAAAATAATTTCTATATTTTATACTTATGTGTTTGTGTTTCGGAGTTTTGGTACCTCTTTATAACAACGTGCAACATACTGGGTAGTGGTCTCTCATTGCATTTATAGGTACGTTACATTCTGTGATATTGTCAGCTCATGTAGTATAAATGTGATCTATTAGTGTTGCAAATGCTTTTGTTATTCTAGTGGCTTGTTTGACTAATTGTTGGAGGATATATTACTCTGTTATATTTTCCCATGTCTTGTTTGCTGTTTTAATGTCTTTGTTGAAGTCTCCTAACAGTATGATTTCTTTCCCATTACTAAAGACTACATCCATCATAGGTGGTAAAGTTTTCATACCATATGTTTCTTGCGCTGGGGTTTCGATAAAGATAGCCAACTACTAGGGGTATGCGATTTTTAAGTTTAACCGCAAGCCATACACACTCAGTCTCACTGGTTTCAAAATCTAAACTATGGTGGACGTTAAGCGAATTAGAAATATTGACTGCTAAACCCGTCTCTTGATTCTGATAAGGATCTTTTCTAATAACTTTAAAACCTCTGATAGCCATGTCATCATCTGACATGTCACCATCATTTAATTGACTTTCGCTAACGCTGAACATGTGACAATTTTGATTCAGCATGAGCGATAGTTCTGGAAGCTTCCCAAATAGATAACCGCTATTTAAATGTCCGACTCTGAGCCCATCTTTACTGAGCCAGTGTTCATACTTATTAGACATTTCAACTATGCGTTATCATTAATTTTATAAACACTGAATGATTAAAACGTGCGTAAGTTATTACAGTCACACCCTAAGTCTAGAGAAACAGTAATATATCTGACAGTATATACACATACGTAAACAGATAAATCAAGAAGAGCAGTGAAGTCCTCCTCACACACAGTAAAAACACGTTACGAAGGATTATAAAAGATATACAACTAAATACGATTAGTGAATGTAGAGAAGTATACAAGTTAATAATTATAGTCCCGTATCAACTATTACGTTAGCAGTTAAAATAATAACCGAATATGCAGATAAACGTTCCAGGAGAGGCTCTTTCTTGTACCGAGATCCAGTGTAGCTTTGTGCTGAATTGCTAATTTATGTTATGTTGGTAGTTGGTACAGCGACATTGTGAGTGAGCCGCTGGCTAAAACGTATGAAGTATAACAACTGGGTTACAAAGAATTTGATACTCTTGATGTCTCACTGGTATGTAACGATTACCAACCACAGGCTCTGATTGACACTGTGAGACACTGTGGTCTGTTGGTTGTTCATGGTGTCGTTAATTACGTTAATATCATTGTGCATGCTTGCCTTTCTGACGTTATGATTAACAGCCAACTTGCTAATCTTGTCTGTTAGCCGGTCAACATCAGCCCGGGCAGTGGGATTATGGAAACTATGTCTTTGTCTGAAGTGGCCATGCGGTCGCTATACAGACCTGTCATTAAAGAAACACCGATTATAATGTATGTACATTCGGGTCCTGCTGTCTGTATATGTTGGAGATCTGTACGCCTTGCCCGACAGACATACCACAAGCTTCAATATGCCTTAAGACGAGTAAAGGGGTCATTTACTTATTTGCTTATTTACTTCCTTACATGGAGACCGCTGTAACATGGTGGCTACAATGCTGACATAGTGGTCAAGTGTTCGAATCCACATTGAAAAGCAATTTTTTTTTAAAAAGCTGATTCCACTCCCAGGTCAACCCAGCGTAAACTGGGCACTACCAAATGTCTGGGAAAGTGAAGGCGATCGGCGTGTTCCTGACCACATCATCCCAGGAGAGCCGACTGGTCTTTCACATCAGGGGCAAGCACCATATGCCTGGTACACCTTAGGGTGTGTAAAAGAGTCTTTTGCTGTGTTTTATTTGCCTACATATGTAACTGTCATGATAGAAGCTAGAAATAAAAGGGAAGTAAAGAAAGGAACTGTAAAAATAATCTTATAAAACTATGGCCTAGTCGAAGGGCGGGGAATGTCCAGCCTGCGGTCCATATAAGGACCTTAAAAACATTTGTTCTTTCTCTGTCAAGGCAACCGCAGGCGGGCCCTCAAATACAATCGATCTAGGTGCTTTATAAACTATCATTAACGCATCTAGTAGCAGCATCATTAATTAATTAATTATTTAATTCATTCATTCATTCATTCATTCATTCATTCATTCATTCATTCATTCATCATTCAGTAGCATGTCCTTTGCAGAACCTCGCTCCCATAACAACCGTTCGGAAAACCAAATAACATTTACACTCCTCATCATCATATGATAGCACAACATCCAGCTTAAGAATGGAGGTGGAGGCACTCACTGCGGCTCTCCGCTGGATGGAGAATACGACACACACACACACACACACATCGTGATTGTAACTGACTCGGAAACCATGCTGACGAGGGTGAGGACGGGCAGACTTCGTGCGGAGTGGCTTGCTTCGCTTCGGAGGTCACGGGTGACAAGCATCGCCTGGATCTTTTCTCCGGGGCATGCCGGTGTGCTGGGAAATGAACAGGCGGACAGATTGGCTGGCTCTGCAGAACTTGGTGGAGTATTGATACATGACAAGGCTGACGTGGTTGCGGCCTTGTGGGAGCACGTGCACACCTCGGAGGAGCAAATGGATTACTATGGTCTGGCAAGAATGAGACAACGAGGAGTGACGAAGGGATCTGGCCGACGCTCAACGCTCAGAGGAAAGGCGAGACGGACTTATAATCAGATTGCTACTGGTACTATTAGTGTTGGAACTCTTCGCTGGCTGCTGAGGATGGGGACGGAGCACTTATGGGAATGCCCCGAATGCTGTGATGTCGATTCCTAAATCAATCAATCAATCAATCCTCATCAAAGAGAAGCCGTTCCATCCCACACATTAGAGGTGAGTTAATGGTAGCTTAATGCAAATGAGTGGTTCTTCTTGATGATTGATGGCGTGTCCTATATAGTTGATTCTTAATGCTTATAGTTTTGTGTTTCTTGTAGTGCTAGTTCTCATTGTTTCTGATCTTGTATTAGTGTTTTGACGCTGAATACGTTTTATTGTGTTGCTGAACATGAAATGTCTGATGCGTTTTTTATATTTGTTATTTTCTGTTTTGGGGATCTAACACCGTAGTTAAATGCATTATGTTATAAATGATGCATATGTTTACAACTGTGCATTTTCCAAACAAATGTTGATGTCTTGTATTTGTAACTATGTAGCATGTCTGTGATTTTTTGTCAGTGAATTCCATGTTTCTGTATGAGCTTTTCCGAGCCGCATATAATTCCATTCATGTTCATATAGCTTTTTTTTGGAAGCGGTTCGACCCCCGCTGGTGACTTGCGGGATAACTGAGCCGGCCGCTCAGAAAGCAATGGCAAACTACTGAGCGTAATCTTGCCAAGAAATCAACAGACAGCTGAAAGATGCTGCCGTTGACAGCGATGTCCTGTAAAGGATATTCGAATTTTAAAACATTGCTACTAATGCAATGGACTGAGTTTTGCGTGTGGATTAGCTTTCCATATTACGTGTGTCATTCGCCATCAGGCGAACCCACTCCGACTTCTGAGGTACATGTAATTTACGTTCCCATGTCAAGGATAAAAGGTCAACATTCCAGTCCCACTGGCTGGTGTCTGTAACTGATTGATCAGGGTGGGGTCTAATGTTAAGAAATATTGGCCTTTTACAGACCGGACACAAATTAGTTGTCATTCATTTAAATAATTTTGTGTTTCATTAAGGGAATAAAATACTTAATGTATAATCCAGAGGAAACACAACATTACGTTACAAAATTTTAAGATATACAAAATAAGGCAATTAATTTTATGTGACATTAGAAGACATATTATACGTTTTCTTCCTAATTTACAGATTATAATTGCTGTCAATTTAAATAAAACTGTTAGAAAAGTTTAGAAAACTATCTGCATTATTTGAATAAAATATATATTTAATTTTCTTTGAGTAACGTCATTTAAAACAAATGTTTGGTAGTTATATACCATGTCAACAATTTACGTTTTTGCCTTTCAATGTAGTATATCCACAACTCGTTTGAACAGAACTTTTTAGTTAAATAAAAGTAGTGACCAATCAATATATACTGTGAAAGGTGCCGAACTAAACCGTTTTAACATTGATAATACATTCCTGCAAGAGATTCGTCTCTATGAGAATGTGTAGCGCAAAAAAAAGGGGGGGGGGGGGATGCATTATTTTTAGAAGAGTATTGGGCAGGAGGAAAAACGCCAACATGGAGTTGGCTTTGCAGTGAAGAATTCACTACTGGCAATGATTGCATTTCCAGCTGGAGGTGTTGATACATGTAGGAAAGGAACATATGCATCGTCATAGCCAAGAGTGAACTGTTCGTCAGAAAGTGACAAGAGGATATGGCCGACACTCAGCACTCCGAGGTGAGACCATACGGAACATAATCTGACTGCATATGGTACCATTTATATTTGCACTCATTGCTGGCTGTTGAAGTGGGGGACGGAGCACGTATAAGAATTTCCTGAGTGCTATCATGTCGGTTCTTGACTCTGCTGAACTCAACTCAAATTGGAGGGAATATTTTGGTATATGACTAAGGTAGGAAGACAATCATGTTTCGTCATGTAGGTAACTAGGTAAATTACGGAATCTTTTCACACCGTACGACTTAATGGGTATATGGTGTTAAACCCATATTTGTTTCAGACTGATGGCCGCTTCCAGTACAATGGCGACAAGATGAAGCGTTACTTTTCGGAGGGACGCCATTTAGTGTTTTTCATTGGATTTCGTGTAATTTCCTTTGGATTCCCTGTGATTAGTGTTTCCCTGTGGATTATGTGATGTTATATTGTATTATATTGTATATTGTTATATTATATTCCTTTCATTGGAAGTTTTCAAAAGAAGCCACGGAAGGCAGGTGGTGGATGTAATTTTGAGGGCAGCCGACAGATATTTGTGGGTCATGGCCTCGAGTTACACGACGGCAGGCAGAGGAACTCGTCTTGAGTCAATGGCTGCGGTCTCCGACTAGTAAGGTCACTGCCATAGAGGAAAGCAACGGCAAACTACCTCTTTAAAAGTGCCTAGTATATAATGATTCGCTTAAAGACCGATCATCGCAAGACAAGGACAGAGACGTTAAAATTAGTGACTTGGAACGTTAGGACGTTAAACGACGACGAAAAATTAGAAAATATAAAACAAGAAATTGAAAGGGAAAAAAATAATATTTTAGGTATGTGCGAAACGAGATGGACAGGAGCAGGCATCAAGATAGAGGAAGATTCCAAGATTATTTATTCTGGAGGTGAAGATAGTCATAGGGGAGTGGCAATTATTCTGGACCGGAAAACATCAAAATCTATTCAAGGATATTGGGCCGTGTCGGACAGAGTTCTACTAGTTAAATTAAGTGGCAGACCTTTTAGCATAAATATTATTCAAGTATATGCCCCAACAGGAGAATCCAGTGAAGATAGTGTAGAAGAATTTTATAATGACATAGAGTCTGCCTTAAAGAAATGTAAAAATTCAGAAATAAACATCATAATAGGGGACTTCAATGCAAAAGTAGGAAATCAAGGAGATAGATACACAGTTGGAAACTATGGTTTAGGAGAGAGAAATGAAAGAGGATACAGACTCGTAGAGTGGGCAAAAGAACAGGAAATGATTGTAGGAAACACCTGGTTCAAACAACACCCTAGAAGATTATGGACATGGAGGAGTCCTGATAGCAGGATAAGAAACCAGATTGACTACATTCGGATTAGCAGAATATTTAGAAACGCATCAACAATAGCAAAAACAGATCCAAGCGCTGAGTGTTATAGTGACCACAGATTACTCACAGGTACATTGAAGATAAAGTTTAAGAAAGTCAAGTATATAACAGGAAACACTAAATATGATTTGTGTACATTGAGTAATGACAAGGAAATACAAAACAAATTCAACATAGAAGTACAGAACAGATTTGAAATTTTGTCTGATCTAGAGATCCTATTCCAGGATGTGGATGATCAATGGGAAACGTTGAAGAATTCAATCAATGTGGCTGCAGAAACAACTATTCCAAAATTAAAGAAGGTGGGTCGTAAGAAATGGATGACTGAAGAAATTTTACACCTTATGGAAACAAGAAGACTCAACAAAAATAATTCTGTCAAACATGAAGAAATTCACAGACAAGTCAGAACATTATGTAAGGAGGCAAAAGAAGCATGGCTTGAGAAAAAGTGCTTAGAAATTGAAAGCCAACACAACAGTCAAAATACCAAATTAGTGCACAAAAGAATTCAGGAACTTACTAATAAAAGAACAAGTACATCAACAGGGTGTCTAACAACTGAAGATGGCAAAATCATAATAGAAAAAGACCAGATTCTACAGGTATGGACATATTATGTGAAACACCTTTATGATGATAACAGAGACGAACAGTATGATATTAGATTTAATAATGAAGGACCGCCAATTTTGGAGATGGAGGTTCGAAATGTTCTTAAGCATATGAAAGTTGGCAAGGCCCCCGGTGCAGATAACATCACATCAGAAATGATTAAAGCTTTAGAAGAATTTGGACTAGATCAAGTCACCAGACTGCTGAACACATTATATGATACTGGAGATATACCTCCTGAATTATGTAACTCTATATTTATTGCTTATGTGGTTGTTTCGGGATTTGAAATTTAAATATTGAGCACAACCCACTACTGACAACGCCGATCGCATTCTGGTATGAACCTAAGGCCTATCCACGTCAATATGGTAGCACTATACTCGAGTTTCGCCCTCATTTGAGCTCGTCATCTATATTTATTGCAATCCCAAAGAAATCAGGAACCTTGGAATGTGATCAACATAGAACAATTAGTATAATGAGTCACATCACAAAGATTTTGCTAAGAATTATCATGCAAAGAATGAGGAAGAAGATACAACCTGAAATAGGGGAAGAACAATGCGAGTTTGTAGAAGGAAAGGGTACAGTAAATGCTGTGTATATGCTGGGAACAGTTATTGAACGTGCTATAGAAGTAAACAAGGATATACATCTTTGCTTTATTGACTATGCAAAGGCTTTTGATAGCATTAGACATGTCAGCTTTGTGGATATGCTTGCAGATCTACAAATTGATGGGAAAGACATTAGACTTATAAAAAACATATATTGGAAAGGATTGATAATGAAGTGGGACAGTATCAGCCAATTAAGAGAGGTGTTAGGCAGGGATGTGTGATGTCTCCAGATCTTTTTTTCCTGTACAGTGAAAATATTTTCAGAAATGTAGAGGATATAAATGAAATCAGCATTGGAGGACGAAACATCAATAACATTAGATATGCAGATGATACAGTATTAATTGCAGACAATGCGCAGGACCTGCAACAATTAGTAGATGCGGTTGTTGTACACAGTGAGCAACTGGGGTTAGAATTAAATTGTAAAAAGACTCAGGTTATGGTCGTCAATAGGAAGGAAGAAGTGCCACAATGTAATATACAAGTAAATGGAAATATTCTTCAACAAGTGAATCGGTACAATTATCTTGGAACAGTTATAACATCTGAAGGGAGATGCCTTGAAGAGATTAGAACAAGAATCGCCATGGCGAAAGTAGCATTTAGCAAGATGAAAAACATTCTGACCAATATAAAGATGTCAATTGAAACGAGAAAAAGAGTGTTGAGGGGATACATAGAGCCTGTTATTTTGTATGGATGTGAAACTTGGACAATGAGCAGTCAAGCTGAAAAGTATCTGATGGCTGCAGAAATGTGGTTTCTGAGGAAAATGCAAAGAATACCATGGACAGACAGAAAAACCAACGCATTGGTTCGTATCCACATTATAAGAAGCACATTTTTTAAAACTGATTCATCTCCCAGGTCAACACAGCCTAAAATAGGCACAACGAAATGTCTGGGGAAGTGAAGGCGTGCTGATTGGTCTATACAAATATGGGACAAGTACCCCTGGCTGGCACACCTTAAAGTGTGTAAAAGAGTCGTTTGCTGTGTTTTAATTGCCTACATATTTGCTTACTATGATAGAAGCTAGAAATAAAAGGGAAGTAAAGAAAGATACTGTAAAAATAAGTTCATAAAGTTATGGCCTAGTCCAAGGACGGGAAACGTCCGGCCTGCGGTCTATATCAGGACCGTTAAAATACGTGTTCTTTCCCTGTCAAGGCAACCGCAGGCGAGATTTGAAATACAATCGATCTACCTACTTTATAAACTATCATTGATAAATCTATTAGAAGCATCAATACCACATAACATTTGCACTCCTCACCAAAGAGAAACCGTTCCATACTACACATTAGAGGTGAGTTAATAGTAGTTTAATGCTAGTGAGTGGTGTTTTTGATGATTGATGACGTGTCTTATATAGTTGATTGTTAATGCTGGTAGTGTTGTTTATAAGTCTTGTTGTGCTAGTACTCTTTGTTTCTGATCTTGTATTAGTGTTTTGATGGTGAATACTTTTATTTATGATGCGTTTGTTTATATCTGTATTTGTCTGTCTTTGGGGATTTAACACTATTGCTACATGTATTATGTTATAAATGATGAATGTGCTTACAACTGTGCATCTTCCAAAAATGTTGATGTCTTGTGTTTGTAACTATGTAGCATGTCTGTGATTTGGTTTTGTCAGTGAATGCCATGTTTCTTTATGTGCTTTTCCGAGCCGCATGCAAATATAATAACATTAATATTCACATAATATGTAAATGCTATTTCTTTATTTGTTGTTGCGTTTTCGTGCTTTAAATTCAAGCGTATTTAATATACGTGCTATTGCTTCTAATTCACTGGACTGACTTTTGCGTGTGGATTAGCTTTTCCTATTACCCGTGTCACTCGCCATCAGGCGAACCCACTCCGACTTCAGAGGTACTTGTAATTTACGTTCCCAAGTCAAGGACAACAAGTCAACATTCCTATCCAACAGACCGGTATCTGAAAGTGTTTGATCATTGTAGGGTCTAATTTAAAGGAATTTTGGCTTTTGAGAGACCGTACAAAAATTATTAGCCAACCATTTAAAATAATGCTGCTTCATTAATGGGATAAAATACTTAATGTATTATTGAAAAGAAACACACAATTAGGTTACGAAATTTTAAGGTTTACAAAATGAGGCACATTATATTGTGACATTAGAAGAAGATTATATTTTTCTCTCCTAATTTATAGAAATAATTTCTGTCAAATTTAATAAAGATCTAAGAAAAGTTTAGAAAGATATCTGCGTTATTTAAATAAAAATATATATTTATGTTTCTTTAAGTAACGTCACTTAAAAAAATAAAATTGGCAACTTTTTATTTAGGTTTGTGCCTATTAATGTAGTATACCCACAAATCGTTTGAACAGAACGTTTCTTAAATAGAAGTAGTGACCAATCAATATATACTGTTAATAGTGCCGAACTAAACCGTCTTAACATTGATAATACAGGTCTGCAGGAGAATCGTCTTTCTGTGAACGCGTAGCACAGAGGAAATATTGCACCATAGTTAGAAGAGTAGTGGGCAGGAGTTACAACATCAACGTGGTGTTGGCTTTACAGTGAAGAATTCACTACTGGCAATGATTGCATTTCCAGCTGGAGGTTTTTATACATGTAGGGATGGAACATATACATCTTCATAGCCAAGAGTGAACTGTTCGACAGGAAGTGACATGAGGATCTGGCCGACACTCAGCACTCAGAGGGCAGACCATACGGAAACATAATCTGATGGCAAATAGTACCATTTATATTGTTACTCTTTGTTGGCTGTTGAAGTTGTGGACGGAGCACGTATAAAAATATACCGAGTGCTTTCATGTCGCCAAGGCTTAGGGCCTGGTCTGCCCTGCCATGACATTTTGTCTTTAGATTGCATTTCCTCGCACCAGGATAAGGCTTGTACCCTGCCAGTTGTGCTCTTCCGTTGGCAGGGGTGTCGGGTTTTGGGGTGTCCGTGGTTTCCGTTGTGGGGTGTCGGGTTTTGTAAGCGCCGCCCAACATTCGGCGCTAACAGAAAGCAGGTAGTACCGTCTACTCTCATACGGTAGCTCAGTCATATCGGACTAGAAGACCTGACTAGAATACACACACACACACACACACACACACACACACACACACACGCACACACGCACGCACGCACGCACGCAACACATATTGGTAATCTACTTTTATAAAACAATATTCTGTTCAAACGAGTTATGGATATACTACATTAAAAAGGCACTCCTATATCAAAAGCTGCAATGGGACATAACTACCAAAAAAGTTGTTTAAGTGACATTTCTCAAAGAGAAAATTAATATACATTTTGATTAAATACTGGCAAATAGTTTTCAAATCTTTTCTTAAATTTTCTTATAAACTAATCAACTCTTAGAGAATTTAAATTAATAAATAAAAAGTCTTCTATTATCACATTATAATAACTGCCTTACTTAGTAAGTCTTACAATGTTGTAACCTATTGTTTTGTTTCCCCTGAATTGTAGTGCATCAAGTGTTTTATCTAGTGATGATGAATGACGTCACATGGCTACATATATATTTGTGTCTGGTCTGTAAAAGGCCTAAAATTCAAATATTTATTAAAATTAAACCCCTCCCAGGTACAATAGTTACATACTATATGAAAATATATGACATTACATTTTCATACGGTCGCGGAAAAACACTAGAATACTCAGTGTATCAAGAAGAGATAAGATCATAAATGAAGAAATCAGGTCTAACGTGGGGGTTAAAGCTGCACTAGATTTTATTAGAAAGCAGCAAGTCAAATGGTTTGGCCATGCAAGTAGGTTACCAACTAACTATATACCACACCAAGCAATGATGTACAGACCAGTGGGAAGCAGAGGAAGAGGCCGGCCACGTAAACGATGGACGCAGGGAATAACAGAGTCCATGGGAATATCAATACATGAAGCCCATAAGCGGGCACTCTCCCGCTGTTTATACTTCACCTCGAACCGCAAGGTACAAGAGGAACATGATGAGATGAGATGAGATGAGATGCGGAAAAACACACACAGAAAGATGACATTCACTGACAAAACACATCACAGACATGATACATAGCTACAAATACAAGACACATTTTGGAAGAAGCACAGCTGTAACCACATCCACCATTCCTAAGATAATATGTTTAGCTACAGTGTTAGATCCCCCAAAACAGACATTAACAAACTCATGAGACACAATACAAAGTATGCAACACCAAAACACTAATACAATACAAGAGACAAGGAGGTCTAGCACTACAAGACTTGCATGAAACTACAAACATTAAGAACCCACTCTGACTTTTGAGGTACTTATAATTCACGTCTCCAAGTTAATGACCAGAAGTCAACGGTTAAGTCCAACTTACAGCGTACGGAACGAACCCCATACCACGGTCACCGGAGAGATGTTATGAGCGAGCGCATAACACCCTTTCGTCAAGTCGACTTCCGCTAAATTCCGTGGATTATGAGGAATTTATTGACAGAGTGAGAAGCTAATTTCATTCCATTGCTAATATCTAATTGCATTCCATTGTTAAGCTTCTTTAAGTGATGATACAACCAAGGAGCAATATGATGCCCTAAATATCGGTGGTAATGAAATACCAGAGAGTCGATATGCTGATGATACAGTGTTACTATCCATATTACAAAATGGTATAGAGAAACTAATCAACTCAACCGAAACGATTACTGAAAATCACAATTTATATATTAATAATGCAAAAACAATGACAATGCCTACAGATAAAACTTATATGGAGAAAGAAATATATGTTAATGCGAAATAATTGAAGGTGGTGAAAAATATCGAATATCTTGTGTCATTAATTACCAACAATGGTGACATAATGAAGGAAATTAAAAGACGAATAGCTATTGCGCTTCAGAAAGTAAAACAACTAAATAAATTGTGGAGTGGGGCAGATAGAACTACACAAATTATATTTTTAAGAGCATGCATCTTTCCCCTTGCAACATATGCCTGTGAGACCTCGACACTTACTAAACAAGCTGAACTGTGCATACATGTCTTTTAATATAAATATTATAGATGGGTTCTAAGAATATTTTGGATACAGAAACGAACAAATACATCGATACCAGAGGTTCCCTAACCACGGCCCGCGGGCCACTTGTGGCCTGCCAGCTGCCAGAAAGTGGCACGCAAGGCCTCGTTATTTAATATAATATAGTTTAATAATTTCAAAAATAGGTGTCAGGTCTTAGTCAGATATGACTGAGCTACCGTATAACAGTAGACGGTACTACCTGGTTTCTGTTAGCACCGAATGTTGGGCGGCGCTAACCAAACCTGACACCCCACATTGTGCCAACGGCTTCGGGCGGAAGAGCGCAATTGGGAGGGTACAAGCCTTACCCTGGTGCGAGGAAATGCAAGCTAAAGACAAAATGTCATGGCAGGGCAGACCAGGCCCTAAGCCTTGGTTGGCGACTGGTCTAGGATCGAAGCTCTGACAGGCGGACAGTTAGAGCGTTGCTTTGCTGATCCGGCAGCTTCTGAAGCTTGTCTTGTTCCAGATGTAGGGGTGTTACCTTTCCTCTGGAGTAAACTAGGCAGGCCGAGAGAGGGATCATGCTGCATGGGCAACACATGATCTCTATATTTTAGCCCAGGCTTTGTGCTATGGAGAGGCAATAACTCCATCCCTGGTCTTAACTGGTCTCGGAATCAAAGCGAGAGGCAACTGTTACGGGTTATAAGTCCTTGTCAGTTGGCGTAGACATGGGGCGCCACGCGTTGCCTCTGACAGTGGGAGACACCTATAGGTGTCACTGATCAGCTACCGCCCGCCTCAAGCTGGGCAGCCCCCAGCCAATTGGGTGCTGATCCGCCACAGCCTGCCTGCTTCAATGGGTGCTTGGGGCTAGGACAAAATCTGAATCGCAGGCTGTAAAACCAATGCACCAGGTACAAACAAAAATAAAAAAAGAAACCTCAAGCTACAGCTTGCAACCTGGAACGTGAGAACCATGTGTCCAGGAATTTCCACTGACTTGACCAATATTGACGATGTGAGAAAAACGGCTGTGATTGATGCCGAACTCAATCGTCTAAACATTGATATTGCTGGCCTGCAGGAGACTCGCCTCGCTGAGGAAGGGTCACTCAGGGAAAACCACTACACCTTTTTCTGGAAGGGTAGAGGGCAGGCAGAAAAAAGGCAACACGGTGTGGGCTTTGCAGTGAAGAATTCGCTACTGGGAATGATTGAAATTCCAGCAGGAGGAAATGAAAGACTATTATCCCTGCGCTTGGCAACCTCTTGTGGGTTTGCCACCATTATTACTGCATATGCACCGACACTCGATTCCTCTGATGATGTGAAGGATTCGTTCTATGAGGAGTTAGACTCCGTGATCAAGGCAGTTCCAAAATCTGACTACATTTATATGCTCGGTGATTTCAATGCTCGTGTGGGCAAGGACTCGAGTTCATGGCCAGTGTGCCTTGGAAAATACAACATCGGTCGCATGAATGAAAATGGGCAAAGGCTGCTGGAGCATTGCACCAGTAATGACCTATGTATTACAAACTCCTTTTTTAAAACAAAAGAGATGCATAAGGTCACATGGAAACATCCAAGATCCGGCCATTGGCACCAGCTGGACTTCATCATCACACGGAGACAACATCTGAACCATATATCATTGACTCATAGTTACCACAGTGCTGACTGTGATACGGATCATTCTTTGGTTGTTGCAAGGGTTAGACTGAGACCAAAGAGAATCTACACAGCTCAACACACATCTAGCCTCAGGATTAATATTATTAACACTCATGATCCTGAAAAGTGCTTTCCGTTTCAACAGCAACTTGAAGACGCTTTCACTGATACACCAGAAAATTGTACAGTAAATGAAAAGTGGGGTCAAATTAAGGAAACTCTTTATAAAACTGCCGTAGGGGTTTACGGCACTGTGGATCATAAGAGGCAGGACTGGTTTGCGGCCAACAGCGAGACTCTGCAGCACTTGATTGATAAGAAGAAGAAAGCTCTCTTAAGAAACAAGGAAAGACCAACGCGTAACTCTCTGAGTGAGCTTAGGCAAGCTAGGAAGGATGTGCAAAACGCTGCCAGGCAGTGTGCAAATGATTATTAGATCAAGTTATGTGAGTCCATTCAAATCGCAAGTGATAAGGGAGACATAAGAAGCATGTATGAAGGAATAAAGAAAGCCTGTGGTCCAGTGATCAAAAGAAGTGCACCATTGAAAACCTTGACTGGAGAAATCATCACTAATAAGAAACAGCAGATGGACAGATGGGTAGAGCACTATTTGGAGCTTTACTCAAGTGAGACCAAACTAGCGGATGATGCCCTCAACGCCATAGAGGCTCTACCAACTCTTGACCACCTGGACACACTTCCCACCATAACAGAAGTTAAGTGTGCTATAAATGAACTTGCATCTGGCAAGGCTCCAGGTAAGGATGGGATTCCAATAGAGGTAATCAGGAGTGGGCAAGACACACTCACTATACAGATCCACCAGCTAATAGAGCTATGCTGGCGAGAAGGACAAGTCCCACAGGATTTCAAAGATTCAAGCATCATAACACTGTACAAGAACAAGGGCGATCGGAGCGACTGCAACAACTATAGGGGTATCTCACTTCTGTGTATTGTTGGAAAAGTATTTGCCAGAATTGTTCTGCGCAGACTTCAAGTCCTAGGAGATCAAGTCTACCCCGAATCACAGTGTGGCTTTCGACAGAACCGGTCTACCACTGATATGATATTCTCATTGCGACAAATGCAAGAAAAATGCCGTGAACAGAATCACCCACTGTTTATTGCCTTCATCGACCTCACAAAGGCATTTGATTTGGTCAGTCGTGAGGGTCTGTTCAAGGCACTAAAGAAGATTGGCTGCCCACCAACTCTTCTGTCCATTGTGGAATCGTTCCACACAGGCATGAAGGGTATAATCAAGTTTGATGGTGCAACTTCTGAAGAATTTGAAATCAAGAGTGGAGTTAAGCAAGGTTGTGTACTAGCTCCCACCCTCTTTGGAATATACTTTTCACTTCTACTGAAATATGCATTTCATGATCAGGATGGTGGTATATACATTCACTCACGCTCAGATGGCGGCCTCTACAATGCTCAGAGATTGAAGGCTAAGACCAAAATTAGGAGGGTACTGATCAGAGAGTTGCTTTTTGCAGATGATGCTGCAGTTACGACCCACTCTGAGGAAGAATTGCAATGTCTACTATCTGCATTCTCCAATGCTTGTTCTGAATTTGGTTTAACAATTAGCAAAAAGAAGACACAGATTATGTCACAAGGTGCACATGGGGTACCATCAATCTTTATTGACGACGCCGAACTAGAGATAGTAGACCATTTTACATATCTAGGATCAGTGGTAAATAGCAAATTCAAAATCAAAAGTCCTTGTCTATCAAACCTGTGTCCTTAGTACTCTTCTCTATGGCAGTGAAACCTGGACAACTTACTCACACCAAGAGAACAACTTAAACACCTTTCATATGCGGTGTCTGCGAAGAATTCTTGGTATTAAGTGGCAAGACAAAATCACAAATACTGAAGTATTGGAAAGATCAGGTTGTGTGACAGTTTATTCCATGCTCAGTCTTCGTAGACTTAGATGGATAGGACATCTTAGGAGGATGGATGATGGTAGAATACCAAAGGATATCTTTTTTGGTGAATTACAGATGGGTAAGAGATCTCAGGGTCGGCCTCTACTACGATACAAAGATGTGTGTAAGCGGGACATGATTGATACAGGCATTGATAATGCACATTGGGAGCAAGTCGCCGCTGAACGTGTTGCATGGAGGGCAAATATCAGAAATGGAATAAAGTCAAAGGAGAAAATTATTGCAGAAAAGTCACACATCAAGCGTTTGAGACGTAAGATGGTGCATGATGGTGGAAATGACCACGTGTTCACATGCACCCACTGTGAACGGACATTTACAGCGCAAATTGGCCTTATCAGTCACACTCGCTACCGCCATAGTTAAAAGTTATTATGCCTTTTTAAAGCACAAACTATCGTCAGTCAAGACGGCAAGGTGCCAATGAATGAATTTCAAAAATGCGCTCGGAGCGCCCCGTCAGCGTTTCGCAACGAAACGTTATGAAGTTCCCATATCCCAGCCTTGTCGACCAATCAGATTGCGCAAGGTGCAATGTTGTCGTCTGTTACAACTGTTTAGCAGAGTCGGTAGTATTGTGTTTAAATTAAATTTTTTCAAATAAAATCTGTCCGTTAAAGCCTATAAACATGAGCGTGGAAAATCTAAGATCAAACAATCGTAAAAAGCGAAGATGTGAAGATGTTGCTTGTCATGAATTCTTTGGAAGACTTTGGACATGAAAGATTTGTGCCCAGACATTGATAAACTGGCATCTGGACTCAAGTAACTGGTTATGAAGAACAGTTACAATTGTAAATTAATTACATTAATAGCGATTTTCGGAACTGATTTAAAATTTATTGTTAAATGAACTCTTGCTTTAAAACCAAAAAAAAATGACCGCAGTTTAGTATTGACACTGACTGCCTTTAAAGGTGTAGAATTTGGTTGAAGAAAGTTAAGAAAGGTAAGAATGATGTTGCACGACTTTTATAATTTTATAACCTTGTGGCCCGCTTAACTACCGAAAATAGTAGATATGGCCCTCTGCTTGAAAAGCTTGGGAACCACTGATCTGTACCATAAGAAATGAATATTGAAGAAGGTTGGCTACTGTCGACGGTAAAACAAAGAAAATTGAAACATTGTGGATACTTAAAATGCCATGAAAGTTTGGAGAGAGCAATCTTGGAGGGGTATATGCCCGGGAGAGAAGAAGAGGAAAGGCCAAAGAGAAAGTGGGTGCAGGATGTGGCAGATGATCTCCAGATGGTTTTATGGGTCGTGAGACATCTTACTTATGGCCAAGAAGTCTGGAGGTTGTTATGGGAGCGAAGTTCATCAGAGGACATGCTACTGAATAAATGAATGTTAAGCTTCATCCTTTCAGATGTAAACACATGATGCCGTGTCATCACTGATAGTATGTACATACGATAATGGTAGTCAATAGGAGCTATTCTCGTAACTGCAGCCGCGCCATGTCTCGTGTGTGCTGGGGGTTGGTAAGTCAAAGTAAAGGGCACTCGTGCACACCTTAAGGTGTATTGGGCATATGGTGCCACACCCATATTTATATCGACCATTGACACAAGGTGGGTGATGTGGTCAATATCCCGCCGGCCGCCTTCAATTCCCCAAGATCTGTCCAGGTTCCCGTCTTAGACTGGACTGGCCTGGCAACCCTAGTCGTGTTTTTAAAACAAAAAGTTCTTCTTGATGCGGATTGGAGCCCATAACCACCAGGCCGCGGAGAGAGCCTAACTATGACGGCTGATAGTGTCAACCAAACACCACAATCACCAGTGAAGAAATGTCAAATGTCACATCCGGCATCGTGACATGGACAGCTATTCACACAGGGATTGATACATTATGTTTGAGATTGCAAACTGTGGAGATGTTTGATATTCCAAGACGCTTGGCAAGGCACTTGATGATGAGGGTGATAATTATGATGATTATGAAAAGAAAATTGCTTGTTCTTTACAAGACGTTGCAATCACTCCCAATCCTTATTGGCTGTGTGTGCTTGACTAATCAATTTTACGCACAGTAGTTTGCCATTGCAGTCTAAGCGAAAAGTCAGCATTAAAGTCCAACTGATTGACGTGTGGAACGAACCCACCACGTCCTCATCAGACGAGAAAGTTTCAAATCGTTAAACCTATCAGCCACGCCTCCTCTATGATGATGTTAATGATACAAAAACAAGAACAAAATTGGTGACATTATTTAGTGGGGCATAATTTGTTTTGATTTCTTAATTAAGTAACTAATGGCTACTTGCTCCCAATGTGCATTATCAATGCCTGTATCAATCATGTCCAGTTTACACAAATCTTTGTATCGTAGTACAGGCCGACCTGACATCTCTTACCCATCTGTAATACACAAGAAATAGATGTCCTTTGGTATTCTACCATCATCCATCCTCCTAAGATGTCCTATTACCTAAGTCTACGAAGACTGAGCATGGAATAAACTGTCACAAAACCTGGTCTTTCCAATACTTCAGTATTTGTGATTTTGTCTTGCCTATTAATACCAAGAATTCTTCGCAGAAACCGCATATGAAAGCTGTTTAAACGTTTCTCTTGGTGTGAAAAAGTTGTCCAGGTTTCACTGCCAAAAAGAAGAGTACTACGGACACAGGCTTGATAGACAAGGACTTTTGTTTTGGCAGTAAGCTTCCTGTTCTCCCAGACTCTTTTTCTTAACCTGTTCATTGTTGTTGCTGCCTTACCAATCAAGATGTTGATTTCCTGATCTAGAGATAATTTGCTATTTACCACTGATCCTAGATATGTAAAATGGTCTACTATCTCTAGTTCGGCGTCGTCATTAAAGATTGATCGTGCCCCATGTGCACCTTGTAACATAATCTGTGTCTTATTTTTGCTAATTGTTAAACCAAATTCAGAACAAGCATTGGAGAATGCAGATAGTAGACAATGTAATTCTTCCTCAGAGTGCAGCATCATCTGCAAAAAGCAACTCTCTGAAAGGTATATTTCGTGTTTAGTGAAAAGTATATTCCAAAGAGGGTGAGAGCTAGTACACAACCTTGCTTAACTCCACTCTTGATTTTACACTCTTCAGAAGTTGCACCATCAAACTTGATTATACCCTTCACGCCTGTGTGGAACGATTCCACAATGGACAGAAGAATTGGTGGGCAGCCAATCTTCTTTAGTGCCTTGAACAGACCCTCACAACTGACCAAATCATATGCCTTTGTGATGTCGATGAATTCAATAAACAGTGGTTGATTCTGTACAAGGCATTTTTCTTGCATTTGTCGCAATGAGAATAGCATATCAATGGTAGACCGGTTCTGTCGAAAGCCACACTGTGATTCGGGGTTGATCTCCTAGGACTTGAAGTCGGCGCAGAACATTTCTGGCAAATACTTTCCCAACAATACACAGAAGTGAGATACCCCTATAGTTGTTGCAGTCGCCATGGCAGATCGCCATTGTTCTTGTACAGTGTTATGATGCTTGAATCTTTGAACTCCTGTGGGACTTGTCCTACTCGTCAGCATAGCTGTATTATCTGGTGGATCTGTAGAGTGAGTGTGTCTTGCCCACTCCTGATAACCTCTATTGAAATCCCATCCTTACCTGGAGCCTTGCCAGATGCAAGTTTATTTATAGCACACTTAACTCCTGTTATGGTGGGAAGTGTGTCCAGGTGGTCAATAGTTGGTAGGGCCTCTATGGCATTGAGCGCATCATCCGCTAGTTTGGTCTCACTTGAGTAAAGCTCCAAATAGTGCTCTACTCACGTGTCCATCTGCTGTTTCTTATCAGTTATGATTTCTCCAATCAAAGTTTTCAATTGTGCACTTATTTTGATCATTGGACCACAGACTTTCTTTATTCCTTCATACATTCCTCTGATGTTTCCCTTATCACTTGCGATTTGAATTGACTCATATGACTTGATCCAATAATCATTTGCACACTGCGTGGCAGCCTTTTGCATAGCCTTCCTACCTTGCAGAGTGTTACGCGTTGGTCTTTCCTTGTTTCTTTAGAGTTCCATAGCCTTCTTATCAATCAAGGGCTGCAGAGTCTCACTGTTTACCGCAAGCCAGTCTTTCCTCTTATGATCCACAGTGCCGTAAACCCCTACGGCAGTTTTATAAAGAGTTTCCTTAAGTTTACCCCACTTTTCACTTTCTGTACAATGTTCTGGTGTATCAGTGAAAAGGTCAACAAGTTGCTGTTGAAACTGAAAGCACGTTTCAGGATCGTGAGTGTTAATAATATTAATCCTGAGGCTAGATTTGTGTTTAGCTGTGTAGATTCTCTTTGGTCTCAGCCTAACTCTTGCAACAATATATATATATATATATATATATATATATATATATATATATATATATATATATATATATATATATATATATATATATATATATATATATATATATATATAATTGGCACCTTTCAATCATGACAGACGATAGTTTGGCACATTGTGCTTCAAAAAGGCTTAATAACTAACGACCGATGGAGGTGTACTAGTGTGGCTCTACAGTCAATTGACAAGGACTTATAACACGTAAATGTTGTCTCTCGCTTTGATTCCGAGACCGGTTAAGACCAGGGATGGAGTTATTGCCTCTCCATAGCACAAAGACTGGGCTAAAATATAGAGACCATGTGTTTCCCATGCAGCATGATCCCTCTCTCGGCCTGCCTAGTTCACTCCAGAGGAAAGGTAACAGATATACATCTGGAACAAGACAAGCTGCAAAAACTGCTGGATTAGAAAAGCAATGCTCTAACTGTCCGTTTGTCGGATCGTCGATCCTAGACCAGCTGCCAAGCAAGGCTTAGGGCCTGGTCTGTCCTGCCATGACATTTTGTCTTTAGATTGCATTTCCTCGCACCAGGATAAGTCTTGTACCCACCCAGTTGTGCTCTTCCGCCCGAAGCCGTTGGCACACTGTGGGGTGTCGGGTTTTGTAAGCGCCGCCCAACACTCGGCGCTAACAGAAAGCAGGTAGTACCGTCTACTGTCACACGGTAACTCATTCATATCTGACTAGAAGACCTGACTAGAACACACACACACACACACACAGAGACAAACACACACACACAGACAGACAGACAGACACACACACACACACAGAGACAGACAGACAGACACACACACGCACGCACACACACACACACACACACACACACACACATATTGGTAACTACTTTTATAAAACAATATTCTGTTCAAACGAGTTATAGATATGCTACATTACAACGCACACACCTATATCAAAAGATGCAATGGGACATAACTACCAAACAGTTACTTAAGTGACATTTCTCAAAGAGAAAATAAATATATATTTTGATTAAATACTGGCAAATAGTTTTCAAATCTTTTCTTAAATTTTCTTATAAACTAAACAATGTTTAAAGAATTTAAATTAATAAATAAGTCTTCTATCATCACATTAAAATAACTGCCTTATTTAGTATGTCACACACACACACACACACACACACGCACGCACGCACACGCACGCACGCACACGCACGCACGCACGCACGCACGCACGCACACACACACACATTGGTAACTACTTTTATAAAACAATATTCTGTTCAAACGAGTTATAGATACGCTACATTAAAACGCACACACCTATTTCAAAAGATTCCATGGGACATAACTACCAAACAGTTACTTAAGTGACATTTCTCAAAGAGAAAATAGATATATATTTTGATTAAATACTGGCAAATAGTTTTCAAATCTTTTCTTAAATTTTCTTTTAAAATAAACAATGTTTAAAGAATTTTAATTAATAAATAAAAGTCTTCTATTATCACATTACAATAACTGCCTTATTTAGTATGTCTTACAATTTTGTAACCTATTGTTTTGTTTCCCCTGAATTGTAGTGGATCAAGTGTCTTATTCCTAGAAATAATGATTGAAAATTGATTATATTCTGTATATTTTTGTCTGGTCTGTAACAGGCCAAAATTCAAATGTTTCTTAAAATTAAGCTCCTCTCAGGTACAATAGTTACATACTATATGAAAATATATGACATTACATGTTCATACGGTCGCGGAAAAACACTAGAATACTCAATGTATCAAGAAGAGATAAGATAATAAATGAAGAAATCAGGACTAAAGTGGGGGTTATAGCTGCACTAGATTTTATTAGAAAGCAGCAAGTCAAATGGTTTGGCCATGCAAGTAGGTTAACAACTAACTGTATACCACAATAAGCAATGATGTACAAACCAGAGGGAAGCAGAGGAAGAGGCCGACCACGTAAAATGGACGCAGGGAACAACAGAGTCCATGGAAATATCAATACATGAAGCCCATAAGCGGGCACTCTCCCGCTGTTTATACTTCACATCGACACCGCAAGGTACAAGAGGAACATGACGAGATGAGATGAGATGAGATGAGATGAGATGAGATGTGATGCGGAAACACACACACAGAAATTGACAAAACACATCACAGACATGATACATAGCTACAAATACAAGACACATTTTGGAAGAAGCACAGTTGTAAACACATCCACCATTCCTAAGATAATATATTTAGCTACAGTGTTAGATCCCCCAAAACAGACATAAACAAACTCATGAGACACAATACAAAATATACAACACCAAAACACTAATACAATACAAGAGACAAGGAGGTCTAGCACTACAAGACTTACATGAAACTACAAACATTAAGAACCCACTCTGACTTTTGAGGTACTTATAATTCACGTCTCCAAGTTAAGGACCAGAAGTCAACGGTTAAGTCCAACTTACAGCGTACGGAACGGACCCCATACCACGGTCACTGGATAGATTTTATGAGCGAGCGCATAACACCTTTTCGTCAAGTCGACTTCCGCTGAATTCCGTGGATTATGAGGATTTATTGACAGAGTGAGAAGCTCATTTCATTCCATTGCTAATATCTAATTGCATTACATTGTTAAGCTTCATTAAGAGATGATATAGCCAAGGAGCAATATGATGCCCTAAATATCGGTGGTAATGAAATACATGTGAGTCGATATGCTGATTATACAGTGTTACTATCAACATTACAGAATGGTATAGAGAAACTAATAAACTAAACCGAAACGATTACTGAAAATCATAATTCATATATCAATATTGCAAAAACAATGATAATGCATACAGATAAAACTTATATGGAGAAAGAAATATATGTTAATGCGAAATAATTGAAGGTGGTAGAAAATGTCGAATATCTTGTGTCATTAATTACCAACAATGGTGACATAATGAAGAAATTAAAAGACGAATAGCTATTGCGCTTCAGAAAGTAAAACAACTAAATAAATTGTGGAGTGGGGCAGATAGAACTACACAAATTAGATTTTTAAGAGCAAGCATCTTTCCCCTTGCAACATATGCCTGTGAGACCTCGACACTTACTAAACAAGCTGAACTGTGCATACATGTCTTTTAATATAAATGTTATAGATGGGTTCTAAGAATATTTTGGATACAGAAACGAACAAATACATCTATACCAGAGGTTCTCTAACCACGGCCCGCGGGCCACTTGTGGCCTGCCAGCTGTCAGAAAGTGGCACGCAAGGCCTCGTTATTTAATATAATATAGTTTAATAATTTCAAAAATGCGCTCGGAGTGCCCCGTCAGCGTTTCGCAACGAAACGTTATGATGTTCCCATATCCCAGCCTTGTCGACCAATCAGACTGCGAAAGGCTCAATGTTGTTGTCTGTTACAACTGTTTAGCAGAGTCGGTAGTATTGTGTTGAAATTAGATTTTTTCAAAGAAAAACTGTCCGTTAAAGCCTATAAACATGAGTGTGGAAAATTTCAAATCAAAAAATGGTAAAAAGGAAAAATGTGAAGATGTTGCTTGTCATGAATTCTTTGGAAGACTTTGGACACGAAAGATTTGTGCCCAGACATTGATAAACTGGCATCTGGACTCAAGTAACTGGTTATGAAGAACAGTTACAATTGTAAATTAATTACATTAATAGCGATTTTCGGAACTGATTTAAAATTTATTGTTAAATGTACTCTTGCTTTCAAACCAAAAAATGACCGCAGTGTAGTACTGACACTGACTGCCTTTAAAGTTGTAGAATTTTGTTGACGAAAGTTAAGAAAGGTAAAAATGATGTTGCACGACGTTTATAATTGTATAACCTTGTGGCCCGCTTAACTACCGAAAATAGTACATTTGGCCCTCTGCTTGAAAAGCTTGGGAACCACTGATCTGTACCGTAAGAAATGAATATTGAAGAAGGTTGGCTCCTGTCGACGGTAAAACAAAGAAAATTGAAACATTGTGGATACTTAAAATGCCATGCAAGTTTGGAGAGAGCAATCTTGGAGGGGTATATGAACGGGCAGAAAAGAAGAGGAAAGGCCAAAGAGAAAGTGGGTGCAGGATGTAGCAGATGATCTCCAGATGGTTGTATGGGTCGTGAGACATCCTACTTATGACCAAGAAGTTTTCCGGAGGTTGTTATGGGAGCGAAGTGAAGAATGAGAGCGAAGAATGAATGTTAAGCTTCATCCTTTCAGATGTAAACACGTGTTGCCGTGTCATCACTGATAGAATGTACATACGATAATGGTAGTCAATAGGAGCTATTCTCGTAACTGCAGCCGCGCCATGTCTCGTGTGTTCTGGGGGCTGGTAAGTCAAAGTAAAGGGCACTCGTGCGCACCTTAAGGTGTATTGGGTATATAGTGCCACACCCATATTTATATCGACCATTGACACAAGGTGGGTGATGTGGTCAATATCCCGCCGGCCGCCTTCAATTCCCCACGATCTGTCTAGGTTCCCGTCTTAGACTGGACTGGCCTGGCAACCCTAGTCGTTTTTTAAAACAAAAAGTTCTTCTTGATGCGGGTTGGAGCCCATAACCACCAGGCCGTGGACGAGAGCCTAACTATGACGGCTGATAGTGTCAACCAAACACCACAATCACCAGTGAAGAAATGTAAAGTGTCACATCCGGCATCGTGACATGGACAGCTATTCACACAGGGATTGATACATTATGTTTGAGATTGCAAACTGTGGAGATGTTTGATATTCCAAGACGCTTGGCAAGGCACTTGATGATGATGGTGATGATTATGATGATTATGAAAAGAAAATTGCTTGTTCTTTACAAGACGTTGCAATCACTCCCAATCCTTATTGGCTGTGTGTGCTTGACTAATCAATTTTACGCACAGTAGTTTGCCATTGCAGTCTAAGCAAAAAGTCAGCATTAAAGTCCAACTGATTGGCGTGTGGAACGAATCCACCACGTCCTCATCAGACGAGAAAGTTTCAAATCGTTAAACCTATCAGCCACGCCTCCTCTATGATGATGTTAATGATACAAAAACAAGAACAAAATGGGTGACATGATTCTGTGGGGCATAATTTGTTTTGATTTCTTAATTAAGTAACTAATGGCTACTAATTGACCAGTGTTCATCACAAAGGCCCAAGCTTTAACAAACTATAAATCGTGTGTCTATGAGATATGTAAATAAACCATTATAAAAACATCAAGTCTTAAAAACTATTCAAGAAAAGAGCATTAAGCAGACAACAATTTGAAATAATAAAGATACTCGTAAATATGTCCCTCAGCAATGTAATCTTACAAACATGAAGGACTGATTAAAAATCGAATTTTAAACACGGCCTTCAAACTCAGTCTTTCCACCAAGATTAATGTGTATTTTTATTTAAAGTTAAAAAGTTCAACTTTTGTGAGTGGTTGTTTCATTAAAACCGGCGCTATGGCTTAGTGGGGAGGGAGACGAGCATTTTTACAATTCCCCCGACATACCGAGTCGATGATTCGACGTCAGCCACGGGACGTCTTTAACAGACCCCTTTGCGTTGATTTATATTATATGAGATGTTTGTAGTTCAGAAAGCTATGACACACTACTGAATTAAACATTTTATAGTAAACCACGAACAGTCAATTAATGCCGAGGTTGAGGCAAAGTCCTGTAAGAGGACATAAACTGACTTGAATTTTTAATTATTCTTTAAAATCTCCGTCTCGTCAATATTATTTACGGAAAGGTGCGTGAGGGGGTGGGGGAGTTTCTTTAATATTCTTAGTTGCATTGGGAGTCACGGGTGGCAAGCATCTCCTGGATCTTTTCTCCGCGGCATGCCGGTGTACTGGGGAATGAATAGGCGGACAGGATTGGCTGGCTCTGCAAAACTTGGTGGAGTATTGATGCTTGATAAGGCAGACGTGGTTGCGGCCTTGTGGGAGCATGTGTACACCTCGGAGGAACAAATGGATCACCATGGTCTGGCAAGAATGAGGCAGCGAAGAGTGACGAGGGGATTTGGCCGACGCTCGATCCTCAGAGGAAAGGCGAGACGGACAAATAACCAGATTGCTACTGGTACTATTGGTGTTGGAACTCTTCGCTGGCTGATGAGGATGGGCACGGAGCGCTTATGTGAATGCCCCGAATGCTGTAATGTCAGTTCCTAAATCAATCAATCAATCAATTAATCAGTCGGTCAATCATTTGCATTGGGATTGAGACACCTTGTTGGTTTTTGTGTTTACTTTCTGTCTCGAAAGAATAAACAGTCGGCATTCATTTCTAGGATGGACATTCTTTGTGCTGGCAGTTCAAATACATCGCTGAGAAATGCAACAAACATACATCAAATAAACAGCAGAGCCATACAGACATCCAAGAAACAGAAGAGACATTCAGACATACAAGAAAAATACATCACACTGGCATGCAAGAAACAACTACATCATACATGCATACGGAGGC
>JACEFZ010010933.1:0-53518 GCA_014155875.1 Cepaea nemoralis | reverse complement strand
CTGTTTTTGGTTTTGTTTTTTTTTTTCCCTTTTTTTTTCTGTCATTGTCCAGGTTTGATTGATTGATTGATTGATTGATCTAGGAACCGACATCACAGCATGCGGGGCATTCCCATAGGCGCTGTGTCTTCATCCTCAGCAGCCAGCAAAGAGTTCCAATACCAATAGTACCCGTAGCAATCTGATTATATGTCCGTCTCGCTTTTCCTCTGAGCGTCGAGCGTCAGCCAGATCCCCTCGTCACTCCTCGCTGCCTCATTCTTGCCAGACCATGATGATCCATTTGCACATCCGAGGTGTACGCGTGCTCCCACAAGGCCGCAACCACGTCTGCCTTGTCATGCATCAATACTCCACCAAGTTTTGCAGAGCCAGCCAATCTGTCCGCCTGTTCATTCTCCATTCCCCAGCACACTGACATGCCCCGGAGAAAAGATCCAGGCGATGCTTGCCACCCGTGACCTCCGAATTGAAGCAAGCCACTCTGCACGACGCATGCCTGTCCCCACCTTCCTCAGCATGCTTTCCGAGTCAGTTACAATCCCGATGTGTGTGTGTGTGTGTGCGTGTGTGTGTGTGTCGTTGTCTTGATCCAGCGGAAAGCTGCAGTGACCGCCTCCACCTCCATTCTTAAGCTAGATGTTGTGGTATCATATGCCAGGCTCTCCTGCACCAAACGTCGGCCATTAGCTTTTGCTATGAACCCCCAGGCACTTCTTCTACCTCTCGACACCGAACCATCCGTGTTGATAATCACATCACATTATGCTGAATTAGTTGCTGGATTTCCACTTCAGTGGCCCCTGCTGGCCACTCGCTGCACTCCCGGCTCAATGTGATTATAACTCTGCACAAGTCTGACTGCTCCGCTGGCACTCTGACCCACTCCTCTCCTAGCCTAATATTCTCCAAGATGCACACATGTCTGATCGTATCCTCCGCCTGAGCCATCCATGATTCCCCTCTTATCAGTCGCTGACCCTTAACTGCGTCCAGAGCCTCATGCAAAGGGTGATCTATGCTACCAATGCCAGGTTTGGCACTGGTAGCATAAAGTTGGCAGGAAGATTGTGTTGTAGTGCTTTCGTAGTAACCATTAACACATGTTTGTTCTTTAGTATTGGTGCCATTTGTCCAATGCGTTTGTTTGCCTTATCGCATCTATTTTTTATCTCGTCTTCTGATTTTCCATGTGATGATATTATACATCCAAAATACTTGAAGTCCTTTACTTGTTTCAGGGGATGTTCTTTCTATCGTCTTTCTTATTTCCTTTTTTTTTTCTTTCTTTATGCCTTACATTCTTTCTCTATTTATTCTTTCTACATTCCTAACCACGTTAATCCTTGCGCTAGTGTTATTCAATAACAAATACTTTCAGACAACACCCCATTATTCAGAATCTTCTATTTCCACACAAAACAACGTTGATTAAATTGTGCGCTATATATGGAATAATACGCATTACGGATTTGTCTTACAGGTATAAACAATATAAGACAATGCAACTTGTTTCTGTATACACAATAATCTCGTCCTTGAGCCTGGCAGGAATTGGGCCATCTACAGCAAATCTGGAAACCTAGAATGTATATTGGCCTGAGTGCACGTTTGTTGAGAGGAAAACCGAAATAGTAAAAGGAAATGCAATCTTAATCATCTGAATTTACAGTCAAGTAAAATAACATCGCGCTTGTGTCTAATTCGTTGTCTTTGTTTGCGTGTGGGCTTTGTTGTTTTTATGGACATAGTGTTTAGTATTGGCGAACTAAGTTTAATTACTTTCACAGTCGTTATTTCTATCTGTTCTATCTTTCGTTACCTGTGCTCGTCTGTCTGTCTGTCTGTCTGTCTGTCTGTCTGTCTGTCTGTCTGTCTGTCTGTCTGTCTGTCTGTCTGTCTGTCTGTCTGTCTGTCTGTCTGTCTGTCTGTCTGTCTGTCTGTCTGTCTGTCTGTCTGTCTGTCTGTCTGTCTGTCTGTCTGTCTGTCTGTCTGTCTGTCTGTCTGTCTGTCTGTCTGTCTGTCTGTCTGTCTGTCTGTCTGTCTGTCTGTCTGTCTGTCTGTCTGTCTGTCTGTCTGTCTGTCTGTCTGTCTGTCTGTCTGTCTGTCTGTCTGTCTGTCTGTCTGTCTGTCTGTCTGTCTGTCTGTCTGTCTGTCTGTCTGTCTGTCTGTCTGTCTGTCTGTCTGTCTGTCTGTCTGTCTGTCTGTCTGTCTGTCTGTCTGTCTGTCTGTCTGTCTGTCTGTCTGTCTGTCTGTCTGTCTGTCTGTCTGTCTGTCTGTCTGTCTGTCTGTCTGTCTGTCTGTCTGTCTGTCTGTCTGTCTGTCTGTCTGTCTGTCTGTCTGTCTGTCTGTCTGTCTGTCTGTCTGTCTGTCTGTCTGTCTGTCTGTCTGTCTGTCTGTCTGTCTGTCTGTCTGTCTGTCTGTCTGTCTGTCTGTCTGTCTGTCTGTCTGTCTGTCTGTCTGTCTGTCTGTCTGTCTGTCTGTCTGTCTGTCTGTCTGTCTGTCTGTCTGTCTGTCTGTCTGTCTGTCTGTCTGTCTGTCTGTCTGTCTGTCTGTCTGTCTGTCTGTCTGTCTGTCTGTCTGTCTGTCTGTCTGTCTGTCTGTCTGTCTGTCTGTCTGTCTGTCTGTCTGTCTGTCTGTCTGTCTGTCTGTCTGTCTGTCTGTCTGTCTGTCTGTCTGTCTGTCTGTCTGTCTGTCTGTCTGTCTGTCTGTCTGTCTGTCTGTCTGTCTGTCTGTCTGTCTGTCTGTCTGTCTGTCTGTCTGTCTGTCTGTCTGTCTGTCTGTCTGTCTGTCTGTCTGTCTGTCTGTCTGTCTGTCTGTCTGTCTGTCTGTCTGTCTGTCTGTCTGTCTGTCTGTCTGTCTGTCTGTCTGTCTGTCTGTCTGTCTGTCTGTCTGTCTGTCTGTCTGTCTGTCTGTCTGTCTGTCTGTCTGTCTGTCTGTCTGTCTGTCTGTCTGTCTGTCTGTCTGTCTGTCTGTCTGTCTGTCTGTCTGTCTGTCTGTCTGTCTGTCTGTCTGTCTGTCTGTCTGTCTGTCTGTCTGTCTGTCTGTCTGTCTGTCTGTCTGTCTGTCTGTCTGTCTGTATTTCCTTTCGTTATTATTTTCTGGTTTATTTTCTTCCTTCTATCCTGACACACATACAGACCTACATGCGGACCTACCTACCCACCTACCTACCTAAATACCTATCTGCCTACCCGCCTACCTAAATACCTATCTATAAGGGGTGTTCATTTGAAATCCGTTCGTGCCGCACCGCGCTTAATTGCGTTCGTTGAACATGATCATGTCATAGTCATGTGATAAGTACTGACCAATGAATAAAAGAGCAAGTGCTTATCCTCCCATGATGCATAGGTTCTGTTTCTGACCGTTGAGAAAATGGCCGGGTTGATCCAAAATCCATCCAAATAAGCTCAAAGAGCGGTGATTCAATTATTTCATTTGAAGGATGTTGACCAGTGGACATTCATCGAAGAATGCAGGCAGCGTATGGTAACAAATGTATGTCGAAGACAACAGTGACAGACTGGGCACGAATGTTTTGGAAAAGACATCAGTTCACGACAAATCTTCGACGGCCGGGTCAAGCGGATATTGTTGCAATAAAAAAAAAACCATCGCCAAAATTGATGCAGCAGTACAGATGAACCGCTGTCGAAGCTTACGTTCGCTAGCAAAAGAATTTGATGTGTCAGTTGGGACAATTCACAAGGTTGTTCGTAAGAAACTGCAATATCCGAAGGTGTGTTCACATTGGGTACCACGGACTGTGTGATAGTGTTTGAACCACTTGCTGAGTTACAGAGTGGAAGGTGATGTATTTCTCTTCAGCATAGTGGCAAGCGATGAATCATAGTGTCACTACTTTGAGCCGAGCAGCAAAAGAGAGACCATGCAATGGAAGTATGCTTGATTACCAAAAGCCAAAAAAATCAGGTTTTTGCTGGTAAGGTTATGCGGAGCGCATTTTTTGATAATGAAGGGTTATTGTTGGCTGACTTTAAAGAACCTGGTGTCAACATCAACTCTACCCACGACTTGCAAACACTAGACAAGCTGCGAAAAGCCATCAAGAATAAACTACCCGGCACGCTTTCTCGCGGTGTGATTTTGTTGCACGATAATGCTTGTCCGTGTCCGCATGTCGCAAAGATTGTGAAGCATTAGCAACGAAGAAGTGTTAAATTCTGCAACATCCAGCCTATAGTCCTGATTTGTCACCATGTGATTTTCATTTGTATGGGGCCTCTAAAAAAAGCTCTCAAGGGGCAACGATTTCACACAGATGCAGACGTAATGAACGTGGTAAACACTTGGTTTAGTGAGCAACCACAATCCTTTTTTGCGGACGGCAGTCGCCACCTACCTAAGCAATAGTATGCTTGCCTGAATGCCTATGGCGACTTCTTCTTACCAACCCATGGTGCACAATTCATTCAAAATGAAAGCTTTGTTTAATTCTCCAACACCTGTTAATGTTTCTTTCATGCTTTTGTAATAAAGCCATTGGAACGGGTTTCAAATGAACGCCCCTAATACTTACCTACCTACCCACCTACCTACCTTCCTAAATACCTACCCATCTACCTGTCTACCTGAGTACCACCTACCCACCTACCTACCTATATACCCAACTATATACCTACCTACCTACCCACATACCTACCTACATACATATCTACCTACCTACCCACCTATCTAGCTACCTACCCACATATCTACCTACCTACTCACCTATCTATCTACCTACCTAAATACCTACCTACCCACCTATCTATGTACCTATCTATCTATCTGCCCACTACCTTACCCACCTACTTACTTACCTACCTAACTACCTACCTACTTAACTAAATATCTATCTATATACCCACATACTTACCTGCCTACCCACATAACAACCTAAATACTTACCTACCCACCTAACTGCCTGTCTGTCCGTCTGTCCGTCCGTCCGTCTGTCCGTCCGACTGTCTATAAATCTGTTTGTCTATCTGTATGCCAACTATATATATATATAACCTATCTAAATACCTATCTACCTACCTACCTACCTACTTAACTATATACCAATCTACACATATTCCTGCCTACCTACCTACCTATCTATCTACCCTCCTATGAATACCTATTCATTTGACAATGTTTTTCCTATGCACTACTGGTGAACGAAAGATGAGTGATTGGAAGGGCCGAATGTAAGACGGGCCTGCGTGCCCAATTTGTTACCCTTTGAAAATAAAGTATGTTCGTTCGTTCTACCTGCTTATCTATTTACTTACCTACCTACCTACACCCATATCCACCTAATACCTACCTACTTACTTACCTACCTACACATCTACTACCTTCTACCCTCTATTCCTCCTTTAAACAAAGGCCCTCAACCAGCTCACACCAAAATGTCCTGTCATTCACCGCCTCCAACAGCTCCCTCTGCACACGATTTCCTCTTCAAGCAATCACCAGGATTCGCCTACAACACCAGCGTCTAGTCCTCACGTCTGTTGAGCCGGATTCCGTCTAGTTCTTTCCCTAAACTTCGCTTTAGACATTCTGTCATACCATCATAACCATGTGCTACGCTGATATGCGTGGACGGTCTTGATTGTCTACGTTTAATTTTTCTAATAAGAACCGATTTTAATTTGCTTCTTGTAGAACTTGGTCACTGTTTTTTCTATCTGTCCATGATATTCTTTGCATTATTCGCTGAAACCATATTTCCACTGCTATTAGATCTTTTTCAGCTTGTCTGCTCATAGTCTACGGCTCACATCATATAAAAGTGCAGATTTTATGCACCACTTAAACATCCCCCTTCTTCCCCCCCCCCCCCCCCCATTGCAATTGACATCTTTTTGTTTGTCAGTATGTTTACTATCTTTCGAAAGGCAACCTTTGCCATGGGGATTTTTGTTCTGCCATACCACGTAAGTACGAAGTGACCAGGCAATGAATGTTTGTTTTTCATTGGTAATTGTTATAGCCAGGCTTGGCCACGGGAATGTTATTCCCACGGAAATCTAGTGGGAAAAGTCCTATGGGATGGGATGGTATGGGACAGTACACATTTGTATTTCAAATGGGACAGTAGCCGTGTCATAGCAACTTGATCTACGTCAGAGCTACCTTAATTTAAAAAAAAAAAAACCTTGTTAAAGAGTATTATCTTTCTTTTTTTCTTTATATATTTGTATCTATTCATCAGCCTGTGGTGGGGCATCGGATAAATAAATAAATACACATAGCCTTTTATTATATAAGATTACATTTTAGTGTGTCACCAGCAATTAAAATTATAAAAGTGTGACGTGACTGGAAAACAGGTTGCAGGGCGCTGATCTACGTGGCAAAAATACGAAATACGCACTGCTAAGCAGTGTTGCCATTTGGGCAGATTTCACGCCAAACTGGGCAACTTTTCGGGACAATTTGCGGGAAATTTAACGTGTTGGAGGAATGCTGTATTTAGGCTAGTTTTGGTAGCGTATGTGGATTTTTGGTTCAGGGATTACCTGGATTAACTGAATTATTAGAAACAATCGATCAGCAGGAAATTGATAATGTGCTGAAAGAGCAGAGTGACTCAGAAACAGAATGACAGTGTCAGAGTGACACTGAAATGTCATATTTAGATTAAACTTTGTTTTGTTTTTTTGTAAAATACCCTTGAATATTAAAATTAATAAATTCTGTCGTTTTACATCTCTATCAAGTTATGTGAGTCCATTCAAATCGCAAGTGATAAGGGAAACATCAGAAGCATGTATGAAGGGATAAAGAAAGCCTGTGGTCCAATGATCAAAAGAAGTGCACCGCTGAAAACCTTGACTGGAGAAATCATCACTGATAAGAAACAGCAGATGGATAGATGGGTCGAGCACTATTTAGAGCTTTACTCAAATGAGACCAAGCTAGCGGATGATGCCCTCAACGCCATAGAGGCCCTACCAACTCTTGACCACCTAGACACACTTCCCACCATAACAGAAGTTAAGTGTGCTATAAATGAGCTTGCGTCTGGAAAGGCTCCAGGTAAGAATGGGATTCCAATAGAGGTAATCAGGAGTGGGCAAGACACACTCGCTCTACAGATCCACCAGCTAATAGAGCTATGCTGGCGAGAAGGACAAGTCCCACAGGATTTCAAAGATTCAAACATCATAACGCTGTACAAGAACAAGGGCGATCGGAGCGACTGCAACAACTATAGGGGTATCTCACTTCTATGTATTGTTGGGAAAGTATTTGCCAGAATTGTTCTGCGCAGACTTCAAGTCCTGGGAGATCAAGTCTACCCCGAATCACAGTGCAGCTTCCGCCAGAACCGGTCTACCATTGATATGATATTCTCATTGCGATAGATGCAAGAAAAATGCCGGGAACAAAATCAGCCACTTTTTATTGCCTTCATCGACCTCACAAAGGCATTCGATTTGGTCAGTCGTGAGGGTCTGTTCAAAGCACTAAGAAGATTGGCTGCCCACCAACTCTTCTGTCCATTGTGGAATCGTTCCACACAGGCATGAAAGGTATAATCAAGTTTGATGGCTCAACTTCAGAAGAGTTTGAATTCAAGAGTGGAGTTAAGCAAGGTTGTGTACTATCCCCCACCCTGTTTGGGATCTACTTTTCACTTCTACTGAAATATGCCTTTCGTGATCAGGATGACGGTATATACATTCACTCACGCTCAGATGGTGGCCTCTATAATGCTCAGAGATTGAAGGCCAAGACCAAAATTAGGAGGGTACTAATCAGAGAGTTGCTTTTTGCGGATGATGCTGCCATTACGACCCACCCTGAGGAAGAATTATATCTACTATCTGCATTCTCCAATGCTTGTTCTCAATTTGGTTTAACAATTAACAAAAAGAAGACACAGATTATGTCACAAGGTGCACATGGTGTACCGTCAATCTTTATTGACGACGCCGAACTGGAGATAGTAGACCATTTTACATATCTAGGATCAGAGGTAAATAGCAAATTATCCCTCGATCAGGAAATCAACATCAGGATTGGCAAGGCGGCAACAACAATGAACATGTTAGCAAAAAGAGTCTGGGAGAACAGGAAGCTTACTGCCAAAACAAAAGTCCTCGTCTACCAAGCCTGTGTCCTTAGTACTCTTCTTTATGGCAGTGAAACCTGGACAACTTACTCACGCCAAGAGAAACGTTTAAACAGCTTTCATATGCGGTGTCTGCGAAGAATACTTGGTATTAAGTGGCAAGACAAAATCACAAATACTGAAGTATTGGAAAGATCAGGTTGTGTGACGGTGTATTCCATGCTCAGTCTTCGTAGACTTAGATGGATAGGACATCGTCAGGAGGATGGATGACGGTAGAATACCAAAGGACATCTTTTTTGATGAATTACAGACGGGTAGGAGATCTCAGGGCCGGCCTCTACTACGATACAAAGATGTGTGTAAGCGGGACATGATTGATACAGGCATTGATAATGCACATTGGGAGCAAGTCGCCGCTGAACGTGTTGCATGGAGGGCAACTATCAGAAATGGAATAAAGACAAAGGAGAAAATGATTGCAGATAAAGCTCACACAGAGCATGAGAGACGTAAGATGGTGCACAATGGTGGAAATGACCATGTTTTCACATGCATCTACTGTGGGCAAACATTTGCAGCAAGAATTGGCCTTACCAGCCACACTCGCCACCGCCATGGGATCGTAGTTATTAAGCCTTTTTGAAGCACAATGTACCAAACTATCGTCTGTCAAGGCGGAAAGGTGCCAATGATTCCATGTTAACATTATAATGGGAATCCCATGGAATTGGATGGGATGGGACAGGCATAGGTTACCATGGGATGGGATGGGACAGAAACATATGTCCCATCGACAAGCCTTGTTATATAGCCCTTTTCTGTGATTCTACCCCCCATACAACAGAGCGGATTTCACATTCTTCTTCGTCTTCTATTGTCCTTCACTGCCCTACGCCGCTTGGCGTCGCGGGCTTGTTTGGTGATTGGTTTCCGAGCAAGGGCTCGCTCGGTTGCTTGGCACGCTGAGATAAAGGTGTTTAGAGTCTTGGTGACTCTATCGAACCATCTTCTTCTTGATCTTCCCCTGCCTCCTCGTGTTTTCATTTTCATTTTGTATGCTATTGCTGCTGGTTAATTCTTTTGCTAGTCCTCTTGCTGGTTCAATTGCTTGTTCTATCGCTAGTTCTCTTGCTAGTTCTCTCGCTAGTTCTCTTATTAGTTCGCTTGCCAGTTCTCTTGCTAATTACATTGCTAGTTCTCTTACTATTTTCTAGATTGTTCTCTTGCTAGTTCCCTCGTTAGTTCTCTTGCTAGTTCTCTTGTTAGTTCTCTCGCTGGTTCTTTTGCTAGTTCTCTTACAAGTGTATTCGATAATTTTCGTGCTAGATCTCTTGCTAGTTCTCTCGTTAGTTTTCATACTAGTTTTCTCTCTAGTTCTCTTATTAGTTATCTTGCTAGTTCTCTCGTTAGTTTTCATACTAGTTTTCTCTCTAGTTCTCTTATTAGTTATCTTGCTAGTTCCAATACTAGTTCACGTGTTAGGTCTCTCGCTAATTCTATCGTTAGTTCTGTTGCTATTTCTCCTGCTTGTTTTCCTGTCTAGTTCTCTCGCTAGTTCTCTTGCTTGTTCTCTTATTAATACTCTTGCTCCATCTCTTACAAGATCTGTCGATAATTTTCTTGCTAGTTCTTTTACTAGTTCTCTCACTAGTTCTCTTGCTCCTTCTCTTACAATTTCTCTCGCTAGTTCTCTTGCTAGTTAGCTTACTAGTTCTCTTTCTGGTTCTTTTACTAGTCCTCTTGCTAGTTCTCTCACTAGTTCTCTTAATAGTTCTCTCGCTAATTCTCTTGCCAGTTCTATTAATAGTTCTCTTGCTAGTTCTCTTGCTAGTTCTCTTACTAGTTCTATTACTTGTTCTATTTATCTTACCAGTTCTCTTGCTAGTTCTTTTTCTAGTTATCTGGCTAGTTCTCTTACCATTTTTCTCGCTAGTTCTCATGCTAGTTCTCATATTAGTTGTCTTGCTAGTTCTCGTGCTAGTTCATTTACTAGTTCTCTTGCTAGTTCTCCTACTATTTCTCTTGCTAGTTCTCTTGCTAGTTCTCTTACTAGTTCTTTCGTTAATTGTATTGCTAGTTCTCTTACTAGTTCTTTCTTTAATTGTATTGCTAATTATCATACTAGTTATTTTGCTAGTTCTCTTGCTAGTTCTCTTACTAGTTCTCTTGCTAGTTCTCTTACTAGTTCTCTTGCTAGTTCTCTTACTATTTCTCGCACTACTTTTCTTGCTAGTTATCTCACTAGTTCTCTTTCTAGTTCTCTTACTAGATCTCTTACTATTTCTCTCGCTAGTTCTCTTGCTAGTTTTCATAGTACTTCCCTTGCTATTTCTCTTGCAATTTCTCGTGCTAGTTCTCTTACTTGTTCTCTTACTACGAGGGTAAGTTAATAAGTATGTCTTAAATGGCTGTAAAAAAATAACTACATATGATAACAACTTGATACCAGTTTATTTTTATACATACCATCCATCCATCATGTGCCATGCCGGAAAGCGTAAGAGGTAATGACTAGCCATTTCACTCGATCACCAGAGTCGTGGATCAGCTTAGTGCTGCTGTCTCGACCATGCCATGTGGCCAAGCCATCCAGGTATTTCCTTATCGATCCTCCATTTTGTCTGTTCCATTCGATCTTACCAGTTGTCACCAAGTTCTCCAATCCATTTCTTCTCATAACATGCCCACAAAATTTTGACTGTCTGCGTCTAATTTCTCTAATGAATTTACGATTTTCATTTGTTTCCTGTAGTACTTGGTCATTTGTTTTTCTGTCTGTTCATTGAATTCTTTACATTCTCCTCAGAAACCACATTTCTACATACATCAGATGTTTTTCAGCTTGACTGCTCATTGTCCAAGTTTCACATCCATACAAAAGTACAGGCTCTACGTAGCACATCAACACTTTTTTTTCTCGTTTCAATTGACATCTTTTTATTGGTCAGTATGTTTTTTATCTTGCTAAAGGCTGCTTTCGCCATGGCTTTTCTTGTTCTAATCTCTTCAAGGCATCTCCCATCAGTTGTTATGACTGTTCCGAGATAATTGTATCGATTCACTTGTTGAAGAATATTCCCATTTACTTGTATATTACATTGTGGTACTTCTTTCTTCCTAGTGACGACCATAATCTGAGCCTTTTTACAATTTAATTCTAACCCCACTTGCTTACTGTGTGCAACAACCGCATTTACCAATTGTTGCAGATCCTGCTAATTGTCAGCATTCAATATTGAATATATAATCTGCATATCTAATGTTATTGATGTTTCGTCCTCCAATGATGATTCCATTTTTATCTACTACATTTCTGAAAATATTTTCACTGTATAGGGAAAAAAGATCTGGAGACATTACACATCCCTGTCTCACACCTCTCTTAATAGGCTGATATTGTCCTACTTCATTATCAATCCTTATGGCAGCTTGTTGTTTCCAATATATGATTTTTAATAAGTCTAATGTCTTTCCCATCAATTTGTAGATCTGCAAGCATATCTACCATGTTGACATGTCTTACTCTATCGAAAGCCTTTGTGTAGTCAATAAAGCAAAGATGTATATCTTTGTTTACTTCTATAGAACGTTCAATAACCGGTCGCAGCATATACACAGCATTTACTGTAACTTTTACTTCCACAAACCCACATTGTTCTTCCTCTATTTTAGGTTGTATTTTCTCCCTCACTCTGTGCATGATAATTCCTAGCAAAATCATTGTTATGTGACTCATTATACTAATTGTTCTATGTTGATCACATTCCTAGGCTCCTGATTTCTTTGGGATTGCAATAAATACAGAATTACATAATTCAGAAGGTATATCTCGGGTATCATATAATGTGTTCAGCAGTCTGGTGACTTGATCTATTCCATATTCGTCTGAAGCTTTAATCATTTCTGTTGTGATGTTATCTGAACCGGGGGTCTTGCCAGCTTTCACATGTTTAAAAACATTCCGAACCTCCATCTTCAAAATTGGCGGTCCTTCATTATTAAATCGAATATCATACTGTTCATCTCCTTTATCATCTTAAAGGTTTTTCACATAATCTGGCCATTCATGTAGAATCTGATCTTTTTCTATTATTATTTTGCCATCATTAATATTTAGACAGCTTGCTGATGTTCTTGTTCTTTTATTAGTAAGTTCCTGAATTCTTTTGGGCACTAATTTGGTATTTTGACTGTTGTGTTGTTTTTCATTTTCTTTGCTATTTTTCTCAAGCCATGCTTCTTTTGCCTCCTTACATAATATTCTGACTTTTCTGTGAATTTCTTCATATTTGGCAGACTTATTTTTGTTGAGTCTTCTTGTTTCCATAAGGTGTAAAATTTCTTCAGTCATCCATTTCTTACGACCCACCTTCTTTAATTTTGGAATAGTTGTTTCTGCAGCCAAACTGATTGAATTCTTCAACATTTCCCGTTGATCATCCATACCATGAAATATGATCTCTAGATCAGACAATACATCAAATCTGTTCTGTACTTCTACGTTGAATTTGTTTTGTATTTCCAGGTAATTTCTCAATGTACACAAATCATATTTTGTGTTTCCTAGTTTTTTCTTGACTTTCTTTAACTTTACCCTCAATGTACCTGTAAGTAATCTGTGGCCACTATAACAATCAGCACTGGGAACTGTTTTTGTAATTGACAACACATTTCGAAACCTTCTGCTAATCAAAATGTAGTCAATCTTGTTTCTAATCATGCTATGAGGACTCCTCCGTATCCATAATCTTCTAGGGTGTTGTTTAAACCAGGTGTTTCCTATAATCATTTCCTGCTCGTTTGCTCAATCTACAAGTCTGTATCCTCTTTCGTTTCTCTCTCCAACATATACTGTTTCATACTGTGTATCTGTGAGACAAAGAAATCTGGAGACAAAGGAGGGAGGAGAGAGAGAGATGAAGGGAGGAGAGAGAGAGAGAAAGAAGAGAGAGAGAGAGAGAGAGAGAGAGAGAGAGAGAGAGAGAGAGAGAGAGAGAGAGAAGGAGAGAATGAGAAAAGAAAGAAGGATAAGAGGGAGAATGAGGGAAATGATATAAAATAGAGCGGAGCCTAAGAAGTCGTTCCTTAGTCGAACTCTGCCTACAACGCACTATCTTTCGTAATAAGGGGGGAGAGAGAGAGAGAGAGAGAGAGAGAGAGAGAGAGAGAGAGAGAGAGAGAGAGAGAGAGAGAGAGAGAGAGAGAAGGAAATGATGGAGATGAAAGAGATAAAGGAAGAGAGGGGAGGGATAGGACAGATTTAGGTCCGTGTTCCCGCGTGAGAACGGTAGTCATTTCACTACCGCACCATCAATGTCTTGCAGTGTATGTTAGGTTATAGAAGATATGTACAGCCCCCACGGTCTCTAAACTACTCTAACCTACACAACCTCAGACTGACAAGTCGAAATGAAAGGCAACTAAAAAGAATATTTATTTACTCTTACAGTATAACAAGGTTACAATCTACAACATAATCGCATAGAGTAACCAGTACATGCATTGCAGACACATAACGTATAACAATTGCAGAACAATACAATAATGCATGACCTCACAAGGGAGAGATAGATAATATAGTAGGCTATGAACTGGATGTTAGGGAAATGCTACCTATGACCACCTACTAACCGCATGAAGCAGGGGACTAAAGCTAGGAATTACACTGGTCGTCGTCTATTTCGTAGCGACCGTTCTGTAGGCTTATTAGTAGTCCATTCAGCCATCTATAACCCATTGATAACCCAGTGAGCCATGGATTGATCCATTAGTCCACATACCCAGGGACATAATTCGCTCCCATCCAACTTGTTCAGCGGGTAACTGTTTATTCAGATATACCCTGTATGTTTAGGTGTCTGCAGTTTACCCAGGCAATGCCTGAAACATTATAAAAACAATACCCGTGAGTGTTATATCAAAATAAACCTTAGTCTTTCACTACCTGCAGAGTCCCTAGCATCTATTGCTTCTTTATCTATATTATATATCTATATAGTATTAAGCCTTATTAGCAACATCTTCATTATGTATCCCCATTATTACTACACATATCTTAGCCATAACATAAATTAACAACAGTATTGAAAACACGGTAATCTATCGTCTACATATATTTAACTAACCTTATTACTTCCTATCTCCCAACGTGCAGTCTGTTGTTAACCCGTAAACCATTTATGCCCTTTATTCCCGAGAAGGTTCGTACCCGCGACTTTTAGGTTGCACAGCTAACTCGTTGTATACGCTACTTCCCCGGCCGCAGTCTGACCCCGATTCAACTCTACCTGATCAACAACAATACAAATGCATTCCTTCACCTGCAGGCCTGCTTCCGAGCGCTGTCCATTCATTCGCGGTAGTCATTGTTTGGGTTGACCCAGAGTGATCGCTTCTCAGGTCTGCTAAACCCGATCTCTGTGTTTATTTATATTCTTGCTGTAGCCTTTCGTTCCATATTTACATGCTCTATTGTTCTCATTAATTTTGTACGCCTAATTGCTTAGTTTATATATACATATATAGTTTATCGACACTCTGCTCATCTAATAGATTAAATTGACTCCCATCACTCTAGTTCAGCCAGTTAGATATAGGTCATTTGCAGGACATCGCATTCAGTCCTGACATTTGTCGGATTGTGATTTCTTAGAGGGGTTAACGTTTAGACTGCTATTATAGTTAGCTAGCTAGTTAGATGTGGGTCCTTTGCAGGACGTTGCAGTAAAAACCTAGCATTCGTCAGTTGTTCATGATTACTTGGTAAGTTCACCTACGGTAGTTTGCTATGTCTCTCTAATCTAAGGTACCTTTTCATAATCTAGTGAATATTCTACCAATGCCTTATGTCAACTTACATTGGCTTCTGTCGTTCAGTTGATCTTCTGGTTGTCCCTCTGGGTTTCATTTGTCTCTGCCCAATCAATCGCTTGTCGTGGATCCCACTTAACTTTTCCAGTCATGTTTTACCTTACTCTCCTGTGTGGTTCCGACCGCATTGTCTCTGGGTATTGGTTGTCCTATCTTACGTTAGCCATCATCTGCAGCTCGTGAGCGGTTTCCTTAGCTAGCAGTCCTACTCAAACGGCTTGCACTCCATTTTGTGATCCTCGGAATAAGTGTTCAATTCCGTCAGGCCTATCTGCCTGGGATAAATTGGTCCACAGATCCTTTGATCATCTTCTTGTCTTAGGTGGTCCAGACGGAACTTTGATATGTGCATCTTTTCCGTCTTCAATACCACCTCCTCATCTCCCTGGACACTAAACAGCCTGGGACATTGACATCACCATTGCCGAAGTTCCGAACTCATCCCTCCTGGGCTGAGCAATAAGCCCAGCCCCCGGCTCAAAAGAGCCCTGCTGCTAAACCGTACTCTTGTTTGTTCCACACCTCAACTGACTCGATTTCGCCGAATATATATTTTCTCCCGATGCTGGCGCTGCTTCGTGACCTAAGTCACGCGGACTTTTCCATGCATCCCGCGAGGGACTTATCCTATCAGCGTCCCCTACTCTGCATATTTAATTAGTCTCTATCAGTTTATTTTAGCTCACCTGGTCCTATTCTAAGGTCAATGCTCGGTTACTAAGTTCATGCATTTCCCACTATTATAAATCTGCCAGCCTTGGTATCTGCTATTGTTCCTTGACAGTCCAAGATTAATCCTGACCTGTTTGTAACTATAAATTCTTCTACTTCTAGAGTTTCCCACGGCCATTTGACAGTCCAGAACAGATTTATGTTACTTTTGGCTGCAAAACCTTACTCTGATTACTGTTGGGGTAACTTACAGTTCGTTCGGTCACGTCTCTATTTCAATACTTAAACTTCCCAACTGTTTTTAATAAAAATATCCTGGTCAATGAACCCCATTTGAAAATTCCACGACCGGTCCTGGTGACACCACTATCCTGCGTCGCATCACTATCTTGTGTCGAATCAGGTGATCACATATCTATCACCTTGATTTCCTACTTTTGCATTGAAGTCCCCTATTATGATGTTTATTTCTTAATTTTTACATTTCTTTAAAGGAGACTCAATGTCATTATTAAATTCCTCTACACTATCTTCATTGGCTTCTCCTGTTGGGGCATATATGTGAATAACGTTTATGCTGAAAGGTCTGCCGTTTAATTTAACTAGTAGAACTCTGTCTGACACGCCCAATATCCTTGAACATATTTTGATATTTGCCGATCCAAGATAACTGCCACCCCTCTCTGTCGATCTTCTCCTCCAGAATTTAAAATCTTCATATATCTTAATGCCTGCTCCTGTCCATCTCGTTTCACACATCCCTAAAATATTAATTTTCTCTCTTTCTATTTGTTTGATGTTATCTAATTTTTCGTCGTCGTTTAACGTCTTAACATTCCATGTTGCTAATTTTAATGTCTCTGTCCATGTCTTGCAGTGATCTGTAGTTAGGCGAATCATAATAAACTAGGCACTATTAAAGAAGGTAGTTTGCCGTTGCTTTCCTTCTTGGCAGTGACCATACTGGTCTTTGACGCCAACCATTGTCTCGTGAAAGCTATCTTCTGCCTACTGTCGGGAAACTTGAGACCACAACCAACAACTTTCTGTCTGCTGCAACTTTCATCCACCACCTGCCTTCCGTGGCTTCTTGTGAACCCTTCCACCGTTCTACATACATTGTCCCTTTATTTCTCAACATAATTTCCACCAACATTGATGCACTAATCCCATCGTTTTATCAGTCCTCCAAAACCGGCTGCATAGAACTGCGTGCTATGTTTTCTAAGCATGTCTCCCACCAAGGTGAGTTTCACAATGTTTGTCACGTAAAGCGGTGCATAGCTGGGTAGAAAACGTTACGAGGGTGAGTCAATAAGTAAGTCACACAGTTCTGTTGGATGGCAGATCAATTTTTTAAAAAAAACAAAAACACACACACACAGTTCTATGCAGCAGGTTTGGGAGGACTGATAAAACGATGGGATAAGTGCTTCAATGTTGGTGGAAATTGTGTTGAGAAATAAATGGACAATGTATGTATAAAAATAGACTGGTTTCAAGTGTTATAATCTTTGTTATTTTTCTACAGCCATTTGTGACTTACTTATTAACTTACCCTCGTAGTTCTCGTGCTGGTTCTCTTGCTAGTTTTCTTACTAGTTCTCTTACTAATTCCATTGCTAGTTCTCTTACTAGTTATCTCCCTAGGTCTCTTGCTAATGGGTGTGCGGGATGAGTGTGTGTGTGTGTGTGGGGGGGGGGGGAGGGGGTGTCTGTGAATGGGATATGTCTGTATGGGAGGGAGTGTGTGAGTGTGGATGGGGTAAATGTGAGTGGGTGGAGGATGTATGTGTGGGTGGTGAGGATGTTTGTAGGTGGGGATATGTGAGTGGGTGGGGAGATGTGTGTGTTGGTGAGAGATGTGTGGGCGGGGATGTGTATGGGGAATGCATGGGGGATTGTGTGTGTGGGGGGGGGGATGTGTTCATGGGTTTAGTTTTGTGTGGGAGTAGAGATGTGTGAGAGATTGGGGAGGTGTGGGATGTGCAGGTGGATGAAGGATGTATGTGAGGATGGGGGATGTGTGTTTGGCTGGGTGGTTGGGGTGTGTGTGGGTGGGAGGGTAGATGAAAGATGCATGTGTTGATGGGCGGGTGGGTGATGTGTGGGTGTGAGTGGTTGATGGATGAGTACGTGAGTGAGTGGATGTGTGTGAGAGATGAGTGTATGCGTGGGGGTTGTATGTGTTTGTGGGAAGATGTGTTTGAGCGGTGGATGTGTATGATGAGGTATATGTGGGCGGTGGGGTGTGTGTGGGTGGGAGGTTTGTGTTTTTGGGTGTTTATGGGTGGGGGATGTGTGGGCAGTTGGGGAAATGTGTTTGTGGGTAGGGATGTGTGTATAGGTGGGGGATGTGTAGTTGAGAGGTGGCGGATATTGGGTGGGTGAGTGGGTGTAGGTTGGCTGATGTGTGTGTGTGTGGGTGGGGAGAATTGTGAGGGTGCGGGATGTGTATGTGGATAATTGCGGGATGTGTGGGTTGGCGGGGGTATGTGTGTGTGGTTTTGTGATGTGTGTTTTGCTGGGTGGTTGCGGGTGTGTGGGTGGATGTTGGAGAATATGTGGGTGGGTGTGTGCGTGTCAGTTATGGGATGGGTGGAGGATGTGTGTGTGAGTGGAGAAATGTGTGTGGGTGGGGGATCAGTGGGTGGGTAGCGGTATGTACGTTTGCCTGGTTACGTCTGTGAGAGTGCGTGGAGGTATGTGTGGGTGGGTGGGGAAGGTATGGTGGGTGGGGGATGTGAGGGTGGCTGCGGGATGTGTGTATGGCTGCGGGATGTGTCTCACAACATTGCAATATGCACTGTTTATGTTTACAACTTTTATTTGACAATGTTTTTTTTTTTCGTTTTTTTTTTACATTCGGTTCACGATGTAAATGTAACATGCACATTTGATGAATGAAAGATGAGTGATTGAAAGGGCCGAATGTAAGACGGGCCTGCGTGCCCAATTTGTTACCCTTTTAAAATAACGTTCGTTCGTTCGTTCGTTCGCTAGTTCTCTGACTCGTTATCTCCCTAGTTCTCTTACTAATTCTCTTGCTAGTTATCTTGCTAGTAATCTTGCCTCTTGCCCAAGGTGTCTGCCATGTCCTGTATCCATCATCAAGCTGACCGACGCCGGCTTCTTCTGCCACCAATCACGCTTCCAGTCTCTGCTCTACTGTGGCCTGGCAGTCTCCGTGGCCAAGAGGTTATACCATCTGAAGGTTGTGGGTTCGATTGCGGGATACATCATTCGGTTCACGAGTCCCATTGTCTCGGAGACTCCTGCAGGTCGTCGCTGGAGATTCGGCGTTCGTGTTCTGTGTGACGCTGTAGGCAGGCTGCTCGGTCGGAATGAGACTGAGCCATATGGGATAAAACCCGATGCAAAGAACTTGATTCCCTTGCCTTTTAAACGCTTTTTAATCCGCTGTGGCGTTTCATATGGCCAAATTATGCCATCATCATCATCAAATGCCCTGCCAACATGGCTCTCCTCAAATCTCGGCCTTTGGTGTTTTGGATCAACTAAATCCATCCCGCATAATTTCTCTTGGTCTGCCTCTGCCTCTCTTCCCCTCGATCTTTCCAGTTGTCACGATGTTCTCCAATGTCACTCTTCTCATCACATGACCAAAGAATTCGCCTTTCTGAAAAATGATGCTGTTTATTTACCAGTCCAGTCCCCCCCCCCCCTCCCCCCCCTTCCAGATTTTTAGACCTTGTAAAGTGTCAGTATTTGTCTTCTTCCAGGACCAAGATATGCTTAAAGGGCGGGGAGGGGGGGGGGGGGGGAACATGTAAGTGTGGTAGCTAAATGCTTGCCTAGCGACCTAGTAGTTATCCGTTCGAATCCCCATCGAGGTTAAAATTAGTTGCATACGCTTTTCAGGACGTAGCAGCCAGAATTTTGTTTGGCAGTTCGTGATTCCTTGGCAAGTTTACGTTCAGTAATTTGCCACTGCTTTCTGAACGACCGACACCCATACCATTTCATAGAAAAAAACCACGTAAGTCGGTCTGCTGCAAAATCGTCCACAGCTGTTTTTCTAACAAGGTATGCGGGATTACGAGCTCCGTCAGTAAAACCTTCGCCACGGAACTATTGGAGCAGCGAGCACAACACACGATGGCACTCCTAGGACCAGGTGCGCACCCGTGAGAAGTGGAGGAATCGGAGTCTAACGAATTTGAAAGAAGACGGCTAGAGGGCCACAATAGACGGACACGAACCACCCAACCCTGAGAGCTTACCCGCGGACAAGAGACCAAAAATGTCGCACCGAGAGGATTCGGAGACCGAGACCCCCTACAGAGAGTCTTGTAGAGCCAGGAAGAACCCCCTCTCAAGAAGAGGAGGGTTTCAGATACCGGAAACGGCCCCCATGAGCCCACCCCCACCCGACCACCCAACACAACGCAACACCGAAACGAGAGAAAGGAGCTAAACAAGAGCAGAGAGAGGCTTTTAAAATACAGACACATACGACGTCCCCACCGTCACACGAGGACGACGCAAATGCCCAGCGTTACCCGCCAGCCGCGGATTAGTGAGAATGACCCCCCACCACCCTTTGACCCACCGAGAGGAGAAGTTCAGGCGGGCCCATCTGCGGTTCACTCACCCCCCCCCCACCCCCACTACCATACCGAGACGGACGGAGATAACACCCCCTCCTCCTCCTTTCCTCATGCCACCACTTACCCCCCCCCCCCCCCCCCCTTCACCCCCCTCCCCATCCCCTCCCTCCGCAAGCCCCCCCCCCCCCCCCCCCCCCCCCCCCCCCCCCCCCCCCCCCCCCCCGCAACACGTTAGTAATCCACAAACATTGCTCTGTAGGAAGCAGCAAAAAAACAGTTATTTGCATGCAAGTTTACACTCAGTAGTTTGCCACTGCTTTCTGAATGACCAACACTGATACCATTTCATAAAAAACAAAGCAAGGTGGTCTGCTGCAAAATCGCCTGCAGCTGTGGTTCGAACGCAGTGTGAGGGATTACAAACTACATGCGTAACCCCTTCGACATAGAGTCTGCAAGCAGCAAAAACAGCTACCAGAAAAACAGAGTACAGATGAAGGTTATATAGTCACAGACATCACTTTGCTTTGGCATAACTTATAGTTAGTAAAAACAAAATATTTACAATCTTTGAGCTTGTATACATCATCAGGTGTGGTGGCATCTTTATTGTGCGGTGGCACGGCTGATGCTTCCGATTTCAATGGCTCCGCTGAAATAAAAAAAATTATCATAACCTGTTATCACAAACTAAGCTTAGATAAATGCAAGCAATTTAAATAACCATGAACTAAGCTAATTGCAAGCAATGTAAATAATTACAATCGGCAGATATTTAATGGCATGCTTGATAATTGAAGTGTATCACAGGATAAATTAGAGAAGTATTGGCTACAGCAGTTTATAACAATATAAAATAAAAACAGATATGTGCGACTCTTGTGAAAAAGTGAGGGATAATAAACATAGACAGTGTACATACTTAACTTACCATAAACGGAAATCACAGGGTAAAAATAAAGATAATCAATTATCATCATTAAAAAAATATTTACACTATTTCCATTTGCCTTATTTGCGCTCGTTGTAAGGTATGTACATTTGTGTTATCATTATCTCTCACTTGTTTGCAGAAGTCACACAAACCTAATTGTTTCCATTTTATATTATCACAGAATAAAACATGTGCACACACTTAAGCCCACCTACCACACATCCTTCCTGTTCAGCACCACATGTCCCACTAAATTCAAATAGTCTTCGACTAGTCTGCCTGCTTGAAAATCCTTCTTTTGCATCTCCCACTTCGCACAGGCATGGCACTGCCTTCCACTCTCACCAGAAACAACCAACCTTATTCCTGACCACACTGAAGTAAACTAACAGCATACACTAGAGAATCACACTTCTCAAACACTAACAAGACAATAACAAATACATTACCACTAAGTTCAGCCACTTGAGTTTTGGTATGCTGACTGTCCAACACAGATATGGTTGTGGCAGAAATCATGTCATCGTTCAGGGCATTGTTAAGTCGCTTATTGACTGCCCTCTGGTTACGCCCAGAACCAAAATCCTTTGCAAGGGCATCTCGCTGTAAATACAATGATACTCTTGTTCAAATACTACATCAGAGAAACAGTGGTCAGTTGGTGAGAAAATATGACCCTGAGCTGATAAGCAGTGGTCAGTTGGTGAGGAAATTGGACCCTGAGGTGAGAAGCAATAGTCTGTTGGTGAGGCAAGTGGACCCTGAACTAAAAAGCAGTGGTCAGTTATGTGAGGAAACTGGACCCTGAAGTGAGAAGCAGTGGTCAGTTTGTGAGGTAATTGGACTCTGAGCTAAGAAGCAGTGGTCAGCTGATGAGGATATTGGACCCTGAGCTGAGAAGCAGTGGTCAGTTGGTGAGAAAACCAGACTGTGCTAAAAGAAATAGTGGTTAGTTGGTGAGAAAACAAGACCCTGATAAACTGAACAAACGACATTAAAGACACCCTGGGGATGGAAATGGGACCACCATATTGGCAGACAAGTGCACTAAACAATGGGATTTTTATGGAAAATGTTCTATACTGTAGCCTACAGCTCATCTAACATAACCATTGGCACCTTGCCATCTTGACAGACGATAATAACTACAACCCATGGCAGCTGAAAATGTGACTGATCAGACGAATTCGTGCTGTACATGTTTGTCCACGGTGAATGCATGTGAACACATGGTCATTTTCACCATCATGCACCATCTTACGTCTCACACGCTCAGTGTGTGACCTATCTGTAATCATTTTCTCCTTTGTTATTATTCCATTTCTGATATTTACCCTCCATGCAACATATTCGGGGGTGACTTGTTCCCAATGTGCATTATCATCTGAGCTGTAATATACTACATGAAAGCATCAAAGAAAGCCAAAGTGAGTAATAAATATGTTTTTAAAGTGGCCAGGTCACAAACATCAGATTGAGACAGTCAACATTAATTAGCCACCTAATGAAAAGAGAAATGCTGGAACATTTAACAGTTTAAAAGATAACTGGAAAAAGAGACTAGAATACAGTCGGGGATCTCAAAATGTGGAGAGATATGAAACCCCCACACGACTTGGCAAGGCACATAATTAAAATGTAGATGTTCAATGCTGCATGTTCTTCAAAGGACATTGCAATCAACCTCAGCGTCTATTGGCTGTTTGTGATTAACAATACAATTTTGATCAAGCTTTCTGATCGAGTAGTCAACATTTAAGTCCAAATGGAACAAAACCACTATGTGGTCATCAGAAGAGAAAGTTTAAGTGCATTAAACCTCTCAGCCACGTCAACCTCCACTAATATGTTAGACCACCTGGTGTTCTCAAGCAGTCATCCATCCAAGTACTAACCACACCCAACTTCCTTGACTTCGGTGATCGGATGAGAACTGGTATTTTTACTGTGGTATGGTCATAGGAGGTGTTAGTGGGGCAGCTGTCTCTATAAAAGACCTTAAAACTATAGACGTGACCTTCGGTAGGTAAAAAGTGCCATATAACCTCTTCTCCCCTGCTGCCTTACAGGAACTGTCTTTTAGACAAAAGGTTAGTGGAGTCAACCAAACACAAACCGGCAGAAAGGGAAACCACTGCTGTATTTTTCCAAGAAAATCATATCTGGACATTTTGAGGGAAGCTAAGTCGCACAGACAACTAATCACAAACATTAGAAACAGACAGTCATTGTTTTCTGGCCACGTTATGGGAAGACAAACTGGAACATGTCGTGACAACCAGAAACATTTGTGGAAAGAGAGGGGAAGACAAACTGGAACATGTCGTGACAACCAGAAACATTTGTGGAAAGAGAGGGGAAGACAAACTGGAACATGTCGTGACAACCAGAAACATTTGTGGAAAGAGAGGGGAAGACAAACTGGAATATGTCGTGACAACCGGAAACATTTGAGGAAAGAGAGGGAAGACAGCAAGAGAAAATTCTTGACAGTCTTGTGTCATGGCACGGAAGGGAGACAACACACGAATTGATCCATGCCATCGGAGATTGCAATTTTTGGAGAGGCATGATCGCCCACGGCAGCCGGCAAGGCACTTGATGATGATGGTCATAGACAAATGTAGGTTGTGTTTATTTATTCGCCTGCTCTGAACTCAAGCGTAGTCCATAAGGCTCTACTACTACTAGACGTTGCCACTACTGGAGAGTGCACATAACTGATTTTTGTGTGTGGATTAGCTTTTCTATTTACCAGTGTCCCTCGCCAGCAGGTGAACCAACTCTACTTATAAGGTACTTGTAATTTATTCCCCCAAGTCAAGGATGAGATGTCAACATTTTAATCCAACTGACAGATGTAGGGGAAGAACCAGCTATCTCAGCACACCAGAAGTTTAAGAGTGAGCGCTCTTACCCATTAACCCTTGTTGACCTTCACTAATGTAGATAAGCTAAAGGTAAAATCTGTAGCAGATACTGAAGTAGAAATGTTTGGTATAACACAGATACTAGGTCACAAATTATAAGGTGGAGTGACTAGTCCCCTTCCTCGTCAACTTTGTTGTCTAGAAAATTCTGAAAATGATCTACTATCTATTTAACGAGACTGGGTCAACTCTAGAGCCATGTTCATCGGGAAATCATCATCCCTCCACGGGATATTGAAGCCAGACAACTGTCATGCTGGGAAAGAAGCTCACTTATCACCATGCTACCGCAGCTCTCCACATGTGATACAGTGCTTCAGGTAGGTCTGTAGATTCCGTTACTTTATTCAAAGAAATCCTGAAATTATTCTCCTTTGGTAACAATAAAAGTATAAATACTCCACGTTGTATCTTTGGTAGCAATAAAAGTGTAAAACTCAACCTTATGTTTCTTTGGTAACAAACAATAATGTAAAATAATTTTGGAACCAAAACGCGTCTTTTTTTCTTTAGTGATTAAAAATAGGTGTCTAAAAGAAACAAAACTATCCCATTTTATTGACTGAAATTAGGTCCCGTAATCTGAAAGTTAAACACTAATGCAGGGGTCTTTACCTATAATAGATTAAAGTTTTCTTAGATAAGTTTCCTTCCTCCCACCAACTCAGTGCAGAATGTTTTCCCTATTTTGAACCTACTGACTTTTCATAGTGTTGTAGTATAGACCCCATCTTACCTTTTCTCTGAAGGACTTAGTGTCCACTTCATCGGCAGTCTGCTTATCTGAAATCAGAAAACAAGTACATCATACTTTAAAATAGCAAGCAAATCTGGAAATAAACATCAAATACATCTAAGGTTTAATGGACGCGCTGGCAGAATCATTAGGAGATTACGCTAACATCATGATCAAGGCCGGACAAGAGTTCATCACCCACTAAATCAAATCAAATCAACTTTATTAGGGTCACAAATTGGGCGCGCAGGCCCGTCTTACATTCGGCCCTTCCAATCACTCGTCTTTCGTTCATCAAGAGCATTATACATTTACATAGAAAGAAAAATAAACATTGTGAAATGAATGTTGTAAACATAAACAAGGCTAATTACCATGTTATGAGGCCCATCTCCCACCTATACATACATCACCCCACCCACACACACACCCCCACCTACCCACACACACGCGCACCAAGGGACACATACACACCCCCACCTACCCACACACACCAAGGGACACATACATACCCCACAAACCGACCCATCCCCCTCCCGCACATCCCCCACCCACACACACTGCCCTCACCTGATCCCCCAACCAAAACACTCGCCACCCACAAACATTCCCCCACCAACCCACACATTCCACATACACATCCTACCCCACACATCCTCTCCCCACCCATCCCCCAGCCACATCTCCATCGACAACATATTCCCCACCCACACACACAATCCCCCACCAACCCACACATCGCACATCCACTCACACATCCCCAAACCATACACACACATCCCCACCAACTGACATGTCCCTACCCCCCCCCACACACACACATCTCCCTAACCACCCATACATCCCCAATCCACTCACACACACCCCACCACCCACACATACAACTTCCACCCAACCACACATGCCTTAACCTAATCCCCCACCACACAATCCCCCACCCGCACATCACATACACCCCCTACCACGCACTATTCCCAACCCACGCACCACACACACACATATCCCTCACCAACACATCCCCACTTACACACCACACACACATCCCCCACCCAGATACCACACAATATTCCCACCCACACCCACACAGATACCCTTACCCATCCACCCCACATACCCCCACAAAAATCCCCCACCCACACACACATACCTCACCCACACAATATCACCAACCAAAACACCACACACGCATTCCCTACCCGTCCACCAACATACACTCACTCACGCATACATCCTCCACTACGCACCCACACACCCCCACCCACCCACTCCCAACCAAACATCTCTCTATCACAATACCCCTACCCCCACACACATCCTCCACCCACTCGCACTTCCCACCCCGACACATACAACTCTCTCACCCACCTACACATCCCTAAGCCACTCACACACCCCCACCCACACTTCCCCCAACCACCACAATCCCCTGCTCACCCACACATATACCCCACCCATACGCACATTCCCCGCACCCATCACACACATCTCCCACTATCCTCCACCCATACCACCACAAACATACCCTCCACCCACACATCATTCACACATCCCCCACCAACACACCGCACACATATCTCAAACCCACACACCATACACTTCTCCCCACCCGCCCTTCCATCCCAAATACACCCAACACAATCCCCTACCCACACATACTTCCTCAAACCATCCACACATTTCCACCCACATAAACACACATCCCCTGCATCCGTCCCATACACATATCCTCCACCCATACACACATCCCCCACACCCATTCCAACACCCCTACTTTCACCCCCACACATCCACCCACACCCACAAATACCACTACCCACCAAAACCCACACACCCCAACCCATCCAAATGCATACCCCCACCCACACACCCCCACATATCCCCACACTCACACACATCCTCCACATACACTCACACTTCCTCACATCTAGACACATACAAAATGTCTCACGTTAGTATTGAAACTAGTATGAACAAACTCCCACACTTTACTCACACACATATACACTGACACTTGTCATGAGCAGTCTCATAAAAATGTTAAACATGGAGAAAAATGTTTAACATTTTTATGTTTACACAACACTGTGTACACTCTGCAACACTTATATTCAAAGGTGGATATGTGCTTTTCAGCTTATTTGTTAAATATTCAAGTTGCCACAGGAAATAGACATGATTGTTTTGATAAATAGCCACCATACTGCCCTAATTCCAAAAAATTGCAACCTGACAACTAGGTAAAAAAGAATAGAAAGAAAAAAAACATTGAAATGTTTCTGTCCGCAAACAACTGAACGTTCATATGATCAAAGAAATATACAGCTGTATGGAATGCAATCACGAGCCACACTAAACTCTACACTAAGACAGGAACAGACTGCCACCTATAGTGTGTTCACAAATGTTACCCCCATTCACGTTCAATTTTTTTTAAAAGTAACCGTAGCATCATTATGACATTTTTCCTACCGACTAATATTTACTCTCACCCAAGGAATATGTCTTTGATAGGCCCAAAGGCAACTGTAAAGCGGCAACATTTCTTTGATGTTTTGGCAAATATGTACTGAATTCACACTAAAAAACTTATTTTACAGCAATGTATGTCAATTTGGGTAAGACCTCTGAACACTTCCGTTCCACTGTGTGACGTGCTTCTCATACGGAGATTCCCAAGCTCCACCACAGAGAATATTCGTTTTTGAACACTGATGTTTCCACGTGAAGATGTAAAACATTTCATAATATGCACTTCATCTATGACCCGTAAATTATATACTGCATATAAACAAACATTGAGATCTGCTGTACAATCTCTAGAAAAATTATTTTGTTGGGTGTATAAAATGAACAATAATGTGCGAAATTAGACGTAGACAGTCAAAATTGTTTGGTCACGTTATGAAAAAAATAAATTGGAGTAACTTGTTGACAACTGGCAAGATCGAGGGGAAGAGAACAAGGGGAAGACAGAGAAGTAAATACCTGAATGGCTTGGCCACGTGGCATAGTTGAGACAAGAACACTGAGCTGATCCACGACTCTGGTGATCGAGTGAGATGGCGAAACATGGCCGCCCACGCTTATCGACATGGCACATGATGATATGCTAAATCTCATCCTTTTCCCTCAGTTCATTACTGAGTTAATGGATTTTTATTCTGGGGAAAACATTTGTGAATGCACCATATTCCTCCGTATGCTCAGGCCTACAAAATGTGATGGTCTAACACTTGACCCACAGAGATTCAGCAACAGAGGCACGAAGTGTTGGGTCTACACTTATACTCATCCAGGGCATGAGATGAGATGATCAGTTCATTTCCTCTCCACCTGTTTCCTAGGAAATTCTAACAATCATATAACTCATTTTACAAAGCTGAGTCAATCAATGAGTCTTACTGGGAGGGTCGTCCCCACCACATAATTTCATTTCATTCAGTGGTTTGTCCTAGAGCTCTCCCTCATAAGTCTTTTAAAATTTCTTACTAATATAAGCCTTTTCTGCTCTCGGGTATAAATATCTATCACATCTTAAATCCATCAACGTTATGTCTTTCTATTCTCCGCCTCCCTGGTACAAAAAAGAAAATAATTCCCATCATAATTATCTTTTTTTCTTTTAGACTTTCATGTCTTTCTTACATGTCCAAAATATTTAATGTTCCTCATGTTTGGTTGTCTTAATAACTAGTCTTCATTGAGTTCTTGTTGGATCAGCTGTGTTGACTTTATTTTCTGTTCAATGAATCTTTAATACAATTTCTGCAACACTTATATTCAAAGGTGGATATGTGCTGTTCAGCTTATTTGTTAAATATTCAAGTTGCCACAGGAAATAGACATGATTGTTTTGATAAATAGCCACCATACTGCCCTAATTCCAAAAAATTGCAACCTGACAACTAGGTAAAAAAGAATAGAAAAAAAAAACATTGAGATGCTTCTGTCCACAAACAATTGAACGTTTCATATGATCAAAGAAATATACAGCTGTATGGAATGCAATCACTAGCCAGTATTAAAAAGATGGTGTCTAAAAATGTGAAATCTTCAGCAGGTAGGGACAAAATTTTTAATTAGAATAAAAAAAGGACACATAAGACAGTTCTAGAATAACTCAATACAAAAAAAAAGACACTGCTGAAGGAAATTAACACAAGAACAAATGAGGTCTTTGGCAGATAGGTCTACAACTATGGGGCTACCATAACTTCTTCTTTTGTTCACTTGAAATTTGTCTGTAACTGCAATGTTGTCTCCTGTATGAATTTAACGGCTACCATGACATACCGAATCGGTCTCTTGGATATGAAAAGGGGAGCCCTTAATTCCTAATCTGATCACTTTACAAGTTGTCTCACTATATGAACAATCAATTTCACAATCAAGATGTTTAACAACAAATTATCCAAACTGAAATTGTCATCCAACATTGGTATCACAGCACTCAGATCAAGCCAACATATGCTCCATCTCTCTCAGACAATGTCACAGAGTATGGATACTTAAAGTTCATACTTATAATTTATAGTTATTTATATCCAGACTGACATACCATTTGTGACCGGGTCCAGCTGGCATAGGGCAGCAGAGATCACCCGGATTTTACCCGTCCTTCTGTCATGAATACCGAAGTAATAGCTGTGGAATACATTCAAAACATAGGTCAAGGAAACTATGGTTGTAGTTGTGCGAAGTCTTACATCTTTATATACATAGTCACATTATTTGGTAAGTTGACCAGCTCCCTTGCTCATCTGGATACACTTATATAAATGAAAAGATTTATAGGGTGTATTTTAATTACTGTACAGTATTTGAAAATATTGCTGATCCAAGTTTTATATTCACCCTCTGTAAAGTTCATGCAACATAATATAAGGGGTGTTCATTTGAAATCCGTTCGTGCCGCACCGTGCGTAATTGCAAACGTTGAACATGATCATGTCATAGTCATGTGATAAGTACTGGCCAATGAATAAAAGAGCAAGTGCTTATCGTCCCATGATGCATAGGTTCTGTTTCTGACTGTTGAGAAAATGGCCGGGTTGATCCAAAATCCGTCCAAAGAAGCTCAAAGAGCAGTGATTCAGTTTCTTTCATTTGAAGGATGTCGACCAGTGGACATTCATAGAAGAATCCTGGCAGCGTACGGTAACAAATGTGTGTCGAAGACAACAGTGACAGACTAGGCACGAATGTTTCGGAAAGGACGTCGGTTCATGACAAATCTTCGACGGCTGGGTCAAGCACTATTGTTGCAACAGAAAAAACCATCGCCAAAATTGATGCAGCAATACAGATGAACCGTTGTCAAAGCATACGTTCGCTAACAAAAGAATTTGATGTGTCAATTGGGACAATTCAAAAGGTCGTTCGTAAGAAACTGCAATATCGGAAGGTGTGTTCACAGTGGGTACCACGGATGTTGACCGACCACCAAATAGAGGAACTCATGGGATGGTGTTTGAACCACTTGCTGCGTTACAGAGTGGAGGGTGATGAATCATGGTGTCACCACTTTGAGCCAAGTAACAAAAGAGAGAGCATGCAATGGAAGCATGCTGGATCATCAAAAGCCAAAAAATTCAAGTTACAGGTTTCCGCTGGTAAAGTTATGCTGAGCGCATTTTTTTATCATGAAGGGCTATTGTTGGCCAACTTTAAAGAACCTGGTGTCAATATCAACTCTACCCACTACTTGCAAACACTAGACAAGCTGCAAAAAGCCATCAAGAATAAACGACCTGGCATGTCTTCTCGCTGTGTGAGTTTGTTGCACGATAATGCTCGTCCACATGTCACAAAGATTGTGCTGGAAGCATTAGCAAGGAAGAAGTGGGAAATTCTGCAACATCCAGTCTATAGTCCTGATTTGTCACCATGTGATTTTCATTTGTTCGGACCTCTAAAAAAGCTCTCAAGGGGCAACGATTTCACACAGATGCAGACATAATGAACGCGGTAAACACTTGGTTCAGTGAGCAACCACAATCCTTTTTTGCGGACGGCATTCGCCGCCTACCTAAGCAATAGGATGCTTGCCTGAATGCCTACGGCAACTTCTTCTGACCAACCCAAGGTGCATAATTCATTCAAAATGAATGCTTTGTTTAATTCTACCATATCTGTTAATGTTCCTTTCATGCTTTTGTAATAAAGCCATTGGAACGGGTTTCAAATGAACGCCCCTAATAGGTAAATACAAAACTTGGACCGGCAATATTTCCAAACACTGCAGTCATTAAGAATACACCCTGTATATCACCATACTGTCTACCAGTGGCTTCATAGTACGTTGTTAACCCATTCTTGCCTTCCACCACTGACTTAAATTATCGAGACACCCAGGAAGGTTAACCCAGTCAACAAATGCCTGAAGAAGTTGGATGTGTCAGTTGAAAGGCACACACAACGCACCTCTGTTGTAAACAGGCACAACAAGTGAAGAAGAAAATTAATGAGACAGATTATCATGACTGTACACCAGACACTGCTGCTTAGATATCCTCTTCAGAATTTCTTAAGTGTGGTGAACTTTGAATATCTTGGCCTCATAATCACAATAGTCTACATGAGATTGGCCATAGTAATGCAGAGGTTAAACAGCATTCAGGACCTATGATACAACACCGGCAAACAAATATATAAAAAACAATTCTGAGAACATGTATGTTTCCTGTGGCAACATGTGAATTATGGACCATTTTTCAACCACTAAAGAAGAAAATACAGCTTTTGCGAACATACAACATGGCTCAAGAAAATTCTGAGACAAATGTGGATCAGGAAAATGAAAAATATTGACTTTCTACAAGATATGAACACTGAAGAAAAGTGGCTCAGGAAAACAGCAATGGAAGATATGGTTCCTGAAAGAAAAGGCAAGGGTCAACCAACATGATGAAGGACACAAGACATTGAGACACCCTGATTATGTGATGTATCAGCTACATACGGCTAGCTCACTAATTTTATACCGATTAGGTGAAGTGGTCAATATCACATCCGTGTCTTTACTTCCAGAAAATGTCCCAGTGTCCACTGTTAGGCAGAGATGACCTGGATACCTGGTCAAACTCCTGCCTCAACGAGGATTCAAACACATGAACATCAGGCTGGTTGGCCAGCGTGCTAACTACTGCACCCCCCCCCCCCCCCCCACTCCACCCCCCAATATTGTTGTTTACTCCTAAATTAATCTAACAAGCATAAAGCTGAGTGTATAATTAATGTGTGAAAGATGAGGGGTAAAAAGGGTCAAATGTAAGAATAGCATTCATGCACGCTCTCTCTTGGGTCTGATACCCTGGACGGAACCTTACAGAAATACATGTGGATGTTTGACACACAGACCTGTGAACTTGAGAGGTACATAATTAGATCTAATGCCACCAAACCTTACTCAAGACGACTACCACGTTATGGACAGACCAGAACAGGTCATTCTTCTGCGCCTCAGAACAAGACACAATAGATTATACAACCACATGTATACAAAATTCAAGATTGGTGATTCAGCCATGTGCACATGTGGTTTGGCGTTGCAGACAGCAGAGCACATACTCCAGGATTGCCAAAACTACAACATATCCAGGCGAACCTTCTGGCCTAGAGAGACAACAGTGGAAGATAAACTCTATGGACCGCTGAGTGAACTAAAAAAGACTTAGATTCATACAAGAGACAACATTGCAGTTATAAACATATTTCAGGCGAACGAAAGAAGAAGAAGATCTAATGCATCTGAAAAGGGAATGAAGATGAAGTTACCATCAAATGTGGTAATAACAACAACAACACCTGAGACAGTATTATAGATGTGAACAAAGCCAGTATGCTACAGCAACAATCTGGTATCTGAGAAGAGGAATGACTGTTGCCGAGCTATTACTGGAGTGTGAATAATAACACAAAATATGACTACGGTCGAACTACTTAGTCATATTTTACGTTTTTATTCAGACTGCAATGACAAATAGCATGCATGACTTTCACAGCATGCTGAGGGTGACACAGCACTCAAGACTGCAATGATGATTGCTTTGTTACAGAACATATGCAGAGAGTGACTTGCTGACATTTACGGCCACTCCTCATCTCTAACAATGTTTGAATGTTTCTATATTGCTAACTAATATTGCTTCTTTGTCTTCTAAAGTACTGGGGGGAATCAGAAATATCATTATGGCTTGAACGTGCCAATGACAGAAGATGGGCAATGAACAAACAGTATGGCAAATGCAGTTCAACATAATTGTGTGCCATGCCAATAAATATGGGCGGTCAAGGCTCACCATCTCATATGGAGAGACTCCTGGGAGTCGGCGCTGAAGCTGCGGAGTTCGTGCTTTGTGCGACGCTTTCGGCGGGTCGCTCTGCGGGTAGAGACTGAACCATGTGAGAAAACCCGGGTCAATGAGGTCGTTCTGGTGACTGCCGAGTCCATCAACGATGAACTGTGGTATTTGTGGATGAATTTTGTGTTGGCATTCTGACGGCGGCATTATGCACAGTGTACCTGTGTGAGCTGTTGGATTGCCGAGATTCCCGTCTATTCCACTTTTCACATTGGATAGTGGAGAGCATTTTGTGTGATATTCGCTGGCATGGGAATGGAGCATAATGGGGACAACCTGTTGCCATGAAGTTGGAACCTTAACTAACTAATCTCACACGATTACGAGTCTTGGGCCAGGTGTGTGTTCTTGTCTTGGTTATACCATGTGTCCCAGCCAACCAGGTATTGTGTTGTTTGTTTGTTTGTTCACTTACTGTGAACTCAAGCACAGTCCATACACGTGCTACTACTTTTAGTGCAATGGATTGACTTTTACGAGTGGATTAACTTTCCCTATTACCAGTGTCCCTCGCCATCAGGCGAACCCACTCCGACTTAAGAGATAAACAGGTATTGATCTCTCAGCCTTCTCCTTGCTCTTGTCAGGACGCAGTCCAGAAGAATGAGTACCCACCAAAATAAGTGGATTACTATGCATTTGAACAGAGCTGGGCACTCCTTTATCCTGACAGCCAGAAAACTACCAAAGACAGAGGCCACAAACCACCGATGTGGATGACACAGGCAAGATGAAACCACCACAATATTTTCATAAGAATAAGTTCATGAGGAAGTGACAAATCTGGAATGGAAGAGTCATTATAATCTTCCACTTTTGCCCATAAGCGTCATGGGAAAGTATAGTTGATGGTCCAGTGCCTGATTGGTGGCACTAGATTATGTCATTCTGTGTTAATTGTACAGTGTCTTTGATGCCGTCAATCTTTGTTTTCTTCTTGGGTACCCTATTCAGATCTGTGGTGCCAGTCCTGGTATCTGATGGTGTTGCATTATAAAGAGATGGTAGAACCAATTGATCGTCTGCATTTCAATATATCTGGCACAAGGTTGTGATCCAACTGTCTGATATCATTTCTTACTTGACCTCGAATAATTAAGTTGATTAGCTCTTCTCAGGCATCTCATCTCACAGACAATGGTGGCATAAGTTTGGTACGAATGAACTGTTTATTATCTATCGTTTTGTGGACACAATTATATTTGGATGTTTCAGTATTTGAATGGAGGAGCAACAAATTCAAAAACTTCAATCTTTCGACTGAACAACTTGGCATATGGCAGGATTGTCTAATATGTGGAGACAGTGTCTACTTACTCGCTATTCTCTGCTTGGAGAACATTTGTTGGTCCAAAATTTTTACCTACATACAGCATGCCATCCACATCAGCAGTCTGGAATGATTGATCAAATAAAATAATTACCAGACATAAATCATATCATAATGTAATACAAGAGCACTTAGCATACATTATCTATGACCAAAGAAATTGTCATCAGCATCAAGTGTTTTGGTTACTGGTATAGGGTATCATATTATGCCTTGCCAAATGGCAGAGGCTACCATATCTGACCAAAATGTTTTGCTCTGTATTTTGTTTTTTTGTTTGCTATGTTTGCTATTTTGTTTGCTACGTTTTGCTATGTATTTATTCACCTGCTAATACTTTTCCCAAACATGATGCAAAGAGCATGAATCTCTCTCTCCTTGACTCAACCAGTTTTTCCGTTAATGTTACCACTTTTTTCTCCCTATGATATAGTTAAAAATGATGGAAGGTCAACCAAGCCTCATCAAATAGATAACAGAGACTGTGCGGTTGTGTGGGTGTATTGAAGAAGTTGGCATACTGCAGATCTTTTATACCACATTTGATCATCAATGCAGGCCTAGTAAAATGCCTGCAAAATATCTTATATGGTAATTACATGGAGTTACTTCTTGTGGTAGTTCTGTGGTATCTAGCACACTTGCCTACTGGTCTAGTGGTTATGTATTCAAATCTCCTGTCAAGTGATTGTGACAATTACAAACATGCATTAACCAAGGCCTAATAAAAATAGAATAGAATGGTATGATAGAATTACTGGGGAGAGAATGAGATAGTGAATCAAGAGGTAAGGAAGATGCTGGCGTTGGATAGGGCACATGTTGAGAAAACCTGATGATGATATAGCTAGAAAGTCCTTTCGCTGGAACCCACAGGGCAAACAAAGTTGAGGGAGATCTAAACAAGACAGAGAAGAGAATTACAGATAAAGATTAATACTAATGGACAGACATGGAGGAAGCAGCAGGAGACAGCAAAACATAGGATGGGGGTAAAGGGCAGAAGAAATTTGGGAAAACAAATTTCCAGATAATAATAAGGATGACATTTTCGTAGCAATATTATGATCCTACCAGTGCTAGAACTCGACAAAGACAGCTGGAGACAGAAGAATTGTCACAACAGAGAGAAAATGCCACTGATGAATATTTAATGTAACATGAAGTGAACAGATCAGAAGCTGGAGGCAAGCTGGCACATTGTCAGTACTGGATTTTTATAAAGAGACAGCATGGCAGATGGCTCAGTCATGTAACAAGACTGCCTCCAAACAGCACACCCTCAAATAGAATTGATTATTAGAAACAGGACATGAGGCAGAAGCCACAGGTAATTGATTAGTGGAATAGCAGAAGCTACAAACACCTGTGTGCATTGCTCACACAAGGATCTGGTCCTGATAGCTCATCCTAACCTGATGCTGATAGGTAGAACAGGGACTTCAGGTGCGAGCACATTCTGGCAATCACGAAAATCCAATCTTCTCTTGTCATCTGATAATGTGAATTAAGTTGTTGCTAATATTATCTGCTTCCCAACTGTTAAAGTTTTCCATATACATCTTTCTGTCATTTTTAGCTTCTCTGCTGTTTGTTTTCCCCGTGTATGGCTCGTATCTTGTCTGTTGATATACCCCATACATTTCTTTTGATTTTCATGAATGAATCTTGCAACATCTGCAGCACTCAATGCCTCAGCATTTGCTTTCTTTTCTGTTCACAACATTCTTCATAAAGATCACATCTCTACAGCTGATGGTTTCCCAATCATGTCATTATTCACTGTCCAGCTTTCACATCCATACAGAAGAACTAATAAAAAAGACTGGAAGAAAGAAGCACAAATGGCAAACTTACGACTACGTGATGTGTAGCTGCAGCTGTCTTAGACACAATTTCCTTTGTGTAACACTTGAATGTCGCATGACTCTGGTCTTCTTTGCTCAGCAAACCATTGGAAAAACGAACAGCAACTGTGGAAGTGCATTAAATATACAATATATTTACTGACAAGATTTCAAGCTACGGGAGACATTTTGGCCTCAGAGACAAGCAAACTTGCTTGCCAGCCTGATAGCCATGGTTTTGATTTCTTAATTTTTAAAACTGACTTGAGCATTGAATTTGAACGAGACTAAAATGAGTACGAGACAACCTCTTGGGAAGTAAAGATGGCTGGTGAAACACCTTTTAGTTGGCATGACTCCTGAAGTGCTGATTGCTCTATCAAATTATGGAGCCAGCACTATGCGTCTTTAGACATGCACAAGGTCCGTTATTTAATTTTTTTTATACGTGTTATAGTGCCAAAGTGGCGCACTGGTCAGTACACTGGCTAACTAACACAGCAGTTCAGATTTCAATCCCCAGGAGTGACTTCTGGCCAGTATACACATATGCAACTGACCCAACCCCCTTAAGATGGAAATGTTAAATTGATCTCTGTAAATTGTGTGTGTTGTTTTGGTCACTAAAAATACCTGCCTACCATCATATTTCCAACATAATTTAACTACACTTAAAGTAAAAATAGCATAATGACAATAGATTAGCACTAACTGGCAACAGCTATGCAAGATATGTCAGATTTACAGTATAACTCCTCCTGTTCTAGACATTTAATATCTTAGTCCACTTGGTCCTATTTATTACTGCAGCTCCTGCTGTCCCAGAGAGTTATGTTAACCCACTCAATATTTATTGCTAAGGCCCTTTGCTGTCCCAGACAGCTTCTTATGTTAATCCATGCAATCATATGTAGCTATTGTTGTCCCAGACAGCTGTTATGTTAATCCACATGATCACATTTATTTTATTACTGTAGCTCCTACTGTCCTAGGTATGAGGGCGAGTCAATAAGTAAGTCACACAGTTCTGTGGGATGGCAGGTAAATGTAGTTGGTATTTTCTACAGGTGTCATTAGATGACAGCACCATCGAACCTTATATTCCAGTTCGTCAGGTGGCGCTAGGTGTCTCATGCACATGTGCAGCTCATAAACAAAATGGCGACTGTACTTACGCAGTGTACAACCAAAGAGCAACGTGCTGTTGTGTGTTTTTTGTGGGCAAAAGGACTGCCTGCAAAGGACATTCATAAGGAAATGCTTCGTGTTTATGCTGACAAATGTTTGTCCTATAAAGTGGTGCATAGCTGGGAAGAAAAATTTTCTTAAGGATGCCCTAAAATTGTTGATGAAATCCAATCTGGTCGTCCTGTTGAGATTGCAACAGAAGCATCCGTGCAGCGGGTGGAGGAGATGATTAGAGATGACAGGCGAGTAACGACAGACTCTGTAGCATCTGCAATATGGTGCTCACATGGTTCAGCATACAGCATAATCGATTGAAATTTAAGAAAGTGTGCTCAAAGTGGGTACCCAGACAACTGAAGGAGGAACACATGGTTTAGAAAACAGAGCACGCAGTTCTATACAGCCGGTTTGGGAGGACTGATAAAACAATGGGATAAGTGAATCAATCTCATGTCATCTCATCATGTTCCTCCTGTACCTTGCGGTGTCGAGGTGAAGTATAAATATCGTGAGAGTGCCCAATTACGGGCTTCATATATCGACATTCCCATGGACTCTGCTATTCCCTCCGTCCAACGTTTACGGGTCGGCCTCTTCCTCTGTTTCCATCTGGTCTGTACATCATTGCTTGTTGTGCTATGCTGTTGACTGGTAACCTACTTGCATGGCCAAACCATTTGACTTGCTGCTTTCTAATAAAATCTAGTGCTGCTTTAACCCCCACTTTAGTCCTGATTTCTTCATTTCTGATCTTATCTCTTCTTGATACGTTGAGTATTCTTCTCAGGAATTTCATTTCTGTTGTTGTGATTTTTCTTTTCTCTTTTTCTGTCATTGTCCAGGTTTGGCATTGGTAACATAGAGTTGGTAGGAAGATTGTGTTGTAAAGTGCTTTCTTAGTAGTTATTGATACATGTTTGTTCTTTAGTATTGGTGCTATTTGTCCAATGAGTTGGTTTGCCTTATTGCACCTATTTTCGATCTCGTCTGCTGATCTGCCATTTGATGATATTATACTTCCTAGGTACTTGAAACTCTTTACTTGTTTCAAGGGATGTTCGTTTAGGTGAATTGTTGTTGTTTGTTCTTCTTTAGTTATAGTCATTACCTCTGTTTTGCTTGTGCTAATTTTCATGTTATGTTCCCTACACATTTCGTTTAGACTATTCATGTGGTCTTGTAATTCAGCTTCTGATTTTGATTAGTGCTTGGTCGTCTGCAAACAGGAGTTCTCTAATGGTTAGATTTGCAGATGCTTCTTCTTCTGTGTTCTCGTCATGCGGTATTCTTGCTGTCTCTGTTTGGCTGGTTTCTTTACATATGTTGTCTATATATGTTATGAACAAGAGAGGGGACAGGACACAACCTTGTCGTACTCCAGATCTTATGGTCTTCTCAGAAGGGTTCTGAGTGTCCTCCAGTTGCTCTCACTATGCATTCACTGTTGTTGTATAAACTTCTACATAGGTTTGTTAGATGTGTACTCACTCCATATTGTTTAAGGATTTCCCACAGCTTGTTTCTATCTACTCTATCGAATGCCTTTTCTTGGTCGACAAAGGCTAAGTAGAGTGTTTCATTGAATTCGATTGATTTTTTATAAGTTGTCTAAGAGCAAAAATGGCATCTGTGCATCCTTTGTTTTTCCTAAATCCAAGTTGTGTTTCGCTTAGCTGGGGTTCTAAAGTAGTTCGTAATCTTTTTTCAAGAATTTCGCAAAATAATTTCCCAGTATGACTCAACAGTGAAATGCCTCTGTATTGTGTGCAGTCTCTTTTGCTGCCTTTGTTTTTCCAAATTGGGATAATTATGGTGTTTCCCCAGTCTCGTGGTGTTGTTCTACCCAAACATGGTTGAATAGTCTATGTAGCCAAGCTGTTCCTATTTCTCTTGCTGCTATAATTCGTTCATTTGGTATTTCATCCTGTCCCGGTGATTTGTTCAATGGAGCTAATCTGATGGCTTCTATAATTTCTTCTTTCAGTATGTCTGGTTCTAGTTCTTCAGTGACATCTGTGTAGGTCTCTTGAATTCCTGTGACATCTGATGGGATATTGAGAAGTTGTTCGAAATACTGCTTCCATCTTATTAGGATTTGTTTTTGTTCACTTATTGGTTCTCCATATTCGCTATTAATTATTTCAGTTGGGTCAAAGAGTTCTCCTCTGGTTCGCATTGCACTTATCTTTTTGTAGAAGTTTCTAGTTGCCTCCTTGTAGATTTTATTGAGGGTTTCTCCATACTCTTCCCAGTCTTTTTGTTTCTCCTTCTTTACTATTCTACTCACGTCTTCTCGCTATTGGTTGGTGGAAATTATGTTGAGAAATAAAGGGACAATGTATGTATAAAAATAAACTGGTTTCAAGTTGTTATCAGATTTAGTTATTTTTCTACAGCCATTTGTGACTTACTTATTGACCTCCCCTTGAATATTAACCCACTCAATATTTATTACTGTAGCTCCTGTTGTCCTAGTTACATTAACCCCCTCAATATTTATTACTGTAGCTCCTGCTGTACCAGTTACATTAACCCCCTCAATATTTATTACTGTAGCTCCTGCTGTACCAGTTACATTAACCCCCTCAATATTTATTACTGTAGCTCCTGCTGTCCTAGTTATATTAACCCACTCAATATTTATTACTGTAGCTAGCTTCTGTTGTCCTAGTTATATTAACCCACTCAATATTTATTACCGTAGCTCCTGTTGTCCTAGTTATGTTAACCCACTCAATATTTATTACCGTAGCTCCTGTTGTCCTAGTTATGTTAACCCACTCAATATTTATTACCGTAGCTCCTGTTGTCCTAGTTATGTTAACCCACTCAATATTTATTACCGTAGCTCCTGTTGTCCTAGTCATATTAACCCACTCAATATTTATTACCGTAGCTCCTGTTGTCCTAGTCATATTAACCCCCTCAATATTTATTACCGTAGCTCCTGCTGTACCAGTTACATTAACCCCCTCAATATTTATTACTGTAGCTCCTGCTGTCCTAGTTATATTAACCCACTCAATATTTATTACTGTAGCTAGCTTCTGTTGTCCTAGTTATATTAACCCACTCAATATTTATTACCGTAGCTCCTGTTGTCCTAGTTATGTTAACCCACTCAATATTTATTACCGTAGCTCCTGTTGTCCTAGTTATGTTAACCCACTCAATATTTATTACCGTAGCTCCTGTTGTCCTAGTTATGTTAACCCACTCAATATTTATTACCGTAGCTCCTGTTGTCCTAGTTATGTTAACCCACTCAATATTTATTACCGTAGCTCCTGCTGTACCAGTTACATTAACCCCCTCAATATTTATTACAGTAGCTCCTGTTGTCCTAGTTATGTTAACCCACTCAATATTTATTACCGTAGCTCCTGTTGTCCTAGTTATGTTAACCCACTCAATATTTATTACCGTAGCTCCTGTTGTCCTAGTTATATTAACCCCCTCAATATTTATTACTGTAGCTCCTGTTGTCCTAGTTATATTAACCCCCTCAATATTTATTACAGTAGCTCCTGTTGTCCTAGTTATATTAACCCACTCAATATTTATTACTGTAGCTCCTGTTGTCCTAGTTATATTAACCCACTCAATATTTATTACTGTAGCTCCTGTTGTCCTAGTTATATTAACCCACTCAATATTTATTACTGTAGCTCCTGTTGTCCTAGTTATATTAACCCACTCAATATTTATTACTGTAGCTCCTGCTGTCCCAAACAGTTGTTATGCTAACCCACTTGTTATTTATTACTGTAGCTCCCTGAGCTCCTGCTGCCCTGGACAGTTATGTATGTTAAACCACTCAATATATTTTGTTTTGAGTACTAACTCCTTCTGTCCCAGACAGTTATGTTAACCCACTCAATATTTATTATTGCAGCGCCTGCTTTCCAGTTATGTATGTTAATCCACTCAATATATTTATTATTGATTATTGGTATTGTAGCTTCTGCTGTCTCAGAACTGCTAGTAGTTATATTAACCTGCGCAATCATATTTAAATATTGTAGATTCTTCCTACCTATGAATACTAAGAAATCATAGGTTCTTTGTGCAAGAACAAACCATTCATAATTCATAACGAACAGTAACGTCAAATAACATACAGTAAAACTTTGATTAATCATCACTCATTTAACCATCAGTTTCTGTTCTCTGTCATAGTGCTTAAAAAAAAACATAAAGAGATACAATATAAAGGATGCTATTTTCAATGTCGCCACTGCCTGGGCTGACCTTACAGTGCCTAACCTAAATAATGGATGGAATAAATCTTGCCTGAACCTATTGACGAAACTGTGCAACAATGTAGGACTAAACAGTGAAAACATTACGCCAGAAGAAGTAACAGATTGGTTGGAATGTGACAATGGATGGAGGCTTTGAAATTGTAAACGATGAAATTGTTTCCAGTGTGACTACCATTGAAGAAGAAGAAACTGATGACGATATAGGATCAGTTCTTAACCAAAAACCTACAATCAACTAGCCACTCAGAAGCAGAAACAATGTTATATTGTTATCAAAGTGCATCGACTGGTTTGAAATTCAAGAGGAGGAAAAAAAATGCAACACAGATCCTACTTCTGCATAACATATGGAACATCGCCATGCAGACAGCTCGAGCCTCAAAGACACAGAAGGAGATGACATATTATTATTTTAAAGTAACATAGGTATATAAATAGATAATAGTGTTCGCAGTGTTACAAAACGTTGAACATTACAAGGATTACTAATGCTTATACTGAAGTTTACATTACACTGATCATTTTGACAAAATATAATACATACATACTGTATTTAATTTTACAAAACTTTTGTAAAATTAAATACAGTATAGTATGTATGATGTATTGTTATTAATTATTATTCACTTTTAAAGGAAATAGATTTTCATTTTCGTCCCAAGCTTGCAGTGAAGTCATGATACTGTACATATGTTTTAAGAGATTTATGTTATCCGTCACAGCCCTAGCGACGGTGACGATTAACCGAAGCCGAAGTTGTAACTGAAACTGCATGTTCAAATGGTAAAATTAAATTAGTAAATAACAATAAAGATTAATTATAAAAATATTCGCAATTTCTATTATTTACTATCTATTAATTAATAAATTATTAATCAAATACTGAACATCTAACAGTTTTTAACTTAAAACACACAGCATGTATTAATTATTAATCAGTAAAAATTAATAATCAATTAATATTTAATTAACTGACAAATCAAACACGACTGACTGACTGGATATGCACATTGAAATTAATTATAAATTTACTTTGATTCTCTTCCTTCGCGTGCCATACCTGCTCTTTTTCTCTTAGTTTCACTGTTAACTTCAAAAACGGGCATATCGAAACAAATAAAAGTGACAAGAAAAAGTCAACTTTTCAAGAAGAAAACTCAAAAGAAGCTCAAAACTATGAAAATCATAGAAACTCCAGGACGACTGTTTCTCAATCTTCCTCCATGCGTCTCTTGTTTTGGTTGCAGACGGCAATATGTGCCAGGTTTCTCCGGTGTTGTAAGCAAACTGAGAGCAGGTTTAGGTTGAATCAATTCTGCTTCTTTTTTCGTTCGCTTGAATGTTGTTCACTTGAATCGGTCTCTGTGGCTGAAGGGCTTGCGAACGCGGTTTGTGAGCCCGTATACCCGGGTTCGAAACACGGCGGTGCTGGTTTTTTCGAAAAAGGTATAGAGACCGGTCGTTCAGAAAGCAATGGCAAACTACTGAACGTAACACTTGCCTAGTAAATCAACAGCAGCTGAAAATGCTGGTGTTGACTGCAACGTCCCGTAAGGGATACGCAACAAAATTTTTTTTTTGAATGTTGAGTTGAGTTGAGCTAAGAACCGACGTGAGATGTGGGTATACAGACGAATATGTCGTATTTCATGGAAACAAAAACAATCAAATGCAGAGGTTCTAGAAAAACTGGGATTGAAGAGAGAGTTGATGAAAGAAATAAAGAGGATGCAAGTGGAATATTTCGGCCACGTAAAAGAGATGATACTCTCATAATAAAAACCACACTGGATGGCAAGGTTAAGGGCAGGCGAGCAAGAGGTAGACAACGATACAAGTGGGAAGATAACATCAAGAGATGGACGAATATCAGTCTGACAGAATGTACAATCAAGGTGAGAGACAGACAGTACTGGAGATCCATTGCAGCCAACCTTCATTGTGGAGACGGCACCTAATTGATTGAAGAACCGACATCAGTGCACTCAGGACATTCCCATGCGCTCTCCGTCCCCTCCTTCAACAGCAATTATGAGCGAAGAGTCATACTACTAATCGTTCCCACGCTATCTGAATGAAAGTTCGCCGTGTCTTCCCTCTCAATTTTGATATGCTTTCAGAACTTGAAATGTGTCTTTAACTCTTTATCTGCAATATTGGCTCTGTCCCCTCGTTCAACAGCCAGCGAAGAGTCATACTACTAATTGTTCCCACCGATATCTGATTAAACGTTCTCCTGGTCTTCCCTCTCAGTTTGAGATTCTTCCAGAACCCCTGCCGATCTCCCACAAGCTCATTCTTTCCACATATGGGTTCTCAAGCTGTTCCTCCGCCTTCTCCACCTGGTCCCACAAGCGCACGACCACCTCCCCCTTGTCCATAGGCAAACTACCACCAAGAGGTGTGTTCCCTGCTAGCCTATCAGCCTGTTCATGGAAAACTGAGGACATGCGCGATGACCAACAATTCCAATTCCAATTTTCAAAAAAAAAAAAACAACAACAACAAATTCGGTCTCGTTAAACCTGCCTCCTCAGCTTTGGTTATTGTTGTGGTTTTTGTGGGTATTTTTAACCGTGATTCTTGTCTTGTGCGCTCTTGCGAGTAAGTCCTACCTCGGACTGGTTGCATAAGCGTGTGTGTCTGTGACGTCAGCGATGGCCAACACCGCTCGGCGGGGACTATATATAAGACATTTTGTTTATTGTAATCTTGTTCAGATGGGTGTATCAGACGCGGGACATCTTGCTTGTGATCGAGAGGTTTTCCGGAAGGTTGTTGTGGCAGCGAGGTTCTGCAAAGGACATGCTACTGAATGAATGAATGAATCTTGTTCTAGTAAAGCTCATAATCTACTTATCTTTTTTTTTTTTTTTTTTGTGATTCATTCATTGACTATATATATAAGAGGATATCTAGTGTGTCCTCTCATCGCTACTTCTTTCCTAACTTCAGTAAATGTAAAATAATACATGTGAATGTATCTCTCGCGATATTTCAATGACCCTCTATATTTTATCGACAATTGATATGACAACAAACGTTTCAATGCGAAAACTGTTGTTTTAAAAAACGTCACAATTTGTTCAAATGTGTGATATCATAATCTCGTATAATGGGATGTGTCTGAATACTCAAGTCTAGTTAAGACTTATACACGCCTTGATGTGTGTTGGGTATATGGTGCTAGACACATATTGTTGTGGACCAATCGCATTGTACGGTTGATGCTAATTAATACCACTCGATCCGCCTTTACTTCTGTGGACAGTTCCTGCTACTATTGTTACTGCAGGCTGGTTCGTAGTCCATGTCCATTTTTTTTACAAAATAAGATCAGACAACACAATGGATACCCAGTATGCGAACTTGCCGCATCGAAAAGCAACAGTAACATTTGATTGATTACATCACTAGTCTATAAATAACTGCCAGAATATGTCACATCTATTCATAGATCGAATCCTATAAGTATAGTAAGCAGAAGATTTAGTTTACAGTGTAACATGTGGGAAGCTGTAATTCATTTGGGTAATAGGAACTTATAAGTATAAGGGGATATAGCTCAGGGTGTCCCCTGGGTAATTTTTATTTATTTTTCGAAACAATATTACTAAGTAACCGTTCAAAGAGTTACTGTATGACAGTACTGTCTAATTTCTGCTAGCACCTGTCATTGGGAGGGTTCTTCTTCTTCTTCGTTCATCCGGAGTTTTTTTTCCGGATGTGATTGCGTTGTGCCTGTTTACAGCAGAGCTGCTTTCTTGCGCCGTTAGGCCGACACATCCGACTTCTGCGGGCATTTGTTGACCGGGTTAACCTTCCCGGGGGTTTCTTAGGACGTTTGACTCTCACTGTTGTGGTGTTATCCCCCATCCTAGCTGGTCCATATAGAACAGCCAAAGATCCTGGTCAGCCCTCAAGGGAAGGCAGGGGCAGACCATGGGCATTCCCCGCCATCCAAGGAGGCTTCCATACTTGCAGAGCCGATACATAGCGCTCTGGTACTAGGCTCACCCAAGGAATCGTCACGTCCTGCACATGGCTGCTTAGCCTCACTTCCGTATATTGGGCCTTCCGTTCACCATAGGCTGTTCTTCCGGAAACCAGAAGTATGCAGTCTGCAGATGACATCCACACAGTGAGCTTTCGATTCGGACTTTCCACGTAATGGATTTGCTATCCAAGCAATATTCCATTTCATGCCACTAGGACACTTTTCCACCTTTTATGAAGCCCACACAATGGGCTTTTGATTCGGACTTTCCACGTAATGGATTTGCTATCAAGCATATTCCATTTCGTGCCACTAGGACACTTTTCCACCTTTTATGAAGCCCACACAGCGAGCTTTCGATTTGGACTTTCCACATAATGGATTTGCTATCCAAGCAATAGTTCATTTCATGCCTCTGGGTCTTCATGCACCTTTAAATGTCAACCTGTATGTAGTTAAAGTAAGCTGCGGTCAACTTGAGCTTGTTGATATCTCCATAGAGCTTGTCCTCAAATGAAGCAGGTGTGGGCCAAAATATCTTTCTCTGTTCTGCATACGTTGGGCAATCCTGCAGCAAATGTTTTGCTGTCATTTTTCCAGTTCTACAATTACATTCATCAGTATCTCCTATCTTTAGTTTATTGAACAAGTGGTATTTCAGCCTGTTATGTCCTGTGCGGAGTCTGAAGATTGCTACTTGTTCTCTTCGGTCGAGTTTGTAATATGCATCATCCTTCTGATGGCCTGGATGCTCTGATTCCCATTTGGTTCTATAAGTGCTTTTTATCAACCTCTTTGCCTCATTATAGGTTATGTCTATGTCAGGCTGTGGTAGTCGTCCACCCTCTTTTGCCAGTCTGTCAGCCTCTTCGTTTCCAGGTATACTGCAATGTGATGGGATCCACTGTATTACAACTTTTTTGGATTTCTGGCATAGACCATGGAGTGCTGCTCTTAGGTCAGTTAGTTCTGTGCTGTTATTGCTCTTCAGTATTGAGACAGCTGACTTTGCATCTGTGAAGATAGCTATTTGCTTCTCTTTATTTTCCTCCATCAGGAGCATTTCGGCTGCAGTTTTCAAAGCCTCTACCTCCGCTTTGAAGTTACTTGAAAATTTTCCAGTTGCCATTGAATGTGTTTTTTTCACTCCATTTTTTAAATTTAGGAGAATTCCTCCTCCTCCATTCTCTATTGAATTTTTGGCTGATCCATCTGTATATGCATGGGTCCAATTCCTGCTAGGGTAATGTTCTTTTATGTAGTTTAGGGTTATTTCTCTTCTTTCGGTTTCATGCTGAGTGTTCTTTTTCTCAATACCAGGAATGTTTTCTATCATCTCAGGCAGTTGCTGCTGTCTCCAAGCTGGGAACTTGTGTGCATTGTGTATGGGCTTGACTGTTGATATGTTAAGTATAGGATCTGCCCTAATCCTTCGTTTTGCAGTTTCTACAAAGTTGCTACGCTTCAGTCTTCCCTTTCCAAAACCATTAAATCTGTTGTACATAGGGTGGTCTGTCAATCTTCTAAATTTTTCTGCTTGTTGCTGGGCTCTGCTATCTCTTCTATCCTGCATTGGTTGTAAACAAGTGATCTTTTCTAGTTCATTAATAGGCGTTGTCTTCAGGCTTCCAGTTATGATTCGCATTCCTTGGTTTTGGACTCTACTTATTTTGTTAAAGTTTGACTTAGCTGCTGTTGCCCAAGCTGCAATGCCATATTCCAGTACTGGCCTCACCCGTCCAGTATATAACTTCTTGAGAACTTTCTCATCTGCTCCCCACGTTGTACCAGCAAGCTTTTTCATGATTGCCATTCTCTGCCTTGCTCTTGTTTGATTTTTCTCAACCTGTGTCTTCCATGTCAGGCGACGATCAAAGGTGACTCCTAGATAGTTTGGATTTTCTTCATGGCGCAAATATTTTTCCATTCAATACCAGCTTAGGTTGCTGAGTTTTATTTGAGAGGGAGAACACTGTGCATGTTGTTTTCTCCTCACTTATCTTCACTAGCCATGATTTTGACCAGTCCTCTAGCGCTAATAAGGTTTGCTGTATTCTGCTGTTAGCTGTACTAATATATTCTTCAGATGTCCATATGGCTAGGTCATCTGCAAAGGAGGATGTGTGTACTCTGGCTGGAAAATTTTCTGTGATGTCATTTATATATGCTAGGAATAATGTTGGTGAAAGAACTCCTCCTTGGGGGACACCTTGCTCCAGCAGCATCATTTTGCTTGTTTGTCCTTTTACTTTTGTCCTGGCAGTTCTGTTCTCAAGGCTGATCCATTTATACATTTTTCCACAAACATGCATGTTTTGCAGTTTTACTTTCAGTCCTTCCTTCCATACTTTATCAAATGCTTTTTCTAAATCTATCCAGACTGCTAGTGTGTGCTTTTTCTCTTGGAAGGCATCCTCTATTTCCTGAGTTATATAGGTTATTTGATCTTCAGTGGATCTGTACTTTCTGAATCCTGCTTGGTGTGGTGTTAAGAGTTTGTTTTCTTCCAGATGCCATGTTAGCCTGCCATTGATAATGCGTTCCATTAATTTTCCTACACAGCTAAGTAGACTGATAGGTCGATAGCCATTTGGTTCTTCCAGGTCTTTTCCTTTCTTTGGGACTGGTATTAGTATAGCTTCCTTCCATGCCTGTGGGACTATTCCTCTCTTCCAGCTATTATTTAGGACTGCTAGTAGTTTCTTCTTTGCCTTGGTGCCTAGTTATATTAGCATTTCATTTGTGATTCCATCCTTTCCTGGTGATTTCTTCTTTTTTAGGGTACTCATTGCCTGTTCCATTTCTTCCATTGTTAGATTTGCCATCATATATTCTGCTGCTGTCTCTGTATTTCTATGATGTATCTGTTTGTCTTTGATTGCTTTCTTCTGTTCGGTTGTAATATCAATGTGGTTTGCATTTGCATAGTGTTCCATTAGTGCATTTGCAGCCTTTTTTCCTGTAAGCAAGGCATTTCCTTGTTTAATTGTTATTTGTTTGTTTCTAGGTCCTTCATTGTTCATGGCTTTCACTAGTTTCCATAGTTTGTTTTCATCCCTGTCAAAATTCAGGTTTTCTGTTTTTTCCCTCCAACAATCTCTTGTTGTTTGATTTACTGTTCTTTTATATTTTGCTGAGATGGCTTTGAGAGAGATATTCGCTTCAATTGTTTGTTCTCTCTCTGCTGTCTTCCTGGCATCTTCAACTTTGTCCTCCAAACTTTGTAGTTCTTCAATTCCAGTATGGTTTGTAATTTTTCCTCGCTCCTCTAGGAATGGACTCAGTGGCTGCCTGTATTATCGCTCTGTTTAGACTTTCCACCATTTGCTTTATGTTGCCATATCGTGTATTTATGTTTTCACAATATTTGTCTGTTAGTATGGCAAATCTGTCCCAATCTGCTCGTTTGTAATTCCAGCGGGGCAAGGGCTTTTGCTCCTGTGGAACATACTCCATATTCATTACAAGCTTGATTGGTCTGTGGTCACTACCTGCTAATTGGTCCAGCACATGGCGATCGATTTTGTGGAGGATGTCTCCTGTGCAGAAAGCTAAGTCTGGAGTAGAAGTGGTAAGCCATCTTCTGGAGTAGGAAGCTCGGTGTGTCATCCGCTTTGTTGAGTAGATGGAGATTTGAGTCTATTTCCCAGTCCTCCAATTCATCTCCTCTTTTGTCAGTATCTGGGTATCCCCATCTTTCTGAACGGCTATTAAAGTCTCCGACAATAATGCAGTTTGTGTCAGTTATTTTCATGTTTGAGAGTGTAAGGTCCTTATCTGCTGGGCTATACAGATTGTAGATTCTTATTTTCACGTCCTTTATCATTATATCAACACCTATAATTTCCGTTTGGTTGTCAGAGATCACAGATACTTCGCTGCAAGGTATTGTATTTCGTGTAAGTATTAGAACTCCTCCTTTGTGTCCTTCGCGGTCGAAACGTGTGGCCTGATATCCTCTGACTGAGAATTTGTGATTGGCGTTGAGGTGTGTCTCTTGAATGCATGCCACATCTATTCTATCTTTATGAAGACGCTGTGTTAGGGAGTCTTTCTTCTTGTAAACTCCTTCGGCATTCCACTGTAGTATGTTGAGTGTCCTTGGTATTTGGTCAATAGCTCTTAATCTACTCCTCTGTGCCTTGACTCCACAGCACAGGGGAAGGTGACCACCAGTAGTCATGGGTGGACCCCCTCGAGGCAGGGGGCCCGGCACTATCACCGCCTGATGGGACTTCACGGGATTAGCACCATAACGATTAATTTCGATTTGTGACATCATGAATTAAGTTACGTTGCACTGCTTTGTCAAGCCTGTGGCTCAGTACATCCGATTTCGACAAGCATTTATTTGGGATGCTTTCCCTAGCCTTTGACTGTCCCCAGTCTACCTACAAGGCAGCAGGTTTTACGTTGCACTGCTTTGTCAAGCCTGTGGCTCAGTACATCCGATTTTGACAAGCATGTATTCGGGGTGCTTTCCCTAGCCTTTGACTGTCCCCAGTCTACCTACAAGGCAGCAGGTTTGTGTGTCTCTTCGTCTGGTCCCTCTCCCTTGACCTGTCCGACATGGGTGGCGCTACCAGTAGCTGTGCTACCGTCGGCATAGCTCTTGGGGTCATTGGGACGCACAAGCCCCTCTACCTCGTCACGGTGGACACACAGCAGAGGGGGGGGGGGGAGGGGGGGAGGGTTCAAGATTGGGAACACGACCTGAATTTCGCTATCGTTTCAGTTCGTCAGTATTGCATACCCTCGAGATCGAACTCCGGATCACTGGCGCGTGAGGCAGTTGTGCAACCTCTGACCACGCAACTCGCGCTTGATGCGACCAAATTATCACACTAGAATACTACAACGTTACCCATTTGCCCTATCGCCGCGACTGGCATCCGTTAATTCGATGTGGCCCCGAATGATCAGGTCTTCTCGATCTGGAAAGGCACATCAGGGGCCAAAAGTCTTTAAACGATAGGGGACTGCGTGGTCTTGAGGTATGGTGTCCGCCTCGAGTGCTGGAGGTCCCGGTATGGACCGGGACTTTTTCACGTGGACTTCTAGTAATAAAATTTCCCCTGGTCTCTGGGTAGCGAGATCGGACGCCCGTATGTATTGTTGCGCATGTAAAAAATCCCTTGGCAGTTGGACATCGAAAAAGAGTAACTAACGGCGCTGCTCGGGCAAAATTTCGAGTAAAATATCTACCCAATTATTTAAGGATCCTCGCCGGTGCTGCGGAGTTCGTGCACTGAGCTGAGTTTCTCCAGACTCAGGTTTGAGTTAGGAGGAGAACGGAGCACTTATGGGTTACACCCGTGTGCCGTGATGTTGATCCATCGACTAAAGAAAAACTAAAACTATCCCGAAACAACCAAATAAATTAATTTGATTATTGCTCGCTGGACTTTTAAACATTATTACTGTGTATAAGTTTGAGAGGCTTGGGGACAACACGCATCCCTGCCGTACTCCTCCTTTTATCTCTATCTATGGGCGACGAATAATTATTTCCATATCTAACTGACGCCACTTGATCATCTTGTGACAGTTTAAAATGATTTAAAAGGCAAGAGAGTATATTTCATTGCACCAGGTTCTTTTCCCCCACATGACTCGATCTCTTTCCGCAGGGAGGCCTGTCGAAAGTGTCCCACGAACTCCGTAGCGCCAGAGATGACTGATTTCCTTAGGGATGGGGTGGGGGTGGTATGAGAAAATTGCACTCGTGAACAGAACGACGTAGGAAGGAATCGAATGCACAGCATTAGCAGCGCGAGACAGGTTGCGTAACCACTTATGCAAAAAGTGGCCCCGATGCACAATTCATTTGGGAAACGGGTTCAGCAATAAGAGGGGATATAGCTCAGTGGTAGAGCATTCGACTGCAGATCGAGAGGTCCCCGGTTCAAACCCGGGTGTCCCCTAAAAATTTTGTTTTTTTTTCTTCCTGGTGCAATTTTATCTTGTAAGCAACTGTTGAAAGGGGAGACCATTTTAGGATACTAAATCTGATATAACGCCTGTTGACATTACGGCTTCAGTTTCTACTCACGGGTAAAACGTTGTGAGGGTAAGTTAATAAGTAAGTCACAAATGGCTGTAGAAAAATAACTAAAGATGATAACAACTTTAAACCAGTTTATTTTTATACATACTGTCATGGTCTTATATGACATGTGTAAGGAAGAATGTAAGTGCCGGTATGTAAGCGAGAGTCAGTGTAAGCATAGCCGAGGTAAAGGGCAGTAAGAGACACCACGGCTTGGCTAGCGGACGGTCAGGCAAGAAGCCCGTGAACAGAGCCACGTGATGTGGGAAGGTCAACGAGGAGAGAGGCAGTGTGTGTGAGGCAGCGAATAGAGACGGACGTGTGGAGATCTAGAGAACGCTAGAACGATAGAACGATAGTGGTTGTGACGGATAGATGGAGATGAACGTTGTGTAGTGATATTCGAGGAATGTACTAACTGTGATATGTGCGGGATGATGTGAAGTTGTGATTGTGAATGATCATGCGGGCGACAGTGTAACGATCGCCATTGTGAGCTAGCGCGTGGCTGTTGGTGGTGAACGATTGTTTGAGCGTGAAGTGCGACTATGTTGTCAGCCTGTAATATATATTGTAATAAATGATTGTTCAGGAGATAGCTCCTGCCAGTTTTCCGATTGCATTCATGTGTTATTAGTAGATGTGTCGTGGATGTTGTAATTTGCCTGTCCAAGTCCAGCGAGCTAGACAGCGCTAATAATTAGGACTCTGACAGGTATAATGGTGTCAGAAGTACACATGAACCACACTCCCATGTAGAACGCACAAAAGAACGCTACTTTTGTAAAGAAGAAGAAGGCCTATTGCATAATATATATTAGAAATTGTAAAGTAAAGATGTGTCAGAACGAAAATAACATCATTTCTTTCCACAGCAAGTTTCAATTCTACAAAGCGACCGACGTAACCAGATCAGGTCAACGGTAACCAGCACGAGAATCACGTTCCTGTACATCAAGCGTTCGAGTAGTCAGCACAGAAAGATAAGTTGATTAATTTTGATTGCTAAGTACCCAAATCTGCATTCTTTGATTTGCTTGTATAAAGACCATCATTAGTGGATTTAAATATCAAACAACAGAAAATGTCAGATAGTGAACACAGTCCAGATCGATCAGCATCCTGGGACACAATACAGGATAGACAATTGCATAGCTATTTTGAAGCGACAGAAGCACAAGTCAGAGAAAATTTGAAGATCGCTGAAAATGGTAATAAGAAAAATAGCATACTCCGGGATTGGACACAGGAATTTGAAAAGAAAATGCAAGACTATAAAATTCCAAAAAAACATTGGTATCTGTGGTATAGGGGATTCGTCCCATTAAACAAAAAACATGAGATCATACCAGATATGTCAAGTAAAGACTATGAATATATAACAGTGTGTAAGAAGACGAAGGCATATAGTTTGCTTGTTGATAAAACGTTTATTGGCTTAATTTGACAAAGCTTCGATGTACACCTCCATTCCCTACTAAGGCCGGGTCCTAACTGCCCATACCAACCCAATACGTCACGATTGAGCATCTCCCACCCCTTTCAGTCTCAATGCTCAATCGTGCTGTATCTGTGTTTCCCACTAGATCCTAATAATACCCAATACTGTTACACCTCCCCATGTTAATTAAAGAATTTTCCTTTTAAAGGAAAATCTTTACTCTAAATCCCTACTATTCCCTTTTT
>JACEFZ010010932.1:0-36903 GCA_014155875.1 Cepaea nemoralis | reverse complement strand
TTTAGAAACCCTGGTTACAGGAACGATATTGTAGCACTCCAGGAGACGAGACTGGGCGATCAGATACTCCGAATTGCCTGCTTCAAATGTTTCTACAACAGACGACATCTGGGAATGGCGATTCTCGTTCGTGACAGCATGGTGGCGTCAGAGCTAGACATGTCCAGTTGGGACAGTGACGATATACAAATACAGGCGTTGAGAGTTCATTGCAGTATACCATTCGTGTTGGTTAATGTTTATGCCCGCAATGGGAGTATGGACGCCCAGAAGTGGCAGTGCTTAAGTGGCATATTAGGTCACGAGAGAAATGTTATTTTCTGTGGCGACTTCAACGCTAAAGGCAGATCATGGGGAAACATTTCCTCCAATACACAGGGGGAGGAGCTCGAGACTGCACTTGAAACCATTGACCTGGTTTGTATCAACAGTGGCTGTGTCACCAGTATAGCAAGCTGTCCAGGCGATGAGGACTGTGCTATTGATCTGGCGCTGGTTTCACCTTAACTCACTACAGTGTGTAGATGGGGTCTCTTAGGACACCACGGCAGCGACCACCACCCTTGCAGCATATTGGTGGAGAAAGGCAGAACCAGACAGTACAAGCTAAAGGTAAAGACTTTCCAGTATGCCAGTACAGGGCAAGATGTGGTGAGTAAAATAAGACGTGACAGGCGCAGAAAGCTTCAGGGCTGGAAAAAAAGCTGGGAGCAGCCACCTTGGTGGAATTTCGAGGTGGAGAATGCTTGGGTGGATAAGCGTTATGATGTGAGGAGATGGCAAAATGCCAAGAAGAACAGAGCTGGTCATCCTAGTCCCTGCATGCACTTAGAAAGAGAGATGCACACAAAAGTAAGCTATTTCAAAAGACTGGTCAAGGTGGTTAAAAGCGAAAAATGGGCAGAGGTGCGTCAAAGAGTAAGCACTGACAAGTCACTGAAATTGTTCTGGCGACTACATAAAAGCATGAGTGGTGTATTCAAGAATAAGAGCATTTCTGACTTCCAAGGTGCTGACCTCATCTGGCAGAGGACTGACGAGGACAAGGGCAAAGCCCTCTTTGAACGCTACCTTGAGCAAAGCAACCAGACAGACATGGGAGGCCGAAATCTGGCCAAGGAGGTCACCTCAGACAGATGCAAGGCCCAGAACACTTCGGGTGAAGACACAGTGACAGTGAAAGAAATCAAGGCTGTGCTTCGACGATCAAAAAACAGCGCTCCAGGGCCTGATTGCATAAGATACGACGACATCAATAGGTGTACCGACAATGAGCTAGAGAAACTAGCAGACATGTACAACAACAGTATAGAGAGTTAGTTAGTTAGTTAGTCGCAGTTCCAACTTCACAGCAACGGGTCGTTCCCATTATGCTCCGTTCCTGTGCCAGTGAATATCACACAAAATGCTCCCCACTGCCCAATGTGAAAAGTGGAAAAGACAGGAGTCTCGACAAACAACAGCCCGCACAGATACACTGTGCATAATGCCGCCGCCAGAATGTCAACACAATAGTCCCTCACAAAATACCCAGTTCATTTCTGATGGAATCGGCAGTCATTTTCCCATCTGGTTGTTTCCTAGATGTTCACCCACACAATTCACGAAATACAGTTCATCGTCGATGGTAGTGGCAGTCATCCAGAAGCCCAGCAGCCACGCATTTCTGCATAAGGCGAAAACCGGTCATGGGACATAGCCATCTGCCATCGCTCCGAACACGCAGTCACGTTCCAAAAAACCTCGGGCAGATTCAGAAGCATTTCACACGAAACTCACAGCTCACAGTGTCGCGCCACGCACTCACTCAGTAGCAGGGCGACGGAACCATCAAGCCTCCTTAGTCGCCTCTTACGACATGCGTGGTAGGCTGCAGTGTTGCTATTCTTTGCTTCCCTTATGGGCACCGACAACATACGGGAGAGTATAGAGAGTGCTAGCATCAAGGAGAAGTGGTTACACAGCTATCTGATTCCCTTGCCGAAGCCTGACAAAGACCACAAAAAAATTCAGGGATATCGAATTATAACCATGCAGAATACAATAGGCAAGCTGCTGGAGAAGGTAATTGCCGGGAAAATATCAAGCCAGCTAGAGAGGCAAGGTGTTTTCCCACCTACCCTGGGTGGGTACCGTCCAAAAAGAGAAACCTGGACCAATGCAGCAGTCTTTGCCCATGATGTCTATGAAGGTTTCCACTCAGGCATTGAAACTTTTGCTGCAGCGATTGATCTTGAGGACGCATACAACAGAGTACCATTGGATTTTTTAATGCTTCAGCTTCTTGAACTAAAAGTAAGTCCATTCCTCCTTAGTTGGATCGCTGCAGCCCTCTTCCAACGGAAAGTAGTTTTTAGATGTGGCAGTTGGACTTCTGAACCAACAACAATATATCCTGGCCTACCACAAGGATCACCATTATCTCCGGTACTGTTCAACGCCTACACTAGTGAGAATCACCAGTGAGCAGATCACTGGACCTGGCAGGACATTGTCATATGCCGATGATGTTTTGGTGTATTGTCAGGGTAAAATTAGAGAGCAGGTTGCTGTAGAACTATAAACCGAACTCAATCGCATAAGTACTTGGTGTGATGAAGCTGGGGCAATGGTCAACCCAACAAAGGCAACAGTGACTTGGTTCTCGTTGAATAATCATATTGTCAACACTCCAACACCAACTGTAATGCTGTGTTCAGAGACGGTGGAAAGAACGCAGGCAATGAATTACCTGGGGATACGGTTTGATCGAAGCCTTGCTTATAATGTGCACATAGACCAGGTGATAACAAAGGCCAAGCGGGGCTTGGCTGCGATGCGGGTGATGGCGGCAGCAAACTGTGAGCAGCGCCATCTATGTCTTCTGTACGAGGGGCCTGGTCATGTCTGTTTTGGAGTATGCAATGGCAATCCTGACTCTCAGCCGTAAGCAGATAGAAAGGATGGAAAGGATACAGAATGAAGCTATGCGCATTATTCTTGGATGTACAAGAGATACAGCATGCAGGGCGATGCGCTACCTTCTTGATTTTCCAACCATTGAAGAGAGAATACAAGTTTGCAGGGCACGCGCCTACCTCAGAGCTAACGCAAACACACAACATCCACTGCATATTGAAATTATGAAGGTGAAGGGCAGCAGGTTAAAAAGAGGACGGTCGTGGATGGGTCAAGCCGAAGACATTCTTCAACAGGTGTGTTCACTTGAGGACTTAGAACCTGGCGAGGAGTGGGTGCAAGTGCCAACAGATTTCTGCACATCCTTTTCAGTTTGCATCCAACTAGATAGAAAATGCAGACAAGAAAATCCGGCTGCTGTGGAGGCTGAAGTACAAGCGTTGATTTTCGAGAATTCGCTAGACGGTGATGCGGTCATCTACACAGATGGGTCGGTCGTCCGACATGTGAGAAGCTCATGGGCCTTTACAGCTCGGGCCGGAGGGAGAATTGTGAAGGAGGACTCTGGTGCTTTCACTGAAACCACAAGTAGCCTGACTATGGAAGTCATGGCAGTAAGTAAAGCAATAACATGGCTCGAGACACAGACATTCACTAGGGCATGTTTCCTTAGCGACTCAATGAACATGATCAAGAGGATAGAGGAGGGGTCGATCCGAAGAGAATGGTTGCTGCCTCTGGAGCGGTCTCGGCTGGCAAAGATTAGTTTCATCTTCGTGCCAGGGCATGCGGGAGTACAATGAAATGAGTGGGCGGACAAGCTCGCAGGTGAGGCTACTGTGGAGGGCGGACGCGCCATGGACCAGGCTGACATTCTGAATGCTCTACGAGAAGTAAGACTTTTGCGTGAACCAAGTGATGACTGTGAATCTACAACCATGGCCAGACTGCGAGAACAGCAAATTAAAAGAGGGGTGGCCAAACAAGAACACTACGCAGGAAGCCAAAGAAGATTGATAAATCAACACAGAACTGGCGTCGTTAGCCGCTACACGCTGCGGGATTTGCTGAGGAGGGGATCCGAGCACTTATGGACTGAATGGTTCGATGTGCAATGAGGATGATCTGTCGACTAACTAACTAACTAAGAATATGGAATAGATCAAGCCACCAGACTTCTTAACACATTATATGATACCGGAGAAATACCTTCTGAATTATGTAATTCTATATTCATTGCAATCCCAAAGAAATCAGGAGCGTTGGAATGTGATCAACATATAACAATTAGTATAATGAGTCACATCACGAAGAATTTGCAACGAATTATCATGCAAAGAGTGAGGAAGAAAATACAACCTGAAATAGGGGAAGAACAATGTGGGTTTGTAGAAGGAAAGGGTACAGTAAATGCTGTGTATATGCTGCTATCAGTTAATGAACGTTCTATAGAAGTAAACAAAGATATACATCTTTGCTTTATTGACTACACAAAGGCTTTGGATAGAGTAAGACATGTCAACATGGTAGATATGCTTGCAGATCTACAAACTGATGGGAAAGACATTAGACTTATAAAAAACATATATTGGAATCAACAAGCTGCCATAAGGATTGATAATGAAGTGGGACAATATCAGCCTATTAAGAGAGGCGTTAGGCAGTGATGTGTAATGTATCCAGATCTTTTTTTCCTGTACAGTGAAAATATTTTCAAAAATGTAGAATATTTAAATGGAATCAGCATTGGAGGACGAAGCATAAATAACATTAGATATGCAGATGATACTGTACTGATTGCAGACAGTGAGCAAGATCTACAATAATTAGTAGATGCGGTTGTTGCACACAGTGAACAAATGGGGTTAGACTTAAATTGTACAAAGACACAGATTATGGTCGTCACTAAGAAGAACGAAATACCACAATGTAATATACAAGTAAATGGGAATACTCTTCAACAAGTGAATCGGTCCAATTATCTCGGAACAGTCATAACATGTGATGGGAGATGTCTAGAAGAGATTAGAAGAAGAATCGCCATGGCGAAAGTAGCCTTTAGCAAGATGACAAACACACTGACCAATAAAAAGATGTCTATTGAAACGAGAAAAAGAGTGTTGAGGTGCTACATAGAGTCTGTTCTTTTGTATGGATGTGAAACTTGCACAATGAGCAGTCAAGCTGAAAAACATCTGATGGCTGCAGAAATGTGGTTTTTGAGGAAAATGCAAAGAATACCATGGACAGACAGAAAAACCAATGACCAAGTACTACAGGAGACAAATGAAAATCGTAAATTGATTAGAGAAAATAGACGTAGACAGTCAACATTTTTTGGACATGTTATGAGAAGAAATGGATTGGAGAACTTGGTGACAACTGTCAAGATCGAAGGGAACAGACCAAGGGGAAGACCGAGAGGAAAATACCTGGATGGCTTGGCCACATGGCATGGACGAGACAGGAACACTGAGCTGATCCACGACTCTGGTGATCGAGTGAAATGGCGAGTCATGACCGCCCACGCTTTCCGACAAGGCACATGATTGATTGAATCTCAATCCGCTGTCATCATCTGGATCTGTTTCCATAAAATGTTAGAATTGTTACAATATGTCCCAGTTGTTACAGCATGTTCCAGTTGTTACCATATGTTTCAGTTACAATATGTTACAGTTGTTACAATATGTTACAGTTTTACAATATGATCAAGTTCCAGTTGTTACAATATGTTCCACGTGTTACAATATGTTCCAGTTCTTACAATATGTTCCAGTTCTTACAATATGTTCCAGTTGTTACAATATGCTACAGTTTTTCCCTTTGCCAGCTGACCACATTTGCTAACATATCTTTCCTCTTCTGTGAAAAGCATTACGGATTTTTATCAATCAAGGTTAGTGCAGGCGTTTAGACGAAAGAGTAGGGAACGTGATTAGCAATCCCGCATACCGTGTTAGAAACCAGCTACAGACGATTTGAAGCAGACCATCCTGTGTCGATTTTTAACAATGGTATAATCATCTGTCGTTCAGAAAGAAATGGCAAACTACTGAATGTAAATGTGTCTCATCATCATCATCATCATCATCATCATCATCATCATCATCATCATCATCATAATCATCATCATCATCATCATCATCATCATCATCATCAAGTGCCATGCCGGCTGGTGTTGGCGCTCATGACTCTCCACATATCTCGGTCTTTGGTTTTCTGTATCAACTGCGCTGTTGATATGCCTCCATGCCACCGTCTAAATCTATCCAGCATCATTTGTCTTGGTCTGCCTCTGCCTCTTTTCCCCTCGATCTTTCCAGTTGTCACGATGTTCTCCAATGACTCTCTTCTCATCACATGACCAAAAAAAGCTGTGTCCAGAAATCACAAACAACCCAGAGATGATGGAGTTGATTCCGACGTCCTGTAAATGACATGGCACTAACTTTAACAAAATTAATGAATTGCCAAATTAGCACGCGGAAAAGAAGTGAATAAAATGCTAACGTACGTGTGGATGTGTTAAGTTAGCCAAAGAGACCACGCAGTAATTGCCTCCAAATCCTGCCCTAGCGTTCACAGCGGGAGATCGTATACCTCTACATTGATGGTAGTTGCCTACAAACATCGACCGACCCTCTAGCAGTGATGGACCTGGCTTTGCCCACGAATCAAACACTGAAGCAAGAAACGATGTAGAATTAATTCATATAACTGGGAAAAGGACCCTTTTACATGCGTTAAGGCTCACGGTTATATGATGTTAGACCCATATTGTTACAGATCGTGGGTGATGTGGTCAGTAAGACGCCGGCCGACTTTACTTCCTAACACATTCTACAATGTTACCCTAGGTCTACCAGGGAGCTCGGGTCAATTGTCAAAACCTGAATTCACCCAGTTGCAGGTCGAACCAGTGACCAACCGGTCGGCAGGCGAGTTATCGATTCACTACACCACGGAAGCTGTATTGGTTAATATAAAACACATGTATCTTTCATTCATGGACGGGTAATGATTCTTCCATCGATTTTAGGCCAGCAGATTCCAACCAAATGCCAGGCAGGATGTTTAGATGAGTGCATGCGTGATGATAAGATGGTTGTGTGCCTGGCAAAGATGACAGCAATGTCGCTAACACATGATGGTCATATTATATTTCCTTGTGACTGAATAAGGCAGAATGCCCTTTGGGTATTTGTTAATGTTACTTTGTGATGCGTCTTATGTAATAATCACACACACACACACACACACACACACACACACACACACACACACACACATACAACTGCTGCTGTTGTTACTATTACTATTACTATAACTAATAATAATAATAATAATAATAATAACAACAATAATAATAATAACAACACTACGACGACGTCTACACTTCTAAGCTAAGCTGTATGTGGTGCAGAGATTGGCGATCTTGACTCACCCCTCCCCTTTGCCATGTGACATGCAAATGACAACTACACTACTGCTGCAAAACAATATGTTGAATTTGATGTGTAAGGACAGGAATTGTGTCGCAGCACGCAAGCCAGATGTGAAAGTCCGTTCCATATAAGTTGAAGCCTCACTTCAGTTTACATATTAAGACATTGTGAATATACTGCTCGTAGAAAAACTAAAAAGTATAAACGGACTGACCCAAACGGATACCTACCCGGTAATGTTAATGGACTACGAGATAGATCAGCGACTCAAAAAATAGGCACAATGAAAGTCTACGGCTTCAATAGTAAAGAAGAAGAGCTTATAGAAACAATGGAAGAGAGGAAAATTGGACTTATGGGAATAGCGGACACCAGCACAAAGTGGAAAGGATGCAAGGAGCTCCACCGCAGTTACACGTTTGTTTACTCTGGAGTAGAACAGCAAGAAAGGGCAAGATGCGGTGTGGGAATAGTCATCGAACCACGGCTAGCAAGAGGAATACTAGAAATAATATATATATCAGAAAGAATCATAACAGTGAGAATACAAAAACAAACAATTACAACATATGTACACATATCAACCAATCAATCAATCATGTGCCATGCCGGGAAGCGTGGGCAGTTATGACTCGCCATTTCACTCGATCACCAGAGTCGTGAATCAGCTCAGTGTTCCTGTCTCGTCCATGCCATGTGGACAAGCCAGCCAGGCATTTTTCTCTCGGTCTTCCTCTTGGTCTGTTTCATTCAATCTTGCCAGTTGTCACTAAGTTCTCAAACCCATTTCTTCTCATAACATGTCCAAAAAATGTTGATTGTCCACGTCTAATTTCTCTAAATAATTTACGAGTTTCATTTGTCTCCTGTAGTACTTGATCATTTGTTTTTCTTTTTGTCCATGGTATTCTTTGCATTTTCCTGAGAAACCACATTTCTGCAGCCATCAGATGTTTTTCAGCTTGACTGCACATTGTCCAAGTTTCACATACATACAAAATAACAGGCTCTATGTATCCCCTCAACACTCTTTTTCTCGTTTCAATTGACAAATATACGCACCATGTAATACTAACATAAATGAGCAAGAATGCGAGGAATTATACGAAGACATCCATGACGTGCTAAATAAAATAGATAAGCAGGACAACATCATAGTTATGGGAGACTTCAATGCAAGACTAGGACATAACAGAGTGGGCATAGAAAAACATCTGGGAGCATTTGGAGATCAGCATAATGAAAGGAATGATAACGGAAGTAGACTAATAGAGCTATGCAGCCAACACGACCTCTATATAATAAACACATTCTATAAACATAAAGGCTCACACGTATACACTTGGTATAAATGGAACAATCTAGATACTAATAGCCAAATTGATTTTATATTAACTAGAAATAACAGAAAGATAAATATATTAGATGCAAGGGCAGTGCCCAATTTAAGTATAAACACAGATCATAAATCAGTCGTTGCCACAATAAGAACCATCAGAGGCAGAAAGAAAAGAGCAGGAAAATACATGCCATGCGAATCAGTAAACTTAAAAAACCTTAACGAGGAGGCAGTAAGGGCAAATTACGAGAAAGAACTAACTGAAATCTTTGTAAACTTACCAATAGAAAGAAAAACAGTGGAAGAAGAATGGGAGATGTACAAATCAAGCATTTTAAATACTGCAAAAATAACATGTGGAACCACGTAAAAAAGCAAAACACGGATAAAGAAAATAACTGGTTGGTGGAACACAGAGGTAAAGAAAGCGGTAAAAGACAAAAAGGAAAAATATAACAAGTGGTTGAAGAGCAAACCGGAATGTGATTACATAGAATATAGAATAGCGAGAAGACATGTGCGTAGAATAGTAAAGAGGGAAAAACAAAAAGACTGGGAAGAGTATGGAGAAACCCTAAATAAAAATTACAAGGAGGCAACTAGAAACTTCTACAAAAAGATAAGTGCAATGCGAACCAGAGGAGAACCCTTTGACCCAACTGAAATAATTAACAGCGAAAATGGAGAATCAATAAGTGAACAAAACCAAATCCTAATAAGATGGAAGCAGTATTTGGTACAACTTCGAAACATCCCATCAGATGTCACAGGAATTCAAGACACCTACACAGATGCCACCGAAGAACTAGAACCAGACATACTAAAAGAAGAAATTATAGAAGCCATCAGATTAGCCTCAAATAACAAATCACCGGGACAAGATGAAATACCAAATGAACTAATTAGAGCAGCAAGAGAAGTGGGAACAGCATGGCTACATAGACTATAGACTATTCAACCATGTTTGGGTAGAACAACATACACCACGAGACTGGGGAAACGTCATAATTATCCCAATTTAGAAAAAACAAAGGCAGCAAAAGAGATTGCACACAATACAGAGGCATTTCACTGTTAAGTCATACTGGGAAAATAGTTTGCAAAATCCTTGAGAAGAAATTACGAACTTCTATAGAAACCCAGTGCCGCCCACCGGGCGCTGGAACGCAAATTATTCTTTCCCACGATGCTTGACGGCAGATGTGGAAGATGATGATGATGATGATAGACCCCAGCTAAACGAAACACAACTTGTATTTAGGAAAAACAAAGGATGCGCAGACGCCATTTTTGCTCTAAGACAATTTATAGAAAAATCAATCGAATTCAATGAAACACTCTACTTCGACTTTGTCGACCAAGAAAAGGCATTTGACAGAGTAGATAGAAACAAGCTATGGGAAAATCTTTAACAATATGGAGTGAGTACACATCTAACAAATCTATGTAGAAAATTATACAACAACAGTGAATACATAGTGAGAGCAATTGGAGGACACTCAGAACTCTTCACCATTAGATCTGGAGTACGACAAGGTTGTGACCCGTCTCCTCTCTTGTTCATAACATATATCGACAACATATGTAAAGAAACCAGCCAAACAGAGACCGCAAGAATACTGCATGACAAGAACACAGAAGATGAACCATCTGCAAATCTAACCATTAGAGAACTCCTGTTTGCGGAAGACCAAGCACTAATACCAAAATCAGAAGCTGAATTACAAGACCACATGAATAGTCTAAACGAAATGTGTAGGGAACATAACATGAAATTTAGCAAAAGCAAAACAGAGGTAATGACTATAACTAAAGAAGAAAAACAACAACAATTCATCTAACCGAACATCCCTTGAAACAGGTAAAGAATTTCAAGTACCTAAGAAGTATAATATCATCAAATGGCAGATCAGAAGACGAAAATGGATGCAATAAGGCAAACCAACTCATTGGACAAATGGCCCCAATACTAAAGAACAAACATGTATCAATAACTACTAAGAAAGCACTTTACAACACAATCTTCCTACCAACTCTATGCTACCAATGCCAAACCTGGACAATGACAGAAAAAGAGAAAAGGAAAATCACAACAACAGAAATGAGATTCCTGAGAAGAATACTCAACGTATCAAGAAGAGATAAGATCAGAAATGAAGAAATCAGGACTAAAGTGGGGGTTATAGCAGCACTAGATTTTATTAGAAAGCAACAAGTCAAATGGTTTGGCCATGCAAGTAGGTTACCATTCAACAGCATACCACAACAAGCAATGATGTACAGACCAGATGGAAACAGAGGAAGAGGCCGACCACATAAACGTTGGACGGAGGGAATAGCAGAGTCCATGGGAATATCGATACATGAAGCCCATAATCGGGCACTCTCACGATGTTTATACTTCACCTCGACACCGCAAGGTACAAGAGGAGCAAGATGAGATGAGATGAGATGAGATGGTGAATCCACGGAATTTTGAACAAATAGATAAAGAAAGTAGCTGGCTTATAGTTCACAGAGTAGACAGGACAAGATTTCCACATGAATGAGTTCATGAAAACAGGGTTGAGCTTAGAGTCACCACAGGATGGATGAGAACAACCCCTATAGTAGCAATGGAGAAAATGGGGAGGACACAAGCACTGAGAGAGCGCAGAGATACTAAAACACTATTACAAGCAGAAATGTTCCTCAGCTTGCCAGGCCACCCTATGAAGAACCGATTTGAAAACTTAGCTATGGAGCGGTTGAAAAGAAGCAGTTTAATCCACCAGACCAAACGACTCTGCAGAGAAACCACTGATCTTCCCACAGTTGGTATCTCCCTGACAACTATTCCTCAGCGAACTCCATGGAAAGATGAATTTAGACTATCACTACATATCCAGACAAAAGTGAGAGGAATATTTGACAAGGACGAACAGAACAGTGTACAGCGCAGAACAGCCACTCTCAGCTTCCTTGAATAGCCACAGGACCTCTGGAGCCGAGTCTACACAGATGGGTCAGCACAAAATTCTGTTCATAATAGGGCGAGGGAGTGTACATAGAATACCCAAATAATACTAGGGACACGACCAGATTTCCAACAGGAAAGTACTGCCATAACTATAATGCTGAAATTGAGGCAATCATGATAGCAACAGAGAAATTACTAAATACCAGGCATGGTACACAACCTGTGGTCCTATTGACAGATGCAAAATTAGTACTCGAGGCGCTCCTGTCTGGGAAATTGCCAGTACTAAGAACATTACTTTCTGAAATTAGCAGTCAGCATAAGGTCATCATATAGTGGATACAGTCCCACTGTGGAGTACCCGGAAACGACATGGCTGATCGATTGACTAAGGAAAGAGCAAAAGAAGAACAGCCTGATGTGCTCGTTACATACCACCAAAAGAAAAGAATGATAAAATCAGTCAGAAGGCAACAAAAACCTGCTCAAGATGACTACCCTGTTATGGACAGACCAGAACAAGTCATTATTCTGCGCCCCAGAACAGGACACAATAGATTACGCAACCGCATGTATACAAAATTCAAGATTGGTGACTCAGCCATGTGCACATGTGGTTTGGCGTCGCAGACAGCAGAGCACATACTCCAAGCCTGTCCAAACTACAACATATCCAGGCGAACCTTCTGGCCTAGAGAGACAACAGTGGAAGATAAACTCTATGGACCGCTGAGTGAACTAAGAAAGACAGTTAAATTCATACAAGAGACAACATTGCAGTTATAGACATATTTCAAGCGAACAAAAGAAGGAGAAGAATTGAATTGAATTGAATTGATCTTTATTTTCAAGAGGGTAACAAATTGGGCGCGTAGGCCCATCTTACATTCGGCCTCTTCCAATCACTCATCTTTCGATTCATCAACAGTGCATGATGCATTCACATAGGAAAAAAACATTGTCAAATGAATGTTGTAAGCATAAAAAATGCATATTCTCATGTTATGTGACACATCTCCCCTCCCACACACACATTCCGCACCAACCCACACACATCCCTCACCTACTCACACATCACCCACCCATACCCACACATCCCCCACCTACCACACATCCCCCACTCACCAAAAATCCCCACTCATCCCTCCACCCACTCACAGATCCGGCCACCAATCCAGACATCTCGCACCCACCCACACACACAATCCCTCACCCGCCCACACGCATCTTTCCACCCACTTACACATACCCCAATCCACTCAAGGTCACCCACACACACACATGATCCACCCACCCACACATCCTCCAACCACACACACATATCCCTCACACACGCACATCCCGAAACAACACACACAAATCCCTCACCCACTCACACATCAACCACCCATACCCACACATCTTTCCATCCATACACACATTTCCCCGTCCACCCACACATTTCACAACCATCCACACACCCCAACAACCACTCAAACATCCCCCCACCAACACACACATATCACACGCAAACACACATCCCCCACATACCGCAATCCACTCAAGCTCACCCACACACACATGCTCCACCAACCCACACATCCTCCAACCACACACATACCCCTCAACCACGCACATCCCGCACCAACACACACATATCTCTCACCCACTCACACATCAACCACCCATACCCACACATCTTTCCATCCACACACACATTTCCCCGCCCACCCACACATTTCACAACCACCCACACACCCCAACAACCACTCAAACATCCCCCACCAACACACACATATCCCACGCAAACACACATCCCCCACACACACACATCCCCCACCTACCAACACCCACATATCCCCATCCCGCCAACACGCGCACATCCCACTACCCACCAACACCCACGCAAACACACCAACCCAAACACACATCCTCCTCCCACACATCCCTCACTAACCCACACGACCCATTCATACTCACATCCCTCCACCCACCAACCCACTCATCTCCCTACCCACCTACACATCCCCTCACAAACCTACACACCTCCCCACCCACCAGCTGACATCCCCAACCGCACACATCTCCCCATCCAGACACTTCTCCCATACTCGAACACACCTCTCCCACCCACCCACACAAATCCACAATCCACACATACACTCCCTATCCACACATTCCCTCACCCACACACAAACATCGACCCACACACACATCCCCAATCCACACACCTCTTCCATCCATATACACATCAGCCACACCCATCCCCCAAACCCACACACACACATCTCTCACACTCCTACACACATCCCCACACACCCATCCACATACCCCCACCCACACATACCCACCTACACATCCACACCCCCACCCACCAATACCCACCCACTCATACACATACCTCGCCAACACTGACACCCCCACCGACCCACTCACATTTCCTCCCAGAAACATCCTTCATCCACAGACATACTCCCCCACCCACCAACACATCTCTCTACCCACCCACCCAGCCACACACAAATCCCCCACCCACACACAATTCCCCCACCCACACACATACCCCCACCCACAAACTAATCCACAACATAAACACAATCCTCACATCTATACACACACATAATGCCTCAAATAATCTTTGAAGCTAATGTGAACAAACTCCCACACTTTACACACACCTACACTGAGGATTATCGTGCGCATTCTCACAAAAATATAAACAATGGAGAGCAAATTATGCAGATACATTGTGAAACGTAAAATAAATAGTGATGCGATACTGTAAGTTGATTCCTAAAATTGACATTAACATGATAGAATAAGCAGTGCACAATATGTTGTCAGTATGTGTTAGAAAACCAAGTAGCAGTAAAAATAATATGTATGAGTATACAGAAAAAATATAGAATAGCACGTCACATGATGTACATGCGCTCAACCCTCTCTATCTCTATTTTTTTTTGTTTCTTTTACACACGCACACACTAACTCTCTCGTTGTCCTCCCGTTGTCATCCTCCCACCCACACACTCATCCTCCACCCACCAACACACACCCACTTACATATCCTCCACCACCAACCCACACACCCCCAACCACCCAGGCAAACACACACCTCCCACCAACACATTCCACCACCCACATATACTCCCACACACATCCCCCACCGACACACATCTTCCCACACACACATACATCCCCCACCCATACACTCATCCCCCACACAAATTTATCCACTCACGCACCCATCCCACAATCACTCACACCTACGCATTCCACACCCACCCACCAACACATACACCTACCATCAACCCACCCAAACTCACACTGCCAAACCACCCAGCCAAGCACACATCTCCCACCCTCACATGCATTCTTTACCCACCTGCACATCCCACATCCCCCATCCACCCACACACCCTAACCCTAACCTGTGAAGGATATGCCAATAACTGTTTTTTTTAATTTCAAGTCGACCTCAGAGCTGTACTGGTCAGGAAACAAATCTTGCTCTGCTGGGGATTTAACCCTGCATTGGTAGGCAAACACACTAAATAATGACATAAGTTATAAGGTAAGAGCTAGTAGAGAAGAGATCAGAGGAGATGGTGAGCCTGGATCTGTGTTTTAACTGATCAAAACACCTGTTCACCTCCACGTGGAGCATCCTAGAAGCGTTGTTCAATGTCAGCTGCCACCATCACCTTCAGTGCTGACCAACCATTCCTGGCTCTGATTGCCACATTTCCCACGTGATACTGTATGGTAAGCTTCTGTCAAATGTGATGCCGACATATTTTATTGTGGTCGTTCTGTTGATGTCTGTGCGGCTCATACTGACGACTGAAGTGGGCGCATTGACTTTGTGAGTGTTCAGGGAAAACCATGTCAAGGAAACATTTTCCTGGTTTATATCCGCTCGTGATTCCGGGCACCACTCACCGACTAGACTCATTATCTATTGATTTGCTCGGAAGGCTAAGATATCATTCTCAAATAAATAATTAAACCTTATAATGATGCTTTTAAAAATATGTTATGTATGCCAACTGTGGATTCCTTACCCTGCAGTGCCCACATTTGGTTTGCTATATAACCTTTGATGGCCTCCTCAATGTCCTCCTCACACACAGACAAGCCTTTATTGTCCGTCCTCCAAGTTGACAAATCATTCCAGCCGCTGACCAGAAACTCTGTTGCCAGCTGACTGAACTGGACTGGACTTCTTACAGCGGGTTGAGCTTCCTGGAGCAGGTCCGTATCCGGGTCTGTGGGTTCTAAGAGAATATTACAATTATGCAAGAAAGCAACACATCTCTGATCTTCTGATTGCCATCCATACTTATTTCAATAAACACACACACTATCGTTACCGAGCACAACGCACTGGGTCTTATCATAGATCAAAATCTATCCTTCAATTCCCATGTTCATGCTCCAGTTAAACAAATAGCCGAAAAAGTATACCAAATTGCCAAAATAAAAAATTTCCTCAACGAAAACACAAGAAAGATATTCTATACTTCCCACATACAAACACATATTGATTATTGCTCCACAATCTGGAATGGATGCTCCAAATCAATAATAAAACGCCTTTATTCACTCCAGAAAAGGGCAGTGCGTCTAATCAATGGTGATAAGCTTACAGACAATTCTAACCTACATGAACGTCTTCAGTTACTGACACTCCTACTTTTTAATAAGGCTAAACTAATTCACAAAATTCTATTTCAAAATCCCCAAGCTACCTTTGGCCATTGTTTAAATATAATGCAAGACATAGCGAACGACTAAATATACTCCATGTCCCTAAACCTAGGATAGACTTATTTAAAACAAGCTTAGCATACTCTGCCACTCAGCTGTGGAACAATCTTCCACAAGAAATCAAAGACACCACCAATCATTATACATACAGTCGCAACCTGTTTGAACACTACCTCAGGACAGACTACAAACCCCCTTAAAAAAACAAGAACAGCAACAAAGACAATAATAATGGTAAATTATCTCGAACGACAACTAGCCAAAAAAAAAAAAAAGAAAACGACATTCCCATATGTATGGCACGTTACACCCACCTTGGGTATTCATGATGCCCATATTAAACATTGCCTCAACGAGTCATGTATTATTGATTATTATTCATGCGTTTTAATACTTATTGTTCTTTTGGTGTCAAAGAATTGCTTCATAGGAGATGTTGAATGAAAGAATGTATGAGAGGAAATAGAGAAGAAAGGCAGAATGTCAGACGGGCCTGCGTGCCCAATTCTTAACCCTTTGAAAATAAAGATTTACTTACCATCTTACTTACTTACTTACTTACTTACTTACTTACTTACTTACTACTTACTCGTTACAACATTTTGCAGTTGGACATAAGGTATCCCCTATAATAGGAGAAGTAAGGCAACTTCTTCTCTGACCTACTGGACACCCTTGGGCAAGGGGAGTTCCAGTCTAGCACCCCCACCCCCCATCCAAAGAGTAAAATGAACCTTGTGAGTATTTTACGGATTGAGCTAGAAAGCCACCAACAGGTGTATCCAAAATCGCAGGCTATGTGACTGAGGCAAACGATAGCATTAAAGAGATAAAAGCTATGTTCACCGACCAGCATGTCACTGTCCAGAAGGAAAACAATAGCATACTGCCTTCTTTAGAGATGTCTGGAAATCTATAACAGTTGAATAAATTATAGAGAAAGTCTGTTATGGGTGTTTTGTTATGTACGGGGAACGCCACTGGACGATCATGACAGCGTGTCTACTACCTGAGATAATGTATACCAGCAGTCTGTGCTACAGGATTGACTGGACGATCATGACAGCGTGTCTACTACCTGAGATAATGTATACCAGCAGTCTGTGCTACAGGATTGACTGGACGATCATGACAGCGTGTCTACAACCTGAGATAATGTATACCAGCAGTCTGTGCTACAGGATTGACTGGACGATCATGACAGCGTGTCTACTACCTGAAATAATGTATACCAGCAGTCTGTGCTACAGGATTGACTGGACGATCATGACAGCGTGTCTACTACCTGAGAATAATGTATACCAGCAGTCTGTGCTACAGGATTGACTGGACGATCATGAACAGCGTGTCTACTACCACTGAGATAATGTATACCAGCAGTCTGTGCTACAGGATTGACTGGACGATTCATTGGACAGCGTGTCTACTACCCTGAGATAATGTATACCAGCAGTCTGTGCTACAAGGATTGACTGGACGATCATGACATCGTGTCTACTACCTGAGATAATGTATACCAGCAGTCTGTGCCACAGGATTTGACTGGACGATCCATGACAGCGTGTCTACTACCTGAGATAATGTTATACTAGCAGTCTGTCTTGCTGACTACAGGATTGACTGAGACGCTCATGACAGCGTGTCTACTACCATGAGATAATGTATACCAGCAGTCTGTGCTACAGGATTGACTTGACTTGACTCATTGATCAGCGGTGTCTACTACCCTGAGATAATGTATACTAGCAGTCTGTGCTACAGGATTGACTGGACGATCATGACAGCGTGTCTACTACCTGAGATAATGTATACCAGCAGTCTGTGCTACAGGATTGACTGGACGATCATGACAGCGTGTCTACTACCTGAGATAATGTATACCAGCAGTCTGTGCTACAGGATTGACTGGACGATCATGACAGCGTGTCTACTACCTGAGATAATGTATACCAGCAGTCTGTGCTACAGGATTGACTGGACGATCATGACAGCGTGTCTACTACCTGAGATAATGTATACCAGCAGTCTGTGCTACAGGATTGACTGGACGATCATGACAGCGTGTCTACTACCTGAGATAATGTATACCAGCAGTCTGTGCTACAGGATTGACTGGACGATCATGACAGCGTGTCTACTACCTGAGATAATGTATACCAGCAGTCTGTGCTACAGGATGACTGGACGATCATGACAGCGTGTCTACTACCTGAGATAATGTATACCAGCAGTCTGTGCTACAGGATTGACTGGACGATCATGACAGCGTGTCTACTACCTGAGATAATGTATACCAGCAGTCTGTGCTACAGGATTGACTGGACGATCATGACAGCGTGTCTACTACCTGAGATAATGTATACCAGCAGTCTGTGCTACAGGATTGACTGGACGATCATGACAGCGTGTCTACTACCTGAGATAATGTATACCAGCAGTCTGTGCTACAGGATTGACTGGACGATCATGACAGCGTGTCTACTACCTGAGATAATGTATACCAGCAGTCTGTGCTACAGGATTGACTGGACGATCATGACAGCGTGTCTACTACCTGAGATAATGTATACCAGCAGTCTGTGCTACAGGATTGACTGGACGATCATGACAGCGTGTCTACTACCTGAGATAATGTATACCAGCAGTCTGTGCTACAGGATTGACTGGACGATCATGACAGCGTGTCTACTACCTGAGATAATGTATACCAGCAGTCTGTGCTACAGGATTGACTGGACGATCATGACAGCGTGTCTACTACCTGAGATAATGTATACCAGCAGTCTGTGCTACAGGATTGACTGGACGATCATGACAGCGTGTCTACTACCTGAGATAATGTATACCAGCAGTCTGTGCTACAGGATTGACTGGACGATCATGACAGCGTGTCTACTACCTGAGATAATGTATACCAGCAGTCTGTGCTACAGGATTGACTGGACGATCATGACAGCGTGTCTACTACCTGAGATAATGTATACCAGCAGTCTGTGCTACAGGATTGACTGGACGATCATGACAGCGTGTCTACTACCTGAGATAATGTATACCAGCAGTCTGTGCTACAGGATTGACTGGACGATCATGACAGCGTGTCTACTACCTGAGATAATGTATACCAGCAGTCTGTGCTACAGGATTGACTGGACGATCATGACAGCGTGTCTACTACCTGAGATAATGTATACCAGCAGTCTGTGCTACAGGATTGACTGGACGATCATGACAGCGTGTCTACTACCTGAGATAATGTATACCAGCAGTCTGTGCTACAGGATTGACTGGACGATCATGACAGCGTGTCTACTACCTGAGATAATGTATACCAGCAGTCTGTGCTACAGGATTGACTGGACGATCATGACAGCGTGTCTACTACCTGAGATAATGTATACCAGCAGTCTGTGCTACAGGATTGACTGGACGATCATGACAGCGTGTCTACTACCTGAGATAATGTATACCAGCAGTCTGTGCTACAGGATTGACTGGACGATCATGACAGCGTGTCTACTACCTGAGATAATGTATACCAGCAGTCTGTGCTACAGGATTGACTGGACGATCATGACAGCGTGTCTACTACCTGAGATAATGTATACCAGCAGTCTGTGCTACAGGATTGACTGGACGATCATGACAGCGTGTCTACTACCTGAGATAATGTATACCAGCAGTCTGTGCTACAGGATTGACTGGACGATCATGACAGCGTGTCTACTACCTGAGATAATGTATACCAGCAGTCTGTGCTACAGGATTGACTGGACGATCATGACAGCGTGTCTACTACCTGAGATAATGTATACCAGCAGTCTGTGCTACAGGATTGACTGGACGATCATGACAGCGTGTCTACTACCTGAGATAATGTATACCAGCAGTCTGTGCTACAGGATTGACTGGACGATCATGACAGCGTGTCTACTACCTGAGATAATGTATACCAGCAGTCTGTGCTACAGGATTGACTGGACGATCATGACAGCGTGTCTACTACCTGAGATAATGTATACCAGCAGTCTGTGCTACAGGATTGACTGGACGATCATGACAGCGTGTCTACTACCTGAGATAATGTATACCAGCAGTCTGTGCTACAGGATTGACTGGACGATCATGACAGCGTGTCTACTACCTGAGATAATGTATACCAGCAGTCTGTGCTACAGGATTGACTGGACGATCATGACAGCGTGTCTACTACCTGAGATAATGTATACCAGCAGTCTGTGCTACAGGATTGACTGGACGATCATGACAGCGTGTCTACTACCTGAGATAATGTATACCAGCAGTCTGTGCTACAGGATTGACTGGACGATCATGACAGCGTGTCTACTACCTGAGATAATGTATACCAGCAGTCTGTGCTACAGGATTGACTGGACGATCATGACAGCGTGTCTACTACCTGAGATAATGTATACCAGCAGTCTGTGCTACAGGATTGACTGGACGATCATGACAGCGTGTCTACTACCTGAGATAATGTATACCAGCAGTCTGTGCTACAGGATTGACTGGACGATCATGACAGCGTGTCTACTACCTGAGATAATGTATACCAGCAGTCTGTGCTACAGGATTGACTGGACGATCATGACAGCGTGTCTACTACCTGAGATAATGTATACCAGCAGTCTGTGCTACAGGATTGACTGGACGATCATGACAGCGTGTCTACTACCTGAGATAATGTATACCAGCAGTCTGTGCTACAGGATTGACTGGACGATCATGACAGCGTGTCTACTACCTGAGATAATGTATACCAGCAGTCTGTGCTACAGGATTGACTGGACGATCATGACAGCGTGTCTACTACCTGGGGGGGGGGGGGGGGGGGGGGGGGGGGGGGGGGGGGGGGGGGGGGGGGGGGGGGGGGGGGGGGGGGGGGGGGGGGGGGGGGGGGGGGGGGGGGGGGGGGGGGGGGGGGGGGGGGGGGGGGGGGGGGGGGGGGGGGGGGGGGGGGGGGGGGGAGATAATGTATACCAGCAGTCTGTGCTACAGGATTGACTGGACGATCATGACAGCGTGTCTACTATATAAACCCTAAGTGACCACCTTTATAATACCTTTTGGGATGGCATGCCTCCCTTTTTAAACGGGTTTCAAAGGGAATACCTCCCTTTTTAAACGGGTTTCAAAGGGAGATACCTACGAATTAACGGGTTTCAAAGGGAATACCTACTTTTTAAACGGGTTTCAAAGGGAATACCTACTAAAATCCGTTGAAAGGGGGAAAAGGTTACTGAGATAATGTATACCAGCAGTCTGTGCTACAGGATTGACTGGACGATCATGACAGCGTGTCTACTACCTGAGATAATGTATACCAGCAGTCTGTGTACAGGATTGACGGGAAAGGTTTGAATTACCAGTCTGTGCTACAGATGACTGGAGATCATGACAGCGTGTCTACTACTGAGATAATGATACCAGCAGTCTGTCGGATTGACTGGACGATCATGACAGCGTGTCTACTACCTGAGATAATGTATACCAGCAGTCTGTGCTACAGGATTGACTGGAGAATGACAGCGTGTCTACTACTGAGATAATGTATACCAGCAGTCTGTGCTACAGGATTGACTGGACGATCATGACAGCGTGTCTACTACCTGAGATAATGTATACAGCAGTCTGTGCTACAGGATGACTGGACGATCATGACAGCGTGTCTACTACCTGAGATGTATACCAGCAGTCTGTGCTACAGGATTGACTGGACGATCATGACAGCGTGTCTACTACCTGAGATAATGTATACCAGCAGTCTGTGCTACAGGATTGACGGACGATCATGACAGCGTGCTACTACCTGAGATAATGTATACCACAGTCTGTGCTACAGGATTGACTGGACGATCATGACAGCGTGTCTACTACCTGAGATAATGTATACCAGCAGTCTTGCTACAGATGATGGACTCATGACAGCGTGTCTACTACCTGAGATAATGTATACCACAGTCTGTGCTACAGGATTGACTGGACGATCATGACAGCGGTCTACTACCTGAGATAATGTATACCAGCAGTCTGTGCTACAGGATTGACTGGAGATCATGACAGCGTGTCTACTACCTGAGATAATGTATACCAGCAGTCTGTGCTACAGGATACTGGACGATCATGAACGGTCTACTACCTGAGATAATGTATACCAGCAGTCTGTGCTACAGGATTGACTGGACGATCATGACAGCGTGTCTACTACCTGAGATAATGTATACCAGCAGTCGCTAGATTGGATCAGAAGCTGCCTGAAAGGATACCAGAGTTGTGTCGGTACGGAGATGACACTGAATGTTACACGTTACAGATGGTCAGAAGTGTACACTGAATGTTACACGTTACAGATGGTCAGAAGTGTACACTGAATGTTACACGTTACAGATTGATGGACGATCTGACAGCTGTCTACTACCTGAGATAATGATACCAGCAGTCTGTGTACAGGATGATGACTGACACTGTCTACTACCAGAATACCCAGTCTGTGCTACAGGATGACTGGCGTCATGACAGCGTTACTACCTGAAAGTATACAGCATCGTGACGGATTGCCTGGACGACACGCGTTCTACACCAGTAATGTAAAGTCTGTGCTAGAACTGACGACATAAAGTCTACACCAGTAATGTAAAGTCTGGCTAGAACTGACGACATAAAGTCTACACCAGTTATCCAGTTGCTACGGATTGACGCGACGACACGTTACTACTGAAAGTACCACAGTCTGTGCTACAGGATTAGGACGATCATGACAGCGTGTTACTACCTGAGATAATGTATACCAGCAGTCTGGCAGGATTGGGATCATGCGGTGTCACCTGTATTACAACTGGCTAATGACTGACGATCATGAATCTACTACCGAGTTGTTACAGATCTGGCTACAGGTTACTGAGAATGACAGCGTTTCTACGGATATGACCGATCTGACAGGTGACTACTAGAATGTTACCGAGTTGTTACAGATCTGGCTACAGGTGCTACACTAAATTTTACCGAGTTGTTACAGATCTGGCTACAGGTGCTACACTGAATGTTACACCTGGTAAGTTACGCATCTGACAGGTTCTACACTGAATGTATACCGAGTTGTTACAGATCTGGCTACAGGTGCTACACTGAATGTATACCGAGTTGTACAGATCTGGAGATATGACGTCATACGGTTTACCGAGTTGTTACAGATCTGGACAATGACGGCATCTGAATGTATCCCTTGTTACAGATCTGGCTACAGGTTACTGAGATATGAGCGTTTCTCCCTTAGAACAGCAGCTGTCTACAACTGAGATATGACAGCTTTTTAAAATTACGCATCTGACAGGTTACTGAGTAAACCCCTGGTAAGTACGCATCTGACAGGTGCTACACTGAATGTATACCGAGTTGTTACAGATCTGGCTACAGGTGCTACACTGAATTTACCAGTTGTTACAGATCTGGACGATTGACGGGTCATACGGTTTATACCGAGTTGTACAGATCTGGCTACAGGTTACTGAGATATGACAGCGTTTCTACGATATACCGTCTGACAGGTTACTGAGATATGAACGGTTCACGAATGACGCAGGTGCCTTACGAGATATGACCAGTGTTACAACTGGAAGATAGGGCCAGGTTTCCGGGAAATATAGCGTTTTTGGGTAGGAATCGGCCGTGAAAAATGTCAGCGTTTTCTAGATTTACGTTCCCCATCGGGAAAATTTTAACAGCGTCTCTAAGGTTTAACCACAGGGTGTCAATGAGAAATTATACCAGCGTGTCTACTACTGGAAATAAAACCTGCGGGAAATGATCCCAAAATATGACAGCTTTACCGGATAATGAACACAAAAGGTACAACTGAGTCATACAGCGTGTCCGAGAAATGTAACACCGTTTTCCAACGGGTCATGACAGCGTTGAACGAGATAATGTACCAGCGTTCTCTAAGTTGATTATACAGCGTGTTTGACTAAATTTAACCAGCGTGTAAATTCCCGGAGATATGATCCCAGCGTTTCTACCAGGATAAGGGACCAGCAGCGTGCTACATTGAGAATGATACAGCATGTGCTACAGGTTTAATGAACCAAGCGTGTAAATCCCTGAGATAATGAACAGGTCTTCCTAGGATATACGATTGCGGGATTAGGGAAAATTTATCCCAGCGTTTTCCTAAATGAACGGAGTTGCAGGTTTTAAGATAATGCCGCGTTTTCCTAAATTACGGAGTCTGACGGGTGTTTTACCGGAATGAACCGCATCCTGGAAATTCCCGGCATCTGACAGGTTTCTGAAATTTAAACCGCATCTGGAAATTACGAGTCTTGACAGGGTTACGGGAGATAATGAAAATCCTGGTAAGGTTACGGAGTCTTGACAGGGTATACTGGGATAATGCCCTCTTCTAGGAAAATGACACAGACTGGGTTCCCTGAGATAATGAACGGTCTCCAAAATTGAAGGTCTGGACAGGTTTACCCCTGAAAAAGGGTTCCACCCGGGAAAATTCCCGGCGTCTGCAAGGTTTACGGGAGAAATGAACCCATCCTGGAAGATTCCCGGCGTCTGCGGGTTTCCCCTGAGAAAGACAGCGTCTTCTACGGATTGATACGCCGGGACGGGTTCTGAAAATATACCAGCGTCTCTCCCAGGATTGCCCGGCGTCTGCAAGGTTATTTGGGAATACCAGCTGCATACCTGAGAAAATACGGGCTTGTCAATTGGGGATACCCTTTTACCCTTTAAAAAAGTTTTTAAATTGTAAAATAAAACCCCCCAAAAGGGCCAGGGGGGGTCTGTGCTACAGGTTTGGGGGACTTGGGGCCCCCCGTTTTTCAATTGGACGGGGGCGTTGGGTTCTCCCCAAAAAAACCCTTGGAAGGATAAATTGGGTTTATACCGGGGCCGGGTCTGTGTTTTTTTTTTTTTTTTTTTTTTTTTTTTTTTTTTTTTTTTTTTTTTTTTTTTTTAAAAAAAAAAAAAAAAAAAAAAAAAAAAAAAAAAAAAAAAAAAAAAAAAAAAAAAAAAAAAAAACCAGGGGAAATTGACTGGACGATCATGAGCAGCGTGTCTACTACCTGAGATAATGTATACCAGCAGGTCTGTGCTACAGGATTGACTGGACGATCATGACAGCGTGTCTACTACCTGAGATAATGTATACCAGCAGTCTGTGCTACAGGATTGACTGGACGATCATGACAGCGTGTCTACTACCTGAGATAATGTATACCAGCAGTCTGTGCTACAGGATTGACTGGACGATCATGACAGCGTGTCTACTTCCTGAGATAATGTATACCAGCAGTCTGTGCTACAGGATTGACTGGACGATCATGACAGCGTGTCTACTACCTGAGATAATGTATACCAGCAGTCTGTGCTACAGGATTGACTGGACGATCATGACAGCGTGTCTACTACCTGAGATAATGGTATACCAGCAGTCTGTGCTACAGGATTGACTGGACGATCATGACAGCGTGTCTACTACCTGAGATAATGTATACCAGCAGTCTGTGCTACAGGATTGACTGGACGATCATGACAGCGTGTCTACTACCTGAGATAATGTATACCAGCAGTCTGTGCTGACAGGATTGACTGGACGATCATGACAGCGTGTCTACTACCTGAGATAATGTATACCAGCAGTCTGTGCTACAGGATTGACTGGACGATCATGACAGCGGTGTCTACTACCTGAGATAATGTATACCAGCAGTCTGTGCTACAGGATTGACTGGACGATCATGACAGCGTGTCTACTACCTGAGATAATGTATACCAGCAGTCTGTGCTACAGGATTGACTGGACGATCATGACAGCGTGTCTACTACCTGAGATAATGTACACCAGCAGTCTGTGCTACAGGACTGACCTGGACGATCATGACAGCGTGTCTACTACCTGAGATAATATATACCAGCAGTCTGTGCTACAGGATTGACTGGGACGATCATGACAGCGTGTCTACTACCTGAGATAATGTATACCAGCAGTCTGTGCTACAGGATTGACTGGACGATCATGACAGCGTGTCTACTACCTGAGATAATGTATACCAGCAGTCTGTGCTACAGGATTGACTGGACGATCATGACAGCGTGTCTACTACCTGAGATAATGTATACCAGCAGTCTGTGCTACAGGATTGACTGGACGATCATATCAGCGTGTCTACTACCTGAGATAATGTATACCAGCAGTCTGTGCTACAGGATTGACTGGACGATCATGACAGCGTGTCTACTACCTGAGATAATGTATACCAGCAGTCTGTGCTACAGGATTGACTGGACGATCATGACAGCGTGTCTACTACCTGAGATAATGTATACTAGCAGTCTGTGCTACAGGATTGACTGGACGATCATGACAGCGTGTCTATTACCTGAGATAATGTATACCAGCAGTCTGTGCTACAGGATTGACTGGACGATCATCAATGCGTGTCTACTACCTGAGATAATGTATACCAGCAGTCTGTGCTACAGGATTGACTGAACGATCATGACAGCGTGTCTACTACCTGAGATAATGTATACCAGCAGTCTGTGCTACAGGATTGACTGGATGAGGATGACAGCGTTGTCTACTACCTGAGATAATGTACACCAGCAGTCCTGTGCTACAGGATTGACTGGACGATCATGACAGCGTGTCTACTACCTGAGATAATGTATACCAGCAGTCTGTGCTACAGGATTGACTGGACGATCATGACAGCGTGTCTACTACCTGAGATAATGTATACCAGCAGTCTTGTGCTACAGGATTGACTGGACGATCATGACAGCGTGTCTACTACCTGAGATAATATATACCAGCAGTCTGTGCTACAGGATTGACTGGACGATCATGACAGCGTGTCTACTACCTGAGATAATGTATACCAGCAGTCTGTGCTACAGGATTGACTGGACGATCATGACAGCGTGTCTACTACCTGAGATAATGTATACCAGCAGTCTGTGCTACAGGATTGACTGGACGATCATGACAGCGTGTCTACTACCTGAGATAATGTATACCAGCAGTCTGTGCTACAGGATTGACTGGATGAGGATGACAGAGTATTTAGTACCTCAGATAGTGTGTGTCAGCAGTCTGTGTTACAAGATTGAGTGGGTGATGATAGCAGAGTGTTTAGTACCTCAGATAGTGAATGCGAGCAGTCTGTGCTACAGAACTGAACCGGGAAATATACCATAATCAATACTTAATGGACACTGTTATTCAACATAGTGAGGAACTGGGTTTATGTCTTAGAGAAAAGAAACCGCACAATGCAATTTTCAAGTAACAAGCGGAAATCATACATAGATGAAACGTTTCAACTATCTTGGAACTGTCATAAAATAGAACGGTAGAACAACAAATGCTATGGGAAATGTAGCTTTTTGCTGGACTATCCACTTCTCGCCGGTCTCTCTGGCTGTGGGGTTACAACACTCTCTCTCTGTAATCCCGTTTATCACGCAGAGTCTCGTAGCGGAGCGAGAGCTGAGGCGGTTCAACCCCCGCTCGTGACTTGCGGGATACTGAGCCGGCCGCTCAGAAAGCAATGGCAAACTACTGAGCGTAATCTTGCCAAGAGATCAACATACAGCTGAAAGATGCTGGTGTTGACAGCTAAGTCCTGTAAAGGATATGCTAAAAAAAAAAAAAAAATCCACTTCTCAATAAAAAGCTGTCAAATGCACTTAGGAAAATGCCTTGAAACTTATAATACTGTATTAATGCAAGACCTGGATATTGAGAACACGCTAGAAAAATCTAATTCTTCGTCTTCTTTCGTTCGCCTGAAATATGTTTATAACTGCAATGTTGTCTCTTGTATGAATCTAACAGTCTTGTTTAGTTCACTCAGCGGTCCATAGAGTTTATGAAAAATCTAATGACATTAGAAGTGTGATTTCTGAGGAAACTGGAAAAAATGTCACGGGCTGAGAGACAAACGTATGGGTCAGGTCCCCAGAAAGCACATGAAAACCACACATGGGTTATAGAAATTATATGTGGACAGTCCGGATTGTGTGGGCACATTATGAGGGGAACGATTTTACCAACTTTGTGAAAACTGATAAACTTGACGGTAAAATAGCAATAAAAAGTAGACACAGAAATAAAATAGATAAATGACTTGGCGAAATGGTGGAACTGAAAAAAAAACCGAACATATATCTGATCCGAGACTCTGGTGATGCTGGAGACTTGAGGCGAATAAAACCTGGCAATGATAATGATGCTGATAAGGATGATGATGACAATAAGGATGATACTGATGATGGCGACAATGACGCGGATGATGGTGATGAAGATGATAATGACAACGATGATGACAATGATAATGAAAATGAAAATAATGATAATGGTGAAGATGATGATGTTGATCATGGTGAAAATGATGATGAAGATGACAATGATGATGATGATGGATGGTGATGATGATGGGAAAATACAACATATTCCATGACAGGAAACATAAATGGCACGTTCGGATAGTCAGTATGTATTAAGTATCCCTCTGTGCAATGGGTTGGTCTGAACCAAAGGAACACCACAAGAAAGATCGGTCAATTATTCAAACGCGTCGAAGAATTAAAAGAACAAGCAAGCAGGCAACTCTACACCACGAGAAAAGCAGGAAAACTAAGAAAACCAGGGGTGTCATTCTCGACATTTTACCCATAACACACGTTTCTCCGGCATTCATTCTGCTAAAGGCTCTTACCTGCCGAATGTGAAGATCCGGTGTCTGTTGGTGAATGTCCTTTGCTCTGGCAGCCGATTCCACAGGTTTCCTCCTCTGTAATCTGTGCATGGTACACTTTGCCCTTATCACATACGCCTAGATTGTCAGATATAGGACACTCAGAATGACCCTGTTCAGGCGACACAGGACACTGCAGCAGACTTGGCATCAGCAGGTAGTATCATCTGAAACATTACAGTGGTGATGCCGTAATTGATTGAAGGAGTATTGAAATATGTGTTATGGGTTGAATGTATCAACGAGGAGTGGTGAATTTGACTATTTCAAGCAGAAGAACATGGCTGCTTATCGTTTGGCCTGGTGCGGTCGGATTACGACGGATTGATGGAGCTAACAATAGATCATATTGACGGAAGAGGGATGTGAAAGTACAATGTGATACAATACTGAAGGAAACAGAAAAGTTTGCTAAGATCCTGCAGAGAAGCAGCAAGCACAAACACATGTACATACCTGACAAGGACCAAAGGCCAGGTGAACACAAATCCGAGAGGGAGGGGAGGAGGAGGGGGAGGAGGGGGAGGAGGAGGGGAGGAGGAGGAGGGGAGGAGGATGGAAGAGGGGGAGGAGGAGGATTATAACGCATATGCCTAAAGATAACTGTAGCGAAAAGGTCCACCTGCCTGCCTGTCCGTCCCTCTCTCCCTCCCTCTCTATCTATCTATCTATCAGATAGATTGATAGATAGATAGATAGATAGATAGATAGATAGATAGATAGATAGATAGATAGATAGATAGATAGATAGATAGACGTAAATAGAAGAGATCAAATAATCCCTGAACCACAACGCTAGGAAAAGCGAAGAAAATAGCGTGTCTGTCTGTCTGTCTGTCTGTCTGTCTGTCTGTCTGTCTGTCTGTCTGTCTGTCTGTCTGTCTGTCTGTCTGTCTGTCTGTCTGTCTGTCTGTCTGTCTGTCTGTCTGTCTGTCTGTCTGTCTGTCTGTCTGTCTGTCTGCCTGTGTGTCTAATAATTTATTGGTTGCAGTTAGAAAATTTCGCTTAATGATAGGATTATTTTTTTTAAAATGTTGTCGTATAATTTTCATATAAAAAATGATGTGGTGGTATCGAGAAAAACCTTAGATAAACGAAGACCAACTTACAAAAAGCATTAGAAAGAGCACTTGAAAGATCTTTACATCTGCCCCCAACAATTAACTTGGGTAAATAGAGCGGCGGCGGCAGCAGCAGCAGCAGAAGAAAAAGAAGGAGGAGGAGGAGGAGGGGGAGGAGGAGGGGGAGGAGGAGGAGGGGAGGAGGAGGAAGAGGGGGAGGAGGGGAAGAGTAGGAGGGGAGGGGAGGAGGGGAGGAGGAGGGGGAGGAGGAGGGAGGAGGGGGGAGGAGGAGGATTATAACGCATATGCCTAAAGATAACTGTAGCGAAAAGGTCCACCTTTTTGAGAAATATGCAACAATTCTTTTTACATATATAGCAATGCTATTAAAAGTTATGACCCCTCGCTATATAAATTATAATGTAAATTAATATTAAATAATATTAAGTAAATAACTGTTTGTACACTAACAAACTATGACAGTTGGCAGCACAGGAATGAGAAGAAGACGTGTAGAAAATCTCATCTCAATCGGATGGACCGTTCGCGAACGCATAAACAACATACATACATACATACATACATACTTACAGACAGACATCGCATTTTATATATATAGATAAACCATTCTATCTGTTGTAATAGCTAAAAAAAAAAAAGATCTACAATATTATAGTAACAGAGAGTACAAAACAAGACTTGTACAAAATAGAACAAGCCAGTTGGCAAGGAACGTGATGAAAAGTTACAATATTAATGTGTGTACCAGTCTAGATTCTAAAGGAAGAGTCCCTGCTAATTATATACACGACTCTATATCTATGAAATCATGATGATGTGTTTAAATGTTATTGAACATAACTCATCTAAGATTTCTCAAATGACAATGTTATTTAAATAACATTTAAATGTGGATTTATTAGTTTAGCATACTTTATTGCTTATATATGAACTTAGCTCAAAGCCGATCTTAAAACTCCAATGAGTCTTTTTCAACGACGACCTCAAGTGGATTATATGATTCCATAAGTCATGCTTTGTTTGCATTTACCATTAATATTAACATTAGTAGAAGGTGTGCGTATTGTAAATCGACTAGATATTTGCAGATTGACCTATGTGTATCAAACTGTGTTTTCCATGCGTATTTCTTTATTTCAAATTGTCTGTGACTATAACTATAGGGTTGTATGCATATCATTCGGCATGAATCGCCTCCGTGTCTACGTGCGTGGCTTTGTCTCTGTAAGGGTATATATAAGTACGTGTGGCCATGTATGTATGTGTGTATATGTATAACTGTCTACGTATGAGAGTGTATATGTGTATGGGTTAGAGTGTGTCTTTGTATATGCTAGTGTCAGTTACTGTGTGGGTAATATAGTTGACGTCACAATAAAATGCCGTCTCCCTGGGTAGAAGTTAAGGATGTTGTTCGTAATCCCGTACACTCTCGTACAAAACATAGCTGCGTGGGATTCGGCAGCGGATCGCGTCGCGTTGATTACTTACGAGGGTATGTGGCTGGTCGTTTCAGAAAGCTATGGCAAACTACTGACCGTAAACTTGCTAAGACATCGACAGCAGCTGAAAAATGCTGGTGTTAACTACAGTGTCATGTAAAGGATATGCGAAATAAAAACATAATGAAGTACAACTTGTGAATGTTTTAATAATACACTAATACAGTTGAAGTCATAATGAAGTACAAACAACAGAAATACCTGTTTCAGCTGCTGTACAGCTCAGGAGGAGCATAACAAGTACAGACTGGTAGTCCATAACTGTGGCTGTGTGGGCTCCTGACCAGAAACAAATGTTGACCAGTAAATATCAGTACCCACATACAACCTCACACTGTGTTGGTTCCCGGTAGAAACAAATGTTGATCAGTAAATATCAGTACCCACATACAACCTCATACTGAGTGGGCTCCTGGAAGAAACAAATGTTGACCAGTAAATATCAGTACCCACATACAACCTCACACTGTATGGACTCCTGGCAGAAACAAATGTTGACCAGTAAATATCAGTACCTACATACAACCTCACACTGTGTGGGCTCCTGGCAGAAAACAAATGTTAACCAGTAAATATCAGTACCCACATACAACCTCACACTGTGTGGGCTGCTGGCAGAAACAAATGTTGATCAGTAAATATCAGTACCAACTGCCAACCTCACACTGCTGTTGCTACTACTACTACTACTACTACTACTACTACTACTACTACTACTACTACTACTACTACTACTACTACTACTACTACTACTACTACTACTACTACTACTACTACAAGTACTACTACTACTACTACTACTACTACTACTACTACTACTAATACTACTACTACTGCTGCTACTATTGCTGCTGCTACTTCTACTTCTACTACTACTAGTACTACTGCTACTGTTATTACTACTACTACTGCTACTACTACTACTACTACTACTACTACTACTACTACTACTACTACTACTACTACTACTACTACTAATACTACTGCTGCTGCTGCTACTACTACTTCTACTACTACTAGTACTACTGCTACTATTATTACTACTACTATTGCTACTACTGCTGCTGCTGCTACTACTTCTACTACTACTAGTACTACTGCTACTATTATTACTACTACTACGACTGCTTCTACTACTACTATTTATGTAATAATAATACATACTGAAACGAGCACACCCAACTTACAAACTTACCCTGTCTATCAACGAAACAAAATGAATCTATCTCAAATGACTAACTGATGACTGACTGACTGATTAACTGACTGATTGACTGACTGACACCTTGCCTTCTGGACAGACGACAGTTTGTAAAACGGAGTACAGCTTGGGATGCAATTTGAGACCATGTGTTGCCAATGTAACACGATCCCTCTCTCGGCCTGATTAATTTACTGCAGTTAAAGTATGAATAAACAATTAGTGGAACTGCGGTACAGCTGCGGAAATGAAACAATATCAAGTAACACAAAGTAATACAACTGTACAGAAAACAATTACGGAAAACACAGAACGTTTCGGCGATTAGCCTTCATCAGCGAAAAAATTCATACACAACACAGCATATAATCACGGGGAAGACACTACATTGACGACATTAAGGCATAAGAACGGGATGAGAAGAATGAACTGATGACAAAATTAGAACAATGAAGAGACAATGAAAATTTAAAGAAAAGCATACTGTGATAATAACATGAATCTTCACATTGATACTCTTATATAGATAGCCGTGGGAGTCTGTGGTGGGGACCGGGGTAGTATGTTAAGGTCCCAGGTAGTTTAGTTTAGTTTAGTTAAGTTTAGATTAGTTTAGTTTAGTCGACAGATCAACATCACGGCACACGGGTGCAACCCTTAAGTGCTCCGTGCTACCCTAACTCACGCCTGAGTCCAGAGAATCTCAGCTCAGTGCACGAACTCCGTAGCACCGGCGAGGATCCTGAAATACTTTGGATAGATTTCTATCTGGAAATATTGCCCGATCATCGCCGTTAGGCTTCTCTTTTTCGATTTTTAACTGCCAAGGGATTTCTTACGTGCGCAACAATACACACGGGCGCCCGATCTCATTAACCAGAGACCAGTTACTAGAAATCTACGTGAAAAAATCTCGGCCCTCACTGGTGCTAGAACCCAGGACCTCCAGCACTCGAGATGGACACCATACCTCGAGACCACTCAGCGATCCCAGGTAAATGAGTGGAAGTGGTACATGAAAAAGGGAGAGGAAGATAAGGCGGGAAACTGGAAGATATGGAGATAAGATGGTGGTCAGAGAGTGAATACTAAGAAGGAGTGCCTCTGTGGATGTTCAAACAATGCACCACACATCTGGAAATGGCTCGAAAAAAGGCAAAAGTAGCTGGTCTTAGTAACCCCCAAGGAGTAGAAAGGAGGAGGTTAGGTGCCTTGTTCATACAATGCAGCACACATGTGGAAATGGCTCGTAAAAAGGCAAAAGTAGCTGGTCTTGGGGTGGGAAGGGAAAAGTTTGGTGCTTAGTATAATCTCTTAAGTCACTACTGTGCAGGGCATATTTCCTCCCTGGAAATCTACCCCCACCCCCTCTGTCCCCTCCTTGTCTGGTTAATATAATAATCCCCCCCCCCCCCACCCCACCAAGTATTGTAAGTAACATATGCACATACACGATTATTTAGTCTTGGAAAATATGAAGATTGCACTATGAGTTATACAAAGAATATTCAGAACACGATAGTTTTTTTGTTTGATTTTGGTATGATGATAGTGAACTGGTGTTTTCGAGACTTGGGGCATCCATGTGAAATGATAGTCGTGTGGAATTATGTAAACGATTATATGATTTTACATCACCATTTACGATAAAATATCTCATCTCATCTCATCATGTTCCTCTTGTACCTTGCGGTGTCGAGGTGAAGTATAAACTTCGTGAGAGTGCCCGGTTATGGGCTTCGTATATCGACATTCCCATGGATTCTGCTATTCCCTCCGTCCAACGTTTACGTGGTCGGCCTCTTCCTCTGTTTCCATCTGGTCTGTACATCATTGCTTGTTGTGGCATGCTGTTGACTGGTAACCTACTTGCATGGCCAAACCATTTGACTTGCTGCTTTCTAATAAAATCTAGAGCAGCTTTAACCCCCACTTTAGTCCTGATTTCTTCATTTCTGATCTTATCTCTTCTTGATACGTTGAGTATTCTTCTCAGGAACCTCATTTCTGTTGTTGTGATTTTTCTTTTCTCTTTTTCTGTCATTGTCCAGGTTTGGCATTGGTAGCACAGAGTTGGTAGGAAGATTGTGTTGTAAAGTGCTTTCTTAGTAGTTATTGATACATGTTTGTTCTTTAGTATTGGTGCCATTTGTCCAATGAGTTGATTTGCCTTATTGCATCTATTTTCGATCTCGTCTTCTGATCTGCCATTTGATGATATTATACTTCCTAGGTACTTGAAACTCTTTACTTGTTTCAAGGGATGTTCGTTTAGGTGAATTGTTGCTGTTTGTTCTTCTTTAGTTATAGTCATTACCTCTGTTTTGCTTGTGCTAATTTTCATGTTATGTTCCCTACACATTTCGTTTAGACTATTCATGTGGTCTTGTAATTCAGCTTCTGATTTTGCTATTAGTGCTTGGTCGTCCGCAAACAGGAGTTCTCTAATGGTTAGATTTGCAGATGGTTCTTCTTCTGTGTTCTCGTCATGCGGTATTCTTGCTGTCTCTGCTTGGCTGGTTTCTTTACATATGTTGTCTATATATGTTATGAACAAGAGAGGAGACAGGACACAACAATGTCGTACTCCAGATCTTATGGTGAAGGGTTCTGAGTGTCCTCATGTTGCTCTCACTATGCATTGACTGTTGTTGTATAAACTTCTACATAAGTTTGTTAGATGTGTACTCACTCCATATTGTTTAAGGATTTCCCACAGCTTGTTTCTATCTACCCTATCAAATGCCTTTTCTTGATCGACAAAGGCTAAGTAAAGTGTTTCATTGAATTCGATTGATTTTTCTATAAGTTGTCTAAGAGCAAAAATGGCGTCTGTGCATCCTTTGTTTTTCCTAAATCCAAGTTGCGTTTCGCTGAGCTGGGGTTCTAACGTAGTTCTTAATCTTTTTTCAAGAATTTTGCAAAATATTTTCCCAGTATGACTCAACAGTGAAATGCCTCTGTATTGTGTGCAATCTCTTTTGCTGCCTTTGTTTTTTCCAAATTGGGATAATTATGGCGTTTCCCCAGTCTCGTGGTGTCTGTTGTTCTACCCACACATGGTTGAATAGTCTATGTAGCCAAGCTGTTCCTACTTCTCTTGCTGCTTTAATTAGTTCATTTGGTATTTCATCCTGTCCCGGTGATTTGTTCAATGGAGCTAATCTGATGGCTTCTATAATTTCTTCTTTTAGTATGTCTGGTTCTAGTTCTTCGGTGACATCTGTGTAGGTCTCGTGAATTCCTATGACAGATGATGGGATGTTGAGAAGTTGTTCGAAATACTGCTTCCATCTTATTAAGATCTGCTTTTGTTCACTTATTGGTTCTCCATTTTCGCTGTTAATTATTTCAGTTGGGTCAAATGGTTCTCCTCTGATTCGCATTGCACTTATCTTTTTGTAGAAGTTTCTAGTTGCCTCCTTGTAGTTTTTATTTAGGGTTTCTCCATACTCTTCCCAGTCTTTTTGTTTTTCCCTCTTTACTATTCTACTCACATGTCTTCTCGCTATTCTGTATTCTCTGTAATCACATTCCTGTTTGCTCTTCAACCACTTTTTATATTTTTCCTTAGTTTCTTTTACCGCTTTCTTTACTTCTGCGTTCCATCAACTTGTTATTTTCTTTATCCGTGTTTTGCGTTTTTTCGTTGTTCCGCATGTTATTTTTGCAGTATTTAAAATGCTTGATTTGAACATCTCCCATTCTTCTTCCACTGTTTTTCTTTCTGTAGGTAATTTTACAAAGAGTTCAGTTAGTTCTTTCTCATAATTTGCCCTTACTGCCTCGTCTTTAAGGTTTTTTAAGTTTACTGATTCGCAAGGCATGTATTTTCCTGCTCTTTGTTTTCTTCTTCTGATGGTTCTTATTGTGGCAACGACTGCTTTATGATCTGTGTTTATGCTGAAATTGGGCACTGCTCTTGCATTTTTTTAAT
>JACEFZ010010931.1:167500-229177 GCA_014155875.1 Cepaea nemoralis | reverse complement strand
CTCTTTTGTGTGTGTCTACTGGAGAGTGGGATATGGACCACAGATCCAGATAGATGGAGTAACAAGTAAAGTTACGTAATGTTTGTCATCAATATCAATATGTATATGATTTCATCATCCTCATATTGACAATCATCCTATGTCTATTGTTATGATTAGCAAATAAATGTTGTAGTATTGTAACTCATAGTTCTGTCATTATATTTTTTTCCAATTGTGCATACGTATTGTTGTGTACATTGGTGGGGGTTCACTTACACACCAAGGAAAGGAGCAGTCAGGGAGAAAACCTGTACTTAGATAGTCGTCTATAATAATATATTTAGACTTAAAACATCTATCTTAAGCTAACCTTCTCTTTCCTATACCTTGGCGAATATTCAGCACAGTTCATTTCATTTTGTAACGAGCCACTTAGAGCTGTACGTTGGATATTCAGGGCTTAATCTGTAGTTCAGCCATATAGATTTTGTCCCTAGTCAGTTTCTGACTATTTAGGGTTGCTCGCCAGTGAATAAATACTTTCATCTAGCTGGTGGGGCACCCCGACTTATGACACCTTTAATTGTGTAAAAAGTTGCCTTTGACGATGAACTGTGTTTTTGGAGGTCTGATATTTTGGCATTCTGCAGACGGCATTATGTATAGTGAAATGTATTTTTTTACATCTGTCCGAGGTGTTGTGACGTGAACTGCAGGCCCGAAAAGTGACGTAGCTGGCGGGAAACATCTAGAAACGGAACAACAACATTTAGAAATATCTGCATGCATGGTGGCTGATTGTGACGCAGAAGTGACCGGTTTTTTGCCTTGTTTTCTAACGACTGCCGTTTCCATAGATTATGAACTGTATTTTCGTAGAGGACTTTTGTGTTGGCATTCTGGCGATGGTATTAAGTACAGTGAAAGTGTTTACATCTGTCCTAGGTTGTTTTGTTGCGTGAACTGCATTTCGGAGATAAAATGGCGTGGCTGGCTAGAAAACAATTGGAAACGGAACACCAACATCTAGACACATCGAGACTTTGTAGGTGAACATCTGGTTGGGAAAGTGACTGCCACTTCCATCAAGGATGAATGTTTCGAGGAGGACTTTTGTGGTGACATTCTAGTGACGGCATTATGCTCAGTGTGCCTGAGCGGGCTATTGTTTGTCGAGAATCCTGCCTTTTCCACGTTTCACATGGGGCAGTGAGGAATATTTTATGTGATATTCACTGGCACAGAAACGGGGCATAATGGGGACGACCCGTTGCTGTGATGAAACCGCGACTGAACTGAACTGAACTGTGTAAAAGACAGGAATACTAACCTGTCAAAAATGCACGCTAAAAGTCGGATGTGTTGGCTTAAGGGTTTCGGCCCAAGGGTGCATAACCAGACACACCGCAATCACATCTGAAAAAACACTCCGGATGAACGCAAATAAGAAGAAGAACTGTGTAAAAGTAACAGTGCTTTATAGACTGTGGTATCAATCCTTGGCAAGTCAACTTGACCTCAGTTGAACTGGTGGAAAGAACATATGTGTTCCGTTTGGGGATGTGGCTATCGGTACTATTAATTATATGTCTGATTCAGTCTCATTGTTAGTTAGTTAGTTAGTCGACAGATCATCCTCATTGCACATCAAACCATTCAGTCCATAAGTGCTCGGATCCTCTCCTCGGCAAATCCCGCAGCGTATAGTGGCTAACGACGCCAGTTCTGTGTTGGTTTATCAATCTTCTTTGCCTTCTTGCGTAGTGTTCTTGTTTGGCCACCTCTCTTTTGATTTGCTGTACTCGCAGTCTGACCATGGTTGTAGATTCGCAGTCATCACTTGGTTCTAGCACAAGTCTTACTTCTCGTAGAGCATTCAGAATGTCAGCTGGTCTATGGCGCGTCAGCCCTCCACCTTAGCCTTACCTGCGAGCTTGTCAGACAGCTCATTTCCTTGTACCCCCGCATGCCCTGGCACGAAGATGAAACTAATCTTTGCCAGCCGAGACCGCTCCAGAGACAGCAACCACTCTCTTCGAATCCACTCCATCTCTATCCTCTTGAGCATGCTTATTGAGTCGCTAAGAAAACATGCCCTATTGAATGTCTGTGTCTCGAGCCATGTTATTGCTTTACTTACTGCCATGACTTCCATAGTCAGGCTACTTGTGGCCTCAACAAAAGCACCAGAGTCCTCCTTAACAATTCTCCGTCCGGCCCGCGCCGTAAAGGCCCATGAGCTTCTCACATGTCGGATGACCGACCCATCTGTGTAGATGACCGCATCACCGTCTAACGAATTCTCGATAATCAAAGCGTGTACTTCCACCTCCACAGCAACCGGATTTTCTTGTCTGCATTTTCTGTCTAGTTGGATGCAAACTGAAAAGGAAGTACAGAAATCTGTTGGCACTTGTACCCACTCCTCGCCAGGTTCTAAGTCCTCCAGCGAACACACCTGATGAAAAATGTCTTCGGCTTGACCCATCCACGACCTTCCTCTTTTTAACCTGCTGCCCTTCCTAATTTCAATATGCAGTGGATGTTGTGTGTTTGCGTTAATTCTGTGGTAGGCACGTGCTCTGCAATTTTGTAGTCTGTCTTCAATGGTTGGAAAATCAAGAAGGTAAGCAGACTTCTAACATCAGTAATATCAGCAAAACTATCAGCAACAAACAACAACCAGCCAGCATCAGTAATGTCGGAACACTATCAGCAACATACAACAATCCTAGCATCAGTAACATCAGCAAAACTATCAGCAACATACAACATTCCTAGCATCAGTAACATCAGCAAAACTATCAGCAACATACAACATTCCCAGCATCAGTAACATCAGCAAAACTATCAGCAACATACAACATTCCTAGCATCAGTAACGTCAGCAAAACTATCAGCAACATACAACATTCCTAGCATCAGTAACATCAGCAAAACTATCAGCAACATACAACATTCCTAGCATCAGTAACGTCAGCAAAACTATCAGCAACATACAACATTCCTAGCATCAGTAACGTCAGCAAAACTATCAGCAACATACAACAATTCTAGTATCAATAACATCACCAAAATTATTAGCATCATACAAAAGTCCAATCAAACACTTGGACGCTTAACAAACTGTTGCTGCGGTCTCACTGCTGTCCGTTATCGCCAGTGAAGTTCAACATATATACACAAAACTGGCAATAATACAAATCTGCTGATGTGTGAGGACTGCAGTTTATGCTGACCAACACCTCTTCTCGCCTTCATGTGGGGCAACCTTGGCAGAAACTAGTCTGACTAAGAAAAAGAGGAATCGACCAAAGTTTCCACTATGATGAAGTCTGTCAAAGGCTCACACATTGCAAGTTACGAGACATCAAGAAGGTCACAGCAATTACCCTCCGTTATAGCAGACAATAATTACAGTGTCTCTTTCATCGCCTGATGAGCTCACGATGCATGCCTATCTTGACTGTATTCCTTGCTTAAAGACATGCAACTAAGACATCACCATTCTCCAATTACACGAGTAAATAATTCACATCGACATGCGTTGATAGCAACAGTTACATTCTGCAAAATCGTGATTGGTTACATCCAAGGTTTAACTTTGTTAATCTCGTCATTTTTATTAAGAAAATGGTGTTACTCTGGTGGTCTACATTTCCTAGCATCAGTAATATCAGCAAAACAATCAGCTAACATCAGTAATGTCGGCAACACTGTCAGCGTCATACAACAATCCTAACATCAGTAACATCAGCAAAACTTTCAGCAACATACAACAATCCTAACATCAGTAATATCCGTGAAATAATCATCAACACACAACACTCTAATCAAATACATGGACACCTAACAAACTGTTGCTGGAGTCACCAATAAATGTAGAATAGAGAAAAGTATATTGACTCCAGGTAATAATAAACTCAATGAAGATGTTAACAAACTAAGTTGACTACGGCTTTCCTTGCATGTACTCACACTGACGTCTGAAGATGTATGAAGAAGAAGACAATACTCCTAGCATTCTTTTTTAAGTTGCATATCCTTTACATATTAGGTGACTACCAGGTGGGTTTTAGACAAAACAGATCAACAAGAGATCAGATATTTATCTTACGACAAATAGCCGAGAAAAATTGAGAATATAAAAGAGATTTCCATAAAATTTTTGTGGATTTTAAAAAGGCTTATGATAGTGTCCATAGGAATAGTCTATGGAATGCTATGCAGGAATTTGGAATACCAAGGAAGTTAATCAACATGACCAGACTAAGCATGGAAGACACTTATAATATAGTAAACATATAAGGCAGGAAATCAGACCCTTTCCAAATAACATCTGGCTTGAAACAGGGTGATGCACTATCGCCGCTCCTTTTCAATCTGGCTCTAGAGAAAGTTGTATGGAAGGTAAAGGAGGAATGTGCTATTGGAGGAACATCCAGACTGCTTGGTTATGCAGATGATATAGATATTATAGGGAAAAATGAACAAAAGACATTGGGAATATTTACCCACTTAAAGGAAAAAGCTCAACAAATGGGGCTGGTTATCAACCAACATAAGACAGAATATATGGTAGTTTCAAGAGAAGGAATGGCTAAAAACACTGGCCACATACAAATAGATAATATGACCATTAAAAGAACGGAAACATACAAATACCTGGGTACAATCTTCAACTGCTCCAACATAATAAGGGAAGAAATACAAGCTAGAATCAACTCTGGAAATAAGATATACTATGCACTACAACATCTGCTAAAATCAAATGCGCTATCTCGTAACACCAAGATCACAATATACAAAACACTGATTAGACCAGTTGTGCTGTATGGCTCTGAAACCTGGAGTACAACTAAAGGAGACGAAGCCTTGTTACAAACCTTTGAGAACAAAGTCTTAAGACGCATCTTTGGGCCCATTAGGGATACACAAAGTGGAAAGTGGAAAAGAAGAAGCAACAAATACATTTATGATCTGTTTAAGTCCCCGCTAATCACTGGTATCATGAAGGCTAATAGACTGCAATGGCTGGGGCATATAGAAAGAATGGAAGATAATAGGGAAACAAAACTCGCTTACACTCAGGAAATAAATGACCGTAGACCCCGAGGTAGACCAAGAAGACGGTGGAGAGATAATATACATACAGACCTACAAGCACTTGGAATCAGCGACTGGCAAGAGAAGGTCAACCAGAGAGACGAATGGAGACGGCTTGTATCTGCAGTAAAGAACCTCAATGGCTCAGATTGCTGAAGAAGAATAAGACTGAATCTGTTAAGAAGCCAGAACATGACGCAGACTGGGTTAATATAAACAATATTTGTGTGTCAGCTCGACCGTGCACAGTATTTGTGTTCTCGCTCGACGGTACACCATGGGTTCAGTAAAGCAGTACTTTTTCTAACTGGACAGTATACCATGGGTCGAGAAAACAATACGCGTATTCGAGCTGGACAGTGCACCATGTGCTGAGAGAAACAGTATTTGTTTTTTAGCTCCACAGTATACCAAAGAAATATGTAATTAGTTTTATAAGGTACACATTATGTACCTGCAAAATATAATCAAGAAAAGACCCCAATAGTTATAAGAATGTAATATTAAATACTGCATAAGTATTATGCTTATTAGGGGTCAAAATTCTTTACAGTATTATCGAAAATATAAAATCGCATGTGCGTGTTTTGTTTAGAAAGTTAACTGTTTGATGCAAACTGCAATACCTCAAAGTAAATATCAACCGTTTCGGAAATTCTGCAAGATTTTATATTTTGTTAAATGAGTACATTAATAATTTGACATGTCAAAGACTCGACCACATCCCCTCCGCCAGGGAGAGCGGTCAATCCTGGAGGGACCAGGAGGAGATGCGGTGCCCGAGGCAAGAGCAGGGGAGATGAGGGAATAGTGGAAGGTTAGCCACTCCCTCATGATACACGCAGGCGGTGTTCAGAGAGTTAGCACTCTAATCACGATACCACCACACCTCATGAAGCCAGAGCACAGTTGAGTAGACACTCAACAGGCCACGTTTTGCCAGCAGCGTGCGATGTGAGGTAACACGCACGAAGGAGAAGGTCACCCCGCGTGGTGTGTAACCACGGGAGAGATGTTCGGCAGACGGGAGACTGGACTTGGGGCGTTCACATCGTTTAGAATAACGTTAGGAGTTTTGTGTTCACTAGTAGATAGAGTTAGCATAGGGTTAGCAGTTTGTGTTAGATAATTCTGTGGCTGTATATTGTGTATTGCATTAGCGACTGTTTACCGCTTGTAAGCGAGCCAACGGCAATAAAATGGACCATGCATTTTGCCTCCCACACGACTTGCAAGTTGTCTTGTATGGGTGTGTGAGAAGTACCCGATGATGCCTGTCAGTTAAGTTGTTGACAGGCCAGGGTAATTGTGGTGTCAGAAGTGAAGCTTGAATGTAATATTCAAGCTACTCCACTCGTCCACGAGGCTCTAGACTAGGGTTTAATTTGTGTAGTGACGGTGATTTGTGCAGACGAGAGGAATTTTGCAAGCTAGAAATGTGCCTATCGTGACGTATTAAACTGTTTAATTGTGTTTATGAAATATTTATTTAGTCAAAGTATGTATTCATCAAAGCTGTAAGTATTAATATTCTTGTTTTCTCATATTTATTTATATATTTACCTTTTTGTTGAGAAATGAGTACCAAAAATGATTCACGGCGGAGCGATACAAAGCCAGCCGACAATATCGATTTTTCATCGCGCTGTGCTGTGACGTCAGATGATTGACAAACAGTCGTCTGGGCTCATTAGCATACAGCAATCGAGTGTGTAGAGAATTGCTAAACGGCTGCCCGCCTGAATCGGTACGTTATATCATTTATTATTTATTTATTTCAATTATTAAAGGAATATAGTTATTTATTTAAACATTATAATGTTATTTTTATTTCTTTAAAAGCAGATATGCATATTTTGGGTCATATTTTCTCTTGCTTTACAGTCACGATGGAACTATTTTTTGGCCAGGCAGATGATACTTGCCTGCACAACACGTACAAAATTAAATAGATTAGTAACGTAAGGCAATAACTAATAGAACAAAGACAGGACATTGACATTTAATTTATTTAATACATATTCTAGTTGTTCGTGAATCTGTCTGTCATTGTCTAAGTCATTGTCCTTAGGGGTCGGGGTTAACATATCGTGTAATAGGCCTGATTACTACGGCCCTGCATATCAAAGGGCGAACTACATCTGATTACGGCCCTGTGTACCAAATATAGTTGGCTGGTAACGACCCGTGCCTCCACCCGAAAGTACCAAGGTGACCTGTGGCAACGGAGTTCCGTTCCCCGATCCTCGGGAACGTTAAAGCTGAGTACACTTATATATTTTGGCATGCAATTTGATTAATAGTGCATCTCTTTTTCAGCTTGTAACGCATTGACATATTTGTATACTCTGTTTTTCTGCAAGATAAATCTGGGCAGGGTATAAACAGAAAGCACAACTGATAGTGATCAGATAAGAACAAACATAACATATCAAAGATAAATAACTGATTAAAGTCATCATTGCCTATCACTGTTAGCCAAGTACTAAAGTAAAATGGCAACTTTATCAGATTTCATAAAAGCAGGCAAAGAACTAGAATTAACAGGAAAAGAACTCCAACAATATGCTGATCAGAAATTTAAAGAATTAAAAGATGCTGAGAAAGAAGCAAAAGAGGCTGAAAAAGCTGATCGCATACGAAAAGAAGATGCTGAAAGAAACGAACGTGCACAAGAAAGAAAACACCAAAAAGAACTAGCTGAAATAAATAAGCAAAAAGAATTAGAGATTAAACAACAACAGTTAGAACACGATAAGACAGTTAAACAACAGCAGTTAGAACATGAGAAGGAGATAAAACAGAAAGAAATAGAATTAAAACAAAGGGAGTTAGATCTAAAGGAAAAACAGATTCAAGTAGAATCAGAGACACAGTTGAAAATGAAAAGCATGGACGTAGAGTCACACTCAGAGATCTCTGCCACTAAACTAAGAAGTCAACAAGAGGAAAATAAGTTCAATAAATACAAAAATATTATCAAACCATATTGTAAAGAAGACTCAATATCAGCATGGACAGAGAATGTAGAATATCAATTTAAATACCACCAAGTTCCATTAGAGATGTGGGCCCCAATTTATACAAAAAATCTCAGTGGTGAGCCCCTTAAAGTAATAGAAACTATACCAACAGAGCTTAGATCTAGCTATCAATACATCCATGATAGGATTATGCAGCACTTTTTACTTGATGCCCCTGGGTATCAAATTCAGTTCTCAAATCTAAAACCTAAACCTAGTGAAACCTTTATTGATTATGTTTCAAATGTACAGAGTGTACTAAACAGGTGGCTTAAAGCAGCTAACATAGGAAAAGACTTTGATAAATTAAAAAACTTAATAACTATGGATAAGGTTATATCCACCATTCCTTCTCCTTTTGCCAAATTTTTGCAGCAGTCAGACATTGAAAACATAGAGCAGTTTGAAAAGAAAGGATCAGCATATTTTTCTTCTAACAGAGATGTGTTTTAAGACTTCAAATGACTCTGAAATAGTTTCCTTTGTCAAAGACCAAACTAAAAACTACCAAAGTAATAGGAAACCTTATCAGAAATACGTATAAGAAAGATAAGAAAATGGAAAAATGTATCCATTGTCACCTCTTACATGACACTTATGCTATGTGTGACAAATCGCCAAATTATCCGGCGCATCTTGAAAATGTGATCAAGAAACAGCAAAGTAAAAGATCTGCATACAGGCGTGCAATCAAATGTTTTTTTGGTTCCTGTTATGGCCATTATAGTAATAAGTGCCTTGGCCGGCAGCGTATGAAAGCCAGTAATGCCATTTTGATTGACACCTCTTCAGATGGTGGTAGTGAGAATGAATCTGAAAGTGAAAGTGACTTACCTAATAACCAAGCAGAAAATGTTTGTGGTGCATACGATATGTTAAGCTTTGACAGCTGTGAACGATGTCACCAATTCCATACAGACGGAAAACTAGAATGTGGACATACAGTACCATTCTCATCTGAGAAGGTAAACGCGGCACTAGCCTCCAGAGGCAATCTTGTGTTCCACAAGGCAATGGTCAATGATGTACCATGCCAGTGTTTGCTGGACAGCGGCAGCACCCTTATTGGTCTTCGGAAAGAACTGGTTAATCCGGGTGATTACACAGGTGATACTGTCAAATGCCGTACCTTTTCGGGTAACATTGAAATTTACCCTCTGGCAAAAGCCCATATTGATTCTCCTTTTCTTTCTGGTACCTTTACTTGTGCAATACTAAACAACCCTTGTACTGACTTAATTTTGGGGTGCTTACCCCAACTGAAACAATGTACTAATGAAGAAATAGTTGCAAGGGAGAAATTAAATGCAGCTAATGCAACAACAAGAGCAGACAGTGTGAAACATCAAGACACACTTCAAGATGAGAGACTACTGTTGCTTTCTCCAACTGGCACTGATAACAACAGCAGACAAGAATTTATAAAACAGCAAAAAGCTGACCCTAGTGTGTCTCCATACTTAAAATTGCTAAAAGATAAAGCAAAAATAACCAAGAATGCATCTTGGGTCTTTAGACTGAATAATGGCATCTTAACTAGATATTATACTACTGGTAACCATGAGATTCAGCAAACGGTGTTACCTGAACAACACCGTCTAACTGTGCTAAAGATTGCACATGAGTCACCGTTTGCTGGTCATCTTGCATATGATAAGACCAGGGCCAGAATTCAGGCTCATTTCTATTGGCCAGGTTTTTGCAATGATATTAAATTATTTTGTCGTTCGTGTAATGTCTGTCAACAATTAGTACGCAAGGGTAAACATCCTACAGCTGAAGTACAACCTTCTACACTGGCTTCGAGGCCATTTGAAAGTGTGGCGGTAGATATTGTTGGTCCCCTGAACCAGGTGTCCAGCAAAGGAAATCGCTTCATATTGACAATGGTCGACCTTTGTTCAAGGTGGGTTGAGGCAGTAGCTTTGAAATACATCACCTCCAAAGACGTTGCCAATGTATTTCTACATCTGTTCTCACGATTCGGATTCCCACGAACCATTTTATCCGATCGTGGAACTCAGTTCATATCGGCTGCAACGCAAGCCCTTACAAAAATGCTAGGCATTAAGCAACATTTTACGACAGCATACCATCCAGCCAGCAACGGAATAGTAGAAAAAATTAACGGTGACCTAAAGCACATGCTGGCTAAGGTGACAGCAGAAAACCCAGCTAATTGGGATACACTGTTACCAACAGTGCTGTTCGCCTATCGGGAGATTCCCCATTCAAGCACGGGTTTCTCACCGTTTGAATTAGTTTACGGGGCTAACCCACGTGGACCCCTAACCATCTACCATCAGATATTAACTAATTCGATAGAAATTCCTACCCCAAAAACACCTTATGAAATGGTGACAGAAACACGAGACAAGATCATGAAATCGTGTGTGATAGCTAAGGCAGCTTTGGAGAGGAAGGGTCAAATCTACCGCCAATATGCCAACAAGGGTGCAAGAACAATCGAGCTTGAACCAGATCAAGACATACTCTTGCTTCTGCCAGACAAAAGAAATTTATTACTTACCTCATGGCAAGGGCCATTCAAGGTGGTACGCAAAATTTCAGATGTTGACTATGAAATATCGATAAACGGACACTTAAAGATATTCCATGTCAACATGTTGAAACCGTACTTTTCAAGACAAGAGACAGAAGTAGAGACAGACGAACATATTGCAACAACACCAAGTGATCAGACGACAGACATACATAACGCAACTACACTAGTTAGCGAGACTGGCAGTTCCGACAATGGCAATACATCTAGTGAGTGCACAGAATACACACTTAGCACCACTACTGTACTAAATCAGGTAGACGACGACGGAATGGAACTACCCGTTCCCATTGTAGACAAAACGGCGACATTGGACAGTATACATATAGATCAGGGACTAACAGACATTCAACGAAGACAATTAGTTGACTTAGTAACTGAATACAAAGACCTATTCTCTGACATCCCAGGTAGAACGGACAGAATCGAACACTCCATTCTTCTTTCGGACCTCAAGCCTATTAAATGCAAGCCGTACTCTATCCCACTTAGCTATAGGGAAAATCTAAATAAGGAAATTCTCAATTTAGAGGCTAGCGGGATTATCCAAAAGTCTACATCTGAGTACTCATTTCCAATCGTCCTAGTTAAGAAGAAGGATTCCACAATTCGACTCTGTGTGGACTATCGAAAACTTAATAACATCACTAAGATCGACGCAGAACCTATTCCTTCCTGCGAAGATCTTATCTTGGACATGTCTACTTCAAAAATCTTTTCAAAACTAGATCTTACTAAAGGATACTGGCAGGTCCCGATGCAGGCTCAATCTATGCATCTTACTGCGTTTTCAACACCTTTAGGACTATACGAGTGGCGATTTCTTCCTTTCGGACTTCGAAATGCTCCTGCCACTTTCGTGCGCTTAACTAGAGATCTATTACATGGAGTGACGAATACTGTGACCTATATAGATGATATATGTGTCCATACTGAAGACTGGACGACACACTTACTGAAACTGAGACATGTCTTTGATAGGTTGCGACTCTTTGGTCTCACTGTCAAACCGAGCAAAGTTGAATTAGGCCTAAAGGAAATTGAATTTTTGGGTCATGTCATCTCTCAAGGTCAACTGAAGACTGACAATAGGATTATTTCAAAAATTATGAATCTAACCATGCCTACTACGAAAAAGCAGGTTAGAAGTCTTTTGGGATTAGTTAATTACTATAGTAAATTTATTCCAAACCTAGCTGAAATAACTAGTGTGTTTTCTAATGTATTAAAAGCATCAGTAAAATTGGATGTGAAAGATGCATTATTAATGTCTGCATTGTCAAAATTGAAAATTCTTTTTAGTAATGTTCCCATCCTCCGCTTGCCTAATCCTGGGCTCGTTTATTATCTTAGGACAGATGCCAGCAGGATCTCCATCGCTGCAGTCCTAGGCCAATTTTATGAGGGCATCTTCCATCCGATTTGTTACGTGAGCCGTAAGATCACACCTGCCGAGTCCAGATATTCGATAGCAGAACTGGAAGCCCTCAGCGTCATCTATTCAGTGAGGAAGCTCCATCGATTTCTGGCGGGTGTACACTTCATTGTCCAGACAGATAATTCTCCCATTACGGTCATCCAAACTGGGGTGCACAGAAACGACCGGATATACAGGTGGTCTCTGATACTTCAGAACTATACGTTTAGTATAGAACATATCAAGGGTAAGGACAACATTCTGGCTGATACCCTCAGTAGACCATCTGAGGTAATAATACCTGAAATCTAGATAATGTAGAGTGATAGTTAGTACATGAATCCAGTACAAGATGCTATGTAAAATAGGTTACATATACACCCATGGTGTGCTTAAGAGTGTACCAAGTACAACGAACTATCATGTGTCCGTAGACATTAACTTAAGAACTGTGCTACAGAACTTAGATACTACCGTGTGAATCAGGACAGCTCATTTCCAACTAAGCTCCGGTCCGGTGTATCATTTGTGTGAAATGTAGAAAACAGTGTCAGAACAGTGCTTAATTTCAGACACATAAAGACTAAGCTACGACACCAGCGAATCTCTACACGTGCACTACCGATGAACACTATTATGACCGTAAAATGTATTTCAGATACCCAGGCAAATTATGTAGTTATATTGTGCCTATACCAATATACAAACATGAAGGCAGCTACTAACCTGAGAGAACTGAATACCATGTATATAAACTTAATGTGATATGTAAGATAATATTTTAACATAGTGATATATGAGAGATAGAATTAGGTAATATAATAATTCTCATTTATTTAAATAGTAGAGTTAGTACAGTAATCAACCCAGCTATTTAGCTTAAAATATTAGATTAGACGTAAAAAAATAGGTAATTACAAGCTAAAGTAAAATTGTAATAGAAATAGTACCATTTAGAGTGTTACATTTCATTTAGCTTTAGTTTAGGGTAGTTTATTCCATATTAAGGAAAACCATACCATCGATCAAACATTACCAGTAATTAGTAATATCATTTTACATACATCATTTACATAATTTAGATTAAGAACATTAATCACATGATTCATTTTCAATCTAACAACATTAGATAGTATAGTATTAGAAAAGTACATAATTTATGTTCACATCATCCAGGTAATTAAGGTATATAACTCATATCACACTAATTACATTTAAATAGTTACATTACATCCCTTAGATTAGATAAACATAACGAGTAGGATAAACAGATAATATAATTAACATAATAGAACTTAGGTAACACATTAAATACTTAGTTATAAAAGGAGAATAGTCTATTATAATATAAAATATCATACTTTAGGTTAGTGTAACATATTAGATGATGAGATCAAAGGGACAAGCCATCAACCCTGTCTCGCCCATGTAAATATAATGTACATATATGACTCGGGCAATGACTAGCGCACAGTCATGAGGCTCAATCATCTCAAACTGAGCCAAACGTGTACAGTCTCACTCCAAGGTTTTTAAATAAGCAGAAGAATAAGTATGGAGGGATGAGTGATGTGTGATAGAAGTAAGGGTGAAAGGAGTATGACAGAAGGGTGAAAGTGAGAATGAATGAAAGATAGACGGGAGAGAATGCAAGCAGTCAGCAAATTCTTCTGCTGCCTGCCACGACTTTTAATATTTGTTTGCGTTAATGTTGGTTTTCGCTATGGAAATTGTGGTAGTGTGAATGTGTTGTCTGTCATATAGTTTAGAACTTAGATTACAGTATTTTGGGTTTCATAACAATGGAATGTAGTCACGAATCAGTGTTATACACCTGCTTGTGGCCACATTGAACAAATTTATGACACTCAAAAAACTAACATACATACACAGATAAAGTAGAAATATAGGGTAAAGTTAGATTAGTAGAGGTATTCCATCCAAACACGCAAACAACCAGAAAAACAAACATATAGATTGCATACACTATTTGTAGATCAAAGGCAGATAGCTTTGGGGCCAGGGGACATAATAGACAACGAAGAACTAAATTAACAGTGAAATAAAGTCTTACGCGCGGAAGCGAAGGAGGTAAAGCCTGTCGCACACACTCTTGTAGAATGGTTGTTAAATATTATATGGGGGACATGAAGCAATTCATGTGTTGACCCTAAGAAAGTCAACTTTGTATGGGTAGTAAGTTAATTTACTATGTGAGGGCAGGTCTTATAAGACAACGGTCCGGTTCAGACATACCTCTGATAAATATAATATAGCATGTGAGAAGGGGCTCACGCCAACCAGGCAAGTTTGTGGCGATTGCCAGTAGCCAAGTGAGGCTTTGCTACATTGTGACAATAGTTGTTAATAGTCTATTGGATAGCCCAGAGCCAGGTTATCTAGAGTCTTTGACAAAAATTAGAGACACTAATTTTTTGTGTAGAAACCTCCTTGCGTCACAACCAATAAGTGAAAGTTGATGACGCAACACAAGAGGGGCGGGTGTGTGTCAAAGACTCGACCACATCCCCTCCGCAAGGGAGAGCGGTCAATCCTGGAGGGACCAGGAGGAGATGCGGTGCCCGAGGCAAGAGCAGGGGAGATGAGGGAATAGTGGAAGGTTAGCCACTCCCTCATGATACACGCAGGCGGTGTTCAGAGAGTAATCACGATACCACCACACCTCATGAAGCCAGAGCACAGTTGAGTAGACACTCAACAGGCCACGTTTTGCCAGCAGCGTGCGATGTGAGGTAACACGCACGAAGGAGAAGGTCACCCCGCGTGGTGTGTAACCACGGGAGAGATGTTCGGCAGACGGGAGACTGGACTTGGGGCGTTCACATCGTTTTAGAATAACGTTAGGAGTTTTGTGTTCACTAGTAGATAGAGTTAGCATAGGGTTAGCAGTTTGTGTTAGATAATTCTGTGGCTGTATATTGTGTATTGCATTAGCGACTGTTTACCGCTTGTAAGCGAGCCAACGGCAATAAAATGGACCATGCATTTTGCCTCCCACACGACTTGCAAGTTGTCTTGTATGGGTGTGTGAGAAGTACCCGATGATGCCTGTCAGTTAAGTTGTTGACAGACACATATTCGCAATGTTTTCCACTGCAGATATTTCCCTTGTGTGTCTATGTATTGTATATTGCATTCTCTCCCTTATGAACCTTGTTGATGCTTAAATGTAACGTATTTGTGCTCTTGTTTTCTTTGTGTATTTACAATATGTTGCCGTTTGTCTATGTATGTTGTATGGGTAAAAGACTGTTGCTGTGTGACATTTGTAGGGACATTGTAATCCATTCTTTGTTTGGTCCAAACCGATTTTTATTTGGCACTGAATATGTTAAGAAGCCAAAACATGACCCAGACTGGGCTGATAGAAACAATATGTGTGTGTCAGCTGGTGTGTTATCAAGCAATGCTTAGCTGCCATATTTGACAGCAGCGGGCACAGTTGGACTCGCTCGAACCAATACCCAAACCACCTAATGTGGTAGTGCAGACCAAGTATAACATTCCCATTCTTTCGAACTTCAGCACAAAATTATGGGAAACCTAGATGTAATCTCATTATTGAAATGGCTCTGAGGCGAAGGAGTTACATACGTAATTCGTTACCCCGCATAACGCATTCGAAACACAGCTGCGAAGGATTTGGCAGCGGACAGCCTATCTGTGCTGTTCATGCAATCGCATGAGTAACTGAGTAACTATCGTTCAGGAAGCAATCGCAAACTACTGAACGTAAACTTGCCAAGGAATCCCTAACAGCCACAAAAAAAAAAAAAAAATGGGTTGAATGTAACGTCCGGTAAAGGATATGCAACTATCGTTAATTGAAATGTCGCGTCTGCTAGTTTTATACAGTTGTGCTCACGACATGACTTTTCTGACCCACACGCCCTGTGACATTATATATGTCACTTCTTTTGTATTATTTTATCCCGCCGCGGATGTCAGTGCCATAAAAACAGCCAGGACTAGCAGTGTTGGACGATGATCAACTTGTTCAGGTTTCTATTCAAATATTTAAACCTTCACAGATTTACAGTGACGTGGTTATGCTATCCCGAAGACAGGTTCAGTAGCATATACAAGATATATAATCCCAACTTGTATCAAGACGCCGAGCGTCTCACAGGATCCCAGTCTCCTGAGAAAATTTGATCGTTCTCATTCTTGGGGTTACGACAAAAAGATAACTCTTCGTGTTACGTGTTTTGTTTCGCGGTATCAGCCATAATTTCAGTGTTTGGTGAATGGAAATTTACATTATAATACTTGTTCATTTTATTGTGCACCATGTTTGGTTCAAACCTATCTTTTTGTTTAGTATTGAATCAGTTCACCAGAAAAGTGAGCAAAAGTTGCTATCCTAGTGGAAGTAAACAGGCATAGCGCAGAATGTGGCTCAGATATTAACTAGTCGAATAGAGGCCTTGGAGACGTGGATATACATAAGAATATATTGTATTTCATAGAAACAAAAACAATGAAATACAGAGGTTCTAGAAAAACTGGGAATGGAAAGATGGTTGTTAAAAGAAATAAAAAAGAGACAAATGAAATATTTCGGCGACTTTAAAAGTCATAACACTCTTATTAAAACCATACTGGAATGCAAGATTGAGGGCAAGCGAGCAAGAGGTATGAAACGATACAAGTGGGAAGATAACATCAAGAGATGGACGAACATCGATCTGACAGAATGTACAATCAAGCCGAGAGACAGACAGTATTGTAGATCCACCGCAGCCAAGCTTTATTGTGGTGACGACACCTGATTGATAGATTGAGATAATCAGGAACTGCAGATTGTCGATCCTTAGATGATTTATTCCCAGTTTGATTTAGCTAATAACGAAGACTTTCCACTGTATACAAATTCACATGACCAAAACCACAGATTTAATCACATTATGAAGATTTGTTCATATGTAATATAGAAATCAGTCAACCAGGTGCCGCCTCCACAATGAAGGGTGGCTGCAATGGTTCTCCAACATTGTCTTTCTCTCGCCTTCATTGTACATTCTGACAGACTGCTGTTCGTCCATCTCTTGATGGTGTATCCCAGTTATATTGTTGTCTATCTCTTGGTAGCTTTTCTTCAACATTACCTTCCAGTATGGTAATTTTATGAGTGTTATTATGTCTTTTAACGTGACCGAAATTTTTCACTTGCCTCATTGTCAGTGCTGATGTCTCAAGCCTCACGATAGATGGTAGAAACGTCAACAGAGAGAATAATCTGAAGTATCTGGGAATCACATTTGACAGGAGTCTGTCATTCAAGGACCATGTGGAGACGATTGTGACAAGATCTCAAAAGGGACTCAATGCACTTAAAACTATGGCTGCAATGTACACAGCGCTGAGAATGCTTTTCACACTATACCAGCACTTGATCCTCTCAGTGATTGATTATGGACTACGACTGCTCACTGTCTCAAAGTGTCAGCTGGTGAAATTAGAGCACATACAGAACGAAGCTATGCGGGTCATTCTGGGATGCACCAGAGACACTCCAGTAGTGTGGATGAGTTACATCCTTGGTTTGCCGACTGTTGCAGGTAGGCTCAAGGTGATACAGGCGAAGGCCTACCTCAGAGTAGCTGCAAACACAGATCACCCTTTGCACGAGGCGCTGGACGCAGTTAAGGGTCAGCGACTGATAAGAGGGAAATCATGGATGGCTCAGGCGGAGGATACGATCAGACATGTGTGCATCTTGGAGAACATTAGGCGAGGAGAGGAGTGGGTCAGAGTGCCAGCGGAGCAGTCAGACTTGTGCAGAGTTATAATCACATTGAGCCGGGAGTGCAGGGAGTGGCCAGCAGGGGCCACGAAGTGGAAATCCAGCAACTAAATCAGGATAATGCTCGCTCGGGTGATGTGATTATCTACACAGATGGGTCGGTGTTGAGAGGTAGGAGAAGTGCCTGGGGGTTCATACCAAAAGCTAATGGCCGACGTTTGGTGCAAGAGAGCCTGGCATATGATACCAAAACATCTAGCTTAAGAATGGAGGTGGAGCCAGTCACTGCAGCTTTCCGCTGGATCTAGAATACGACACACACACACACACACACACACACACACGCGCGCGCACGCACGCACACACACACACACACACACACACACACACACACACACACACACATCGTGATTGTAACTGACTCAGAAATCATGCTGAGGAAGGTGAGGACAGGCATGCTTCGTGCAGAATGGCTTGCTTCGCTTTGGAGGTCACGGGTGGCTAGCATAGCCTGGATCTTTTCTCCGGGGCATGCCAGTGTGCTGGGGAATAAACATGCGAACAGATGGGGTGGCTCTGCAAAATTTGGTGGAGTATTGATGCATGACAAGGCAGACGTGGTTGCGGCCTTGTGGGAGCACGTGTACACCTCGGAGGAGCAAATGGATCATCATTGTCTGGCAAGAACGAGGCATCGAGGAGTGAAGAGGGGATCTGGCCGACGCTCGACGTTCAGAGGAAAGGAGAGACGGACATATAATCATATTGCAACTGGTACTATTAATGTTGGAACTCTTCGCTGGCTGCTGAGGATGGGGTCGGAGTGCCTATGGGAATGCCCCGAATGCTGTGATGTCGGTTCCTAGATAAATAAATCAATCAATCAATCATAAACTTCCCGTTTATTCCCAGTTTTCTAGAACCTCTGTATTTGATTGTTTATGTTTGCATGAAATACGACATATTCTTCTGTATGTCCACATCTCCAGTATCTATGTTCTATTTTATAATTGTTTGTTCATTGTTCAGACTTCCGCGCCATTTAATAGTATTGAATATACATAACATTTTACAGTTCGAATTTCTAATGCTTTGTTAATTTCTTTAGATGTTAATACTGATTTTATGTTGTTTAAAAGCTGTTTTCGCCATTCCTATTCTCTTGTTTATTTATGTTTCACTACTGCCATCACCTGTTTTTACATGCTCAAGATATGAGAAACTCGATATTTGTTCTAGCATCTAAGTTTTTACTGTGATGTTCATTGATTGTCTCGTTTTTCCACTGCTAATTATTATAAATTTTGTGATTGCGATATTAATATTTAAGCCACATTCTACACTACACCTCTTTACTTACATTCAGTCTAGTGCCTCGGGGAAATTATTACAATCTCCACGTGATCTCCTAAATACACAGTCCTCCAGATAGAACAGTCCTCCAAATACACTGCCTCATTGACGTATCCTCCTACCATTCCGTTGGGCGTGGTGCTGAAAGTGCCAGCCTTCCTATTCTCACAAAGAAGAAACCTCCTTTTGTTTTATTTTCCCAGGATTAGAGACAGAGACTCTAATAAAGATTCTTTATTCGTCTTCTTCCAGGTTGGGTTGTTGGTCTTGTTAAGTGTCTGTTGTAGAGAGTAACCTTAGTCTGTACTCAGCTGTCCAGAGCCTGTAGTCGGGCGACACACGTATAGAAAGGAGTGGGGGGGGGGGGGGGGGGGAGATGTATAGAACATTGCATAGATTATAACTACAGGGAATGGGGATCCGGCACCAATCCTGTATATTTAAGCTAATATGTAGGCATACTATTATATGTAAGCTAACATGAATGAATACTATAATATGTAAGCTAATATGTAGGCATACTATTATATGTAAGCTAACATGTAGGCACACTATTATATGTAAGCTAACATGTATGCATACTACTATATTTAAGCTAATATGAATGAATACTATAATATGTAAGCTAATATGTAGGCATACTATTATATGTAAGCTAACATGTAGGCACACTATTATATGTAAGCTAACATGTATGCATATAATTATTTGTAAGCTACCGTGTATGCATAATATGAAATGTAAGATAACATATTTGCATACTATTATATGTTAGCTAACATGCATGCGTACTATTTTATGTAAGCTACCATGTAGGCATACTATTATATGTAATTTAACATGTAGGCATACAATTATGTGTAAGTTAACATGTAGGCATACTGTTATATGTAAGTTTACATGCAGGCATACAATTATTTGTAAGTTAACATGTAGGCTTACTATTATATGTAAGTTAACATATATGCATACTATTATATGTAAGTTAACATGTAGGCATACTATTGTATGTAAGCTAACATGTAGGCATACTATTATATGTAGGCTAACATGTATGCATACTATTGTATATAAGATAACATGTAGGCATACAATTATATTAAGTTAATATGTAGGTATACTATTATATGTAAGTTAACATGTATGCATACTATTATATGTAAGTTAACATGTAGGCATATTAGTATATGTAAGTTAGCATGTATCCATCCATCCATCATGTGCCATGCCGGTAAGCGTGGGCGGTCATGTTCTGCCATCTCACTCGACCAACAGAGTCGTGGATCAGTTCAGTGTTTCTGTCTCGACCATGCCACAAGGCCAAGCCATCCAGATACTTGTTTCTAGGTCTTCCCCTTGGTCTGTTCCCCTCGATCTTACCAGTTGTCACCAAGTTCTCCAAATCATTTCTTCTCATAACATGCCCAAAAAATTGTGACTGTCTACGTCTAATGTTTCTGATCAGTTTACGATCTTCATTTGTTTCTTGAAGGACTTCTTCATTGGTCTTTCTGTCTGTCCATGGTATTCTTTGCATTTTCCTCAGACACCACATTTCTACAGCCATCAGATGTTTTTCAGCCTGGCTGCTCATTGTCCAAGCTTCACATCCATATAAAAGTACAGGTTCTATGTAGCATCTCAACACTCTTTTTCTCGTTTCAATTGACATCTTTTTATTGGTCAGTATGTTTTTCATCTTGCTAAAGGCTACTTTTGCCATGGCGATTCTTGTTCTAATCTCTTCAAGGCATCTCCCATCAGATGTTATTACTATTCCGAGATAATTGTACCTATTCACTTGTTGAAGAATATTCCCATTTACTTGTATATTACACTGTGGTATTTCGTTCTTCCTAGTGACGACCATAATCTGTGTCTTTTTACAATTTAATAGCATGTATACATACTATTATATGTAAATTAAAATATATGCATATTATTATATGTAAGTTAACATGTAGGCATACTATTATATGTAAGTTAACATGTTTGTTTACTGTTATATGTAAATTAACATATATGCATACGATTATATGTAAGTTAACATGTAGGCATATTATTATATTAAGCTAACATGTAGGCACTCGTTTTTTGTAAGCAACATGTATGCATGTTATCACATATATTATATGTAAGCTTACAGGTAAGCTTACAATTATATGTAATCTAACATGTATGCATAATATTATATGTAAGCAAACATGTATGCATACTATTATATGTAAGCTAACATGTATACATTCTATTATATTTAAGCTAACATGTAGGCGTACTATTATATGTAAGCTAACATGTAGGCGTACTATTATATGTAAGCAAACATGTATGCATACTATTATATGTAAGCTAACATGTAGGCACACTATTATATGTAAGTAAAGGTAAAGTTCACTTTTTCTCAGCATGAGGCGTTTTGGGTACATAATGATAACCCTATATGTTTAGACCAATCAACAATCGATGGGTGATACGGAAACTTTCACACCAGCCGTCCTTACTTCCTTGAAAATTGCAAGGCACCCATTTTAGATTTGAGTCGACCTGAGAGCCCGAGTCAATGGAAACATACTGCACCCAAAAGACAATTCGAACATAGGACCATCAATCCATCATGTGCCATGCCGATAAGAGTGGGCGGTCAAGTTCTGCCTTCTCACTCGATCATCATAGTCGTGGATCAGCTCCATGATTCTGCCTCGACCATACCACGTAGCCAAGTTATCCGGGTATTTACTTCTCGGTTGTTCCCTTGATCTCTTCCCTTCGATCTTGCCAGTTGTCACCAAGTTCTCCAATTCATTTCTTCTCATATCATGGCCAAACAATTTTGACTGTCTACGTCTAATGTCTCTAATCAGTTTACGATCTTCACAGGACCTGTATGCTTGTTAATGTGCTACCGCGGCTGCTATTATTTGTAAATGCCGCTATTTGCATACCAATATCTGTAAGTTAGCATATTTGTATAATATTATGTGTATCATACGATGTATGCATTCCATTATCATCAACTTAACATATATAAGTCTTCACCCTGACTAAGAAGGATTATGTCAAGGAGACCATGCATATCTGACGTGTGTTTATTTCTGCTCAATATAGCCACCGCCTGAACCATGCATATCTGACGTGTGTTTATTTCTGCTCAATATAGCCACCGCCTGAACCATGCATATCTGACGTGTGTTTATTTCTGCTCAATATAGCCACCGCCTGAACCATGCATATCTGACGTGTGTTTATTTCTGCTCAATATAGCCACCGCCTGAACCATGCATATCTGACGTGTGTTTATTTCTGCTCAATATAGCCACCGCCTGAACCATGCATATCTGACGTGTGTTTATTTTCTGCTCAATATAGCCACCGCCTGAACCATGCATATCTGACGTGTGTTTATTTCTGCTCAATATAGCCACCGCCTGAATTTACACACATCCCACCTCTGCTTGACCTTGAAAAGACCTTAGGAATAGAACACTTTTTTTTATTAGCTAAACCAGTTATTACATGGCAACTTGACGTCTTCATCACTGTTAAGAAGAAAAGTCCGATTAAACCAAATCTGTTTAATATTGTTCGTGTTGAAAAATCTCCTTATTCTGCACACACAAAAATCGCGCTTTGTAAGAGGTCACGTTGACTTGGAACCAGGAAAGATTTTGAGTGTTGTTGGTGAGTATATGGGATCATGCAATTGTTTGTACCATGTCTGAACCTAGTAATTCAAGCCGTCTACACGCCAGAAGCAATATATGTCATGTTATAGTTGTTGTTGTTGTTGTTGTTGTTGTTAATGTTGTTGTTAATGTTGTTGTTGTTAATGTTGTTGTTAATGTTGTTGTTAATGTTGTTGTTGATAATGTTGTTGTTGTTGTTTTGGTTCGCTCGCTTTGAACTCGAGTGTAGTCCACACAGGACATATTTTTGCCTGTGGGCTATGTTTCCCTGTTTGCAGTGTTTCTCGTCATCAAGCGAACCCACTCTGACTTCAGAGGTAATTTTAATTTATGTCATCAAGTCAAGGACAAGAGGTGAACATTTTAGTCAACTGACCGGTGTAGGGCGTTGAAACCGCTACCTCGCCATTAGCACATCGGAAGTTTAAGATCGAGGGTTCTTATCCATTCAGCCATGCTGACCTCGTGTCATTGTATATCCTATACACTAGCACTGACTAAGGCTGATTAATTCATTTAACATTTCTTTATAGTTAGAGACAGTTTAAACATCAATTATTCTCACACACAGTAGACAAACATATCAAACTTATAAAAGTGAGCTTTGGACATAATATACAAGTATTGATGATGTATTATCCAGCACCAGAACAATGATCTGACAAGTCAAAACAGGGAACACACTCTTATAAAACAACTGGCAAATATACTTTAATTGAAAAAATATATACATAAAGATATCACCATCGTGATTTGGTAAAAATCGTGTTTCGTTTGGCATTTCAATGTCAGTATATACACTTCTAAGGCACCTAGAGGACTGTCTTAGACAGTTATGTGGAGCCTTTACCAAAACCTGAAAGAGATCCTTCTCAGCTTGGCAGTTACAGAATCATCCGCCTACAAAATGTTTGTGACAAATTGCTGTAGAGTGGTTAAGAAAGCCTATGTCATAACTGAAGAGTACACGAATGCTTCTAAGCACTATTGGTAGCAAGAGTCCATCAAAGGCAACATCGGACAATGCCGGAACATTTGCATACAATTTAAATAATGCATTTCAAAACAATCGTGAAAAATTCGCTGAGGTAATATGCCATGACGATGCCTATAATTGTGTAAAAGTAACAGTGCTTTATACACTGTGGTATCAACCCTTGGCTAGTCAACTGGACCTCCGATTGACTGGTCGAAAGAACAGATGTGTTCCGTTTGGGGATGTGGATATAGGTGCCATTGATTATATGTCCGGATCAGTCTCACTGCTGTCCGTTATCGCCAGTGAAGTTCAAGATATAAACACAAAACTGGCAATAATACAAACCTGCTGATGTGTGAGGGATGCGGTTTATGTTGACCAACACCTCTTCTCGCCTTCATGTGGGGCAACCTTGGCAGAAACTAGTCTGACTAAGAAAAAGAGGAATCGACCAAAGATTCTACTATGATGAAGTCTGCCAATGGCTCACACATTGCACGTTACGAGACATCAAGAAGGTCACATCAATTACCCTCCGTTATGCAGACAATAATTATAGTGTCTCTTTCATCGCTTGGTGAGCTCACGTTGCATGCTTAACTTGACTGTATTCCTTGCTTAAAGACATGCAACTAAGACATCACCATTCTCCAATTACACGAGTAAATAATTCACATCGACATGTGTTGACAGCAACAGTTACATTCTGCAACATCGTGATTGGTTACATCCAGGGTTTGTTTAACTTTGTTAATCTCGTAATTTATATTAAGAAAATTATGTTACTCTGGTGGTCCAAATTTCCTAGCATCAGTAATATCAGCAAAACAACCAGCTAACATCAGTAATATCAGCAAAACAACCAGCTAACATTAGTAATGTCGGCAACACTATCAGTAACATACAACAATCCTGGCAGCAGTAACATCAGCAAAACTATCAGCAACATGCAACAATACTAGTATCAGTAATATCCATGAAATAATCATCAACATACAACACTCCAATCAAACACTTGGACACTTAGCAAACTGTTGCTGAGTCACCAATAAATGTAGAATAGAGGAAAAGTATATTGACTCCAGGGAAGGATAAACTCAATGAAGATTTTAACAAGCTAAGTTGACTGCGGCCGGCTTCGTGGCTTAGAGGTTATGACTTTTCTCCGTAATCTCGTATACTCTCGTCAGGTAACATGATGACGGTTCAAATCAGCAGTGGTTCGAATCGCATCGGTAACTTATGGGGTATGTGAGCCGGCCGCTCAGAAAGCAATGGCAAACTACTGAGCGTAATCTTGCCAAGAGATCAACATACAGCTGAAAGATGCTGGTGTTGACAGCTAAGTCCTGTAAAAAGGATATGCTAAAAAAAAAAAAGTTGACTGCGGCTTTCCTTGCATGTACTCATACAGACGTCTGAAGATTGTCGGAGAAGAAGACAATACTCCTAGTATTTTTTTTTAAGTTGCATATCCTTTGATCCATGGTGATGCAGTCAATACCAGCATTTTACTGCTGTTGTTGATATCTTGGCAAGTTTTTAAGTTCAGTAGTTTGCCAATGTTTTCTGAACCAGCGCGACACGGTTACTCCTAGCATTAACATGAGTTAATACATCCGAAATGTGCAACACTACTATCACCTTTTATATTAATGAAAACGGAGGCGGAGTTAGATTGACTGAATATCATTGACAAAAACCGCGACGTACAACTTGCTTTTCGTCACTAATATTAATGAGAACACCCCCAGATTCGACACTTCTTGCATACTTAATATCATTGACAGCATCCGGAACATGCAACACTTCAGGCATCAGTAATATCAGTGACAACATCCGAAACACACAGAAAGGCCAACAGCAGTAATGTTTATGCATATATCCTCAGTATACAACTCTTCTAGCATCAGTAATAATATCAGTGACAACTTTCGCAATATACACTTCCAGCATCAGTAATCAGTGGAACCATCAACAACATCTAAAACTGTTGGCATCGGTAATATCAGTGAAAACATCCGCAACATCCAACACTTCTGGCATCAGTAATATCAGTGACAACATCCGAAACACACAGAACATCCAACAGCAGTAATGTTTATGCATATATCCGCAGGATACAACTCTCCTAGCATCAGTAATAATATCAGTGACAACTTTCGCAATATACACTTTCAGCATCAGTAATCAGTGGAACCATCATCAACATCCACAAATTTTGGCAATCGTGATATCAGTGAAAACATCCGCAACATCCAACACTTCTGGCATCAGTAATATCATTAACATTGCTGATAAGAGCACTCGTTCATAAACATCCAGTGTACTGATGTCGAGATAGAAGTTTACACCCATACACCGGTCAGTTGGACTAAAATGTTGACTTCTCGTTCTTGGCTTGGGATGTAAATTAAAGTACCTCTTAAGTCGGAGTTGGTTCACATGATGGCGAGGGACAACAGAAATAGGGAAAGTTAATTCACACGCAAAAAATCAGCCCAGTGCACTAGACGTAGTGGCCCGTGTATTTACTACGCTTGAGTTCACAGCGAGTGAACGCACAAATAAATCAGTTGATTCCTCCGAAGTCGGAGAGTATCTGCCTGCACGGCGAGGAACCACCAGTCTGCACACCAATAAGCCAGACATGGGACAACGGATACTCACGCAAACCTCAGATCCTGTATGACATCAAACTGATGTTGGACAACAGGAGTCCTTCATCCGACATACAGGACTTCGCGTTGGAGCTCAAGCCAACGAACACAAGCAAGCAATCAGTTCAAACATCTGCAAGTTACCACACTTCAAGCAACAAACAGTATTAGTAGTGAAACGCCGTCAAAGTACAACATATCTAGCAGTATCTTATCAAAGAAAACAACCTCAGCGTCTATAGTCAAACAGATCAGTTGATAACATCTCCAAATCCAATACTTCTTGCATCATTAATATCAGTGTAAACTTCCGCTACATATACAATTACGTGTAATATCAGTGAGAAAAACCTAACTCACAACACACTAATCATTGTATATATGTATACATGATTAACATTCATCATCATTCTAAAATCATTCGAATTCTAGCAGAAGAAACATAATAAATTACTGTACATAAAAAGTAAAGAACACTTTACTATTCGCTAAGGCATATTCGGTAAATCATGCTAGCACCATATTCTCATAGACCAATCAGCACGCAAGGATGATGTATACATACATATGTATGGCTTACTGTACATAAAAAGTAAAGAACACTTTACCATTCGCTAAGGCATATTCGGAAAATCATGCTAGCACCATATTCTGATAGACCAATCAGCACGCAAGGATGATGTATACATACATATGTATGGCTTTGCATCTAAATGATATCGTATTTTGATGGATAAAATATGAACGACTTCACATGCAAACTCAAAGATAAATACTCAAGTCTTGGCCAAAGCCGTTTGGACTGTATATACAGCAACAATGAAAAATGGATCTGTTACGTCATTACAAGCACAGTAATTTGTGCGCGTTATGGTAGTTGGTTAAGAAGCAGCGCTGACAATGCCATGAGCGCAGTCGGACGTGGTTGGACTCCTTCGCCACTTATAAAAGAAGAGCATAATGTCAGGCGGGCCTGCGTGTCCATATCTTAACCTTCTGAAAATAAAGTTTGTTTGTTCGTTAGTTTGTCGTCTCGCTAAGTGAGAGACTTACGATTGACAGGTGTACACGCTCATACAGGTCCAGACACTTGATATGAGGCCCTCAGCTGTGGGATATGGCTGAACGCCTATTAAGTCAAATCCCACGATTCTAAGGGTCTGGCCCCACTGTCCTCCTGCTCTTGGAGGTGAGATTCACCTCCTGCTCTCGGAGGCTTGATGCTGCAGCCTACCTTGTTCCATGTGAACTGGTTATCCTTTCCACTGGAGAAAACAAGGCAAGGCCGAGAGAGGGAACATGCTTCATGGGTAAGGTCACCAGACGTCCGGCAACAAGAAGATATGTCCTCCTTTTTAGCCTAATATTCTCCGTCCGACAGGCAAAGCTAAACACCTTTAAAATGTCCGGCTTTTCTTATATTTTATAATTTTTTATGTATTGTTGTTACAACTTAACAATGTATCTACACTCTACCGTATGTTTACATTGTTAAAATGTACAAAGCCTATGCATTTCTGCGAACTAATCGATTATAGTAATTCTAAATGTTATCTGTATCTGGCTCATTACTCATTTTAATATTTAATTTTACTTCTTTATTAAAACCCATTGCTTAATAATATTTATTTAATGTTCCTATTTATACCAAATGTGAAACACCAATTATTTGTGTAATTTGAATCAAACTCTTGCTCTATTCTATGGTCAAAATATTAATGTTATTTACGGTAGCAAAGACGCAAATTAAAATTGTTTTTTAATTTGTAATTTTTGATGTTTATGTTTATGAAAATGGCTTCTATTGAACACTATGAAAAAATAAGTTTCCAAGCTTCGTTGAAGGACGTAACGAGAATGAAGCAAAGTGTACTATTTGCAATAGTTACGTGTCCGTTGCCAACAAAGGAGCTACTAACTTGGAGCGCCTTGTTGACAGTGAGAGACATAGAAACCTAATCAAAGTGGTTGCGTCATCTAACATTGAATTTATATTTATTTTTTAACATGATTGTTTCTTGGTCGTTTCACTAAAAGTAAGATACACTTATTGGCAGCTATTGTAATAAAATTGTACTGATTGTGGGTTTAATCTGGAACAATTGAAATGAAACATTCAATATGTCCTCCTTTGTCCTCTTTTTTGTCTTATTATGTCCTCCTTTTGGGGCCCATGTATCTGGCAATCCTATGCATGGGCAACACATGTTCTCTGAATCCATGCCCAGGGTTAATTCCAATCCACATACTTTCGTCTGTAAAGACGGCAAGGTGCCACTAACGTGAGAGAAAGGTTGGCCACTTGTTCTTCCGTGAATTCAGACCTACAACATGTGATGGACCTAATACATTACAGCTCGAAATTGCTTCGCGACAAATTTACTTGTTTCGTGTATTATACACTGAACAATGTCTGGGTACACATTGTTCAGCAGACGAGGAGTAGCTTCTCGGCATAGCTTTGTAAGTCTGGTTTTGGCTGAAAGAAATATGTTTCGTCTTCTGAAATAATGTTGTGATAATAATATATACACAAGAAGTTTCATCTATCAGAGTCATATTGCTCGATCCGCGTAAATAACTCTGGGAGACTAGTGTGCTGATTTCCCTTGAACTTCCACATTCTTTGATGTAGGCAGAGTATAAGATACTCTCGTTTACCAGGTAGCGGTACCACTCGCAGAGAACATGCACATCCCGTCACACGGATACCATGTTAAACAGACGAAGTTCAGGCAAGGCTAATGTGATGCCACCACATGGCCGGTCAGTAGGGCTCTGTCTGTCTGGGAAGGCTAATGTGATGCCACCACATGGCCGGTCAGCAGAGCTCTGTCAGTCTGGGAAGGCTGGCTGTCCATGCTACTGCAGCTGCTACTGTCTCTGCTGGCGCTGGCGACGTTGTTAGAGTGTACCGCAGAGTTGCTGCTGTTGGCGTTAAAGCTTCTGCCATTGAAAGTGAAAGGCCAAGTCTGAAACAGATAGGTTATATGAAGACTTTGGTAACGACATTTTACAATATATGAAATGTAAACATACGGAAATAAATGAAGGACACAATAATAGTGAATGTTCAAAAAATATTTTAATGATTTTATTTATTTTATTTTTCTTACGCTCGCTTTAAACTCAAGCGTAGTCCATACACGAGATATTACTTATAGTGCACTGGATTGATTATTGCTTGTGGGTTAGCTTTTACTATTACCAGTGTCCCTCGCCTTGAGGAGAACCCACTCCGACTTCTGAGGTCCCCAAGTCAAGGACGAGGAGTCAACATGTTAGTACAATTGACCAGTGTTGGGGTTGAACCCGTTACCTCTACATCAGCACATCAGAAGTTAATGTCGTTAGATTTTAGATATCGATATGCACATATGATTATTGATATGTTATGTGATGCTGGATTCATGGATTGTGAGTCCTCCATACATTATAATAGTTTTATATGTAATTTTACATAATGCAAAAAGAATAGGAGAGTTGATCCAGTCCGTCATGTACACAGTAAAAATATAAATAAAAACCTTATTTCTAACTTACACACAAGACAATAAAGTTAATGGACAAAGCTACATGCTAATCAAATATCACAATCAACAATGAAGACATTGAAAATATAACAAACTATAAACATCTTGGCATCCAGATTCAACAACAAGGTGACTGCCCATCAGAAGTTGGACATGGCAATGGAGATGTCCAACAGTTCTAAGAACATGTGGTAAAACATCGGTAAACACGTTAAATTACACATATTTAGAGCAAGCATCTTCCTTGTGGCAACCTATGGATGTGTCATTGGCCATTTCGCAATCCCTAATAAAGAAAATTGGGATTTTTGTGATGACATGTTGCAGACAATGTCTTAGAATATTGTGAACCAGGAAGAAGAAAACTACCTTAATAACTTAATCATCATTATCATCATGTAACAGATGTTTGCAGAACCTCGCTCTCATCACGGCATGTCGAAAATTCTCTCGATATCTTGTCATTGTTCCTACCTGCGATGTTTCTGCATTGTACAAGGTCTGAACATCGGAAAAATGAACATCGAAGATCAGGGCTAACAAACAGTTTTGTGTCACGAAAACTGAAATACTTTGGTTACATTAAATATTACAGTGGCTAGCAAAGAATAGTGATGGAAGGCGTGGTTCCCGCAAGAAGATGAATACAGGACATTGCAGAAACACTGGGCATGAGGTAGCATGAAGTAGGAACAATGACAAGAAATCGAGAAACTTGTCAACATGCCGAGATGAGAGCGACGTTCTGCAAACCACGGCTAGATGATGATGATGACGATTTGGTTATTAATAAAGTATCAGTTTTACTACAGGCATATCGCCAAAAGTGCTTTCGGAGATACTTAGAGGTGGGGATGATTAATACGGGAAGGACGTGGAGTGAGTAGCAAAAGGATAGAACGGCCAGGCTCAATTGGTTTAGTTCCAATAATACAATCGGGAATAAAGGGTAGCGGAAAATTAAGTGGTTACACTGTAAATCAAATAATAGGAACAAGAATTAATTTCCAAATATGTCTAATCTATAAGATCAAGTTAAGCGCTAAGGTAAATAGCATTGTTTTCGCGAAACAAACTATTCAACACAATGTTTTCCCTTTGTGAATTTCCATAAATAATACACACAGAATTTATTGCACTTTGTATTACATGGCATATTTCATTGAGATAAGCAGAAGCGACTGCAATTCACGCAGGTAAACCGTGTTATCTACATGAAAAGGCATGATAGTCTCTTTAACACAACATTGGTGACCATGATACATACTACAGCGTATTTTGTTTATTGTAGTAGAAATGTGACAGTGTCATCATATTTTGAGGGCAGGAGTGAACAAATGGCCAATCCTTCCCCCACTTTAGCTAGCGACAAGTCCAGGCATCAAACCCTCGCCCGACCGTGCTCATGACACAACCAGCCCAGTTTGCTATGCACTTCCCTAGCGCGTCCGCCACAACCATAAATTGTGCAATATATAATCGAAAACTGGTTAGTTAACTCTTCTAGGACACGAGAATTTAGTTGATAATTTCCCTCTCTGAGTTTTCATTCACTGCTACAAATTAAGGGTTAATTATTGCCATGACTTTCAAAATTATATCACCAACATAAGTGACAGTAAACTGGATCAATAACGTGTTTAACCGCATCAAAACAAAGCACCTCACAAATCGGTGTGGGTTCGCCTGATGGCAAGGGACACTGGTAATAGGGACAGATAATCTACACGCAAATATCAGTCCGGTGCACTAGCAGTAGTAGCATGTGTGTGGACAATTCTGGAATTCAAAGCGAGTAAAGGTAAATCAAACCAAATTCAAATGTTCGATATAAGTTATCCCGTTAGAAAAATATTGGCCCCTAAAAAATGGCTTCGCGACTTTTAAGAGTTAACTCAAAGTTGAAAACCATGATACACGAACCGTATAGACCGCTGGGAATCTAGATGATCCCGGTTATCTCCCAACTGGGGACATTCTACCAGCAAAGATTTACAAGAGCACATTAATTACCGGCTTAATGTTTTGATAACAGAAGTGTTGGCATGGGAAACCACACACAGGCCGAGAGCTGGGTGTCTGGCAGCAGGCGGGAGTAGTGTGAGAGACAGTGGGATGCAGCGAGTGTAAGAGGGAGAGGCAGAGATGGGAGGAGAGAGGCTGGTGGTTTGTGGACGGGAATCGACTGATAGATAGCCTGCTGGGTTAAAGGGTCTTTGGTAACTAGACGGGTGGCTGAAAGGTGTAGATACATGTTGGGGAGGCAGATAGCCAAATGACAGTCAAATCACATGATCCCACAAGAGAAAGTACCTTTCAAGTAAACAGAGATTATAGTCCCATACGTTAAGTAAATCTGTGGAGAGACATGAACGCCGACGCCAGTTGGCCAGGCGCTTGATGATGATGTAAAGTAAAGGCAAGCGGACCCGTGTCGTCAGCTTGAGGGATGTCCGGGCATATGATTAGTTAGTTAGTTGCATATCCTTTACATGACGTCGCAGTCAGCACCATCATTTTTTTCTGTTGTGATCCCTTGGCAGTGTTTGCGTTCCACTGCTTTCTGAACGACCGGCACGCATACCATTTCGTAAAAACCAACGCAAGGCCGTCTGCTGCCAAATCGCCCGCAGTTGTGTTTCGAACGTGGGTATGCGGTATTACAAACGCCTCCGTAACGCATTCGCCACGGAAACCGGCGGGCATATGGTGCTAGGCACATATTTACATTGACCAATCGGATGTCGGTGGGTGATGTGACCAATATTCAATACCACGCCGGCCGCCTTTAGTTCCCAAAACATTTATTGGTAACCATTTTAGGCTTGGTCACCCTGAGGTCACTTTTCAAAGTCCGTCTCCTCGCAAATTCGAAATCGTGACCATCAGACTGGGCAAGCAAGCATCAAATTTGTACCCTGCTGCGACTCCCGAGTATAAGATGTTAGACCATTGGTTCTCAACCGGTGGGGAATTCTACCCCCCCCCCCCCCCAGGGGGGGGATTTTAGGGTTTCCAGAGGGGGGGGGGGGGGGTGGAATTAAGATTATTTCAAGATCGCGTTAATACAAGAACCGATTAATGATATTGTTTTTCCCTTCATACTGTACGGTTCTGTACGTCTCATTCTTCTAAAATTCAATTTATAAAGTAAGTAGACCCACACATCATGTTTTATGTGGACGTCTAGACTTGTTTTAGTATGTGCTATTAAATTTAGCTTCCATTATTACGTATACTGTGTAGGGGCGGGGTGGGATTTTTAGGTAGGAAATACGAAAGGGGGGAATGACGTTCTGAGAATATGGTGAAGGGGGGTACGGGCCAAAAAAGGTTGAGAACCACTGTGTTAGCCTCTACAATTTTAGACCAATGGGCAATCGATGGGTGATGTGGTCAATATCTGGCCGGCCGCCTTTATTTCCCAGGTCATGTCCTGGTACCCATTTTAGGCTGGATCGACCTGGGAGCCCAGTCTGTCTTAATGTAACCGGGTAATTTTCATATACACATACAGAGAGGCACAACCACACACACATACACATCTATACACACACACACACAGATATATATATATATATATATATATATATATATATATATATATATATATATATATATATATATATATATATATATATATATATATACAGAGAGAGAGAGAGAGAGAGAGAGAGAGAGAGAGAGGCTAGTCTCTTTACAATCAACGCTAAGTTGATTCCTTTCAGAGTCAAAATTTATTGTGATCAAAAGCTACCTATTCATATACACAGAGTGAGTAAGTGAGTGAGTCAATCAATCAGTGATTCAGCGAGTGGGTGAGTGAGAGAGTGAGTGAGTGAGTGAGTGAGTGAGTGAGTGAGTGAGTGAGTGAGTGAGTTAGTTAGTTAGTTAGTTAGTTAGTTAGTTAGTTAGTTAGTTAGTTAGTGAGTGAGTCAGTCAGTCAGTCAGTCAGTCAGTCAGTCAGTCAGTCAGTCAGCTAGTGATTGAATGAATAAGTGAGTGAGTGTGTTGGTGTGTGTGTGTGTGGGTGGGTGGGAGGGTGAGTGAGTGAGGGGTTAATTAAGTGAGTGAGTGAGTGAGTGAGTGAGTGAGTCAGTCAGTCAGTCAGTGATTCAGCGAGTGAGTGAGTGAGTGAGTGAGTGAATGGGTTAGTGAGTGAATCAGTCAGTCAGTCAGTCAGTCAGTCAGTCAGAGAGGGTGAATGAATGAGTGAAAGAGAGAGAGAGAGAGAGAGAGAGAGAGAGAGAGAGAGAGAGAGAGGGGGGGAGATAGAGAGAGAGAGAGAGAGAGAGAGAGAGAGGGAGGAGATAGAGAGAGAGAGAGAGAGAGAGAGAGAGAGAGAGAGAGAGAGAGAGAGAGAGAGAGAGAGAGACTGACAGACAGCGAAACAGGCAGAGACAGGCAGAGACAGGTATATGACGACTGTGATGTAGGTGAAACCATATCACTGATATCGTCTCCCTACTGTTTCTCCCGCAACAATCAACAAGTTTCAATACTTGACTAAGTACACAAGGTAACAATTTCAACATTATCTGTCCTAGATGTAATCAACAGCGGTCCCACGAACCTTCCCTTCGTGGGGAATCTACTCACGCAAGCTGTGGGATCCTGTAGATTGCTGGACAAAGAGAGGGAAAGAAACTCACGAGCGCACGTGCTGATATTTGTATACACATGATAGGCTATGTCTAAGGCGCACTGAACGCTTTCTGAGACGTGATAAATACAACTTTCACGTGCGAGATTGCGGTCTTCTATGGAACACCGTGTAGGTATTAAATGTGGAAGATACGTTGTAATTTGGCTTCATTTCACATTGAATAGGAAGTGAGCACTTGAAGAAAATTAATGTTAATATATCGCTGCAAATGAAGATCATTAAAAATAAAAGAATAGCACTGGGAAACAACAAACTGATCTGAGTAAAGGAGAAATCGAACAAAAAATCTAAGAATCGAATATAGATGTGTATATGTGTCTGTGTAAGTGTGTGTGTGTGTGTTTGTGTGTGGTTCTCTGTCCAGATTTGTATATTCTGGTGATCACATGTGAGATGAGATACATAAGAAACGCAGCTGGAAAATATGAAGAGGTAGAGTAACAAGTCAGGAACCAAGAACAAGTGTAGGGATAGCACTGATTGCAGACTTTATAGAACATCAACGAATTAAATCGTTCAGACAGTTAGCTAGAATAGAACAAGATCAACACGGGGCTAGAGCGTTCCAAATGAGAACATCGGAATACACGACGAAAGGACGAAATGGGAAGAGATTCAGACGGATGGAGTAAAAGCGACATTAAACACATCAAACATGATATTAGCACAAGTAACAACGAGGGTTACGAAAAAAGCAATAGGAAAAAGAGAAAGAATTGCCTACTTCTGCTTATTTCACATACATACAAGATTTCGCCCTTTGACGTCACCTGCGGTTCTGTGCGTGCGTGCGTTCGTCGTCGTGCGCGAGCGTGAGTATGTGTCGGTCAATGTATGTTGGTGCGCGTGTCAAGCTACGGATAGGTAATTTGTGGTATACTTCAGCAATTTAGTTTCCGTAAAAGCCGACGCCGCAGACACGCCTAAATTTGTTAACTGATATTGGCTGAAATATATATTCTCATCATCTTAGCAAGTACTATGCAGAATGCCGCTATCGGTAAAATATTTATGTTTGTTTTATACACCATACACACGCGCTGGCTAAAGTACAACTTGACAGCTAATCACATTCCTTCAAAATGTGGGATTAGATGGAAAAGATATCATTCTCATTAGTAATTCTTTACAGGAAACAATTAGCAACAATTAGATACTAAAACTATTACACATCACATACAGATATGAAATTGAAGCGCACGGATCCTGTTGTCCCCAAGCGTTTTCAATTTATACGCACAAGCATTTTTAAACAAGTTAGAGAGTTGTCTGGACTGAATGAACATCAACGGAAGGATACTAAACAATTGAGTTTAATTGAGTTTAGTCAATAATCACATCTCAGCACTCGGGGCATTCCCATACGTGTCCCGTCCTCATCTTTAACAACAAGCGATGAGTCTCAATAAAAAATAAAGTCTTACAAATCGAGAGGATTGATTTCACTGCACCGGGTTATACCCCATATGGCTCGGTCTCTGTACGCAGGGCGGCCTGCTCAAAGCATCGCAAAAACACGAACTCTGTAGCTCCAGTGACGACCTCCAGGAGTCTCCGAGAAAAATGCACTCGTGAACCGGAAGATGTAGCTTGGAATTGAACCCACAACTTTCAGAGCGCGAGGCAGACGGCTTAACCACTTCGCCACGGAGACTTCCGAAGAAGAATCTCAATACTAAACAATAAAGAATTGAGTGGCGGGGTAACGGGATTCCTCTATCAAGGGATAAGCAAGGCAACTACTTCCCTCGGCTAGTCTACGGGACATGCTTTGACATGGTGGAGTACTCGTATATCCCACATCACATCAGGACAACAATGAAAGCATATGGTGGAATGAGCTTGAGAGCAGTAGACATACAGTTGTTGATTATACTCTGAAGTTAGCGACGGTAGGCAGAGGATCTCTTTATAGAGACAATGGCGATGGCCAGTGTATGGTCACTGCTATGATGAAAAGCAATGGCAAACTACCTTCTTTGGAAATTCCTAGTCAATTATCTTTCGATATCTCACACAATGACGGGCGCTCGTTGCTTGTCCTCATGAGAGAACGACTGGCCGCCTCTTTCTCCTTGCTCCAGGCCTACGAAAATGTGATGGCGTTTTCACATCACAGCCCTTAGCAGGAAACTGCTGCGAGATAACACATTATAAAACACACACACACACACACACACACACACACACACACACAGTATCAAATAAACCACCTAAATGGGTGCTATATCAACGTAGCCTCGCTCAACAGGAAAACTCAAGTGTACCAGATGACTGAGACAGTCGGATGCGATTGGGTGCAAACGATTTATAATGCTTTAAAGAGGGACAAGGATGGTCGCACCATGAACACATATGGTCAGTTAGGGAATGTCAAACAAAATATGAAAAGACGGAGCATTAACATTGTAGGAATGTGTTAGACCAAATGGGAAGGGAATTATGGCATAGACAACTATAAAAGTAAATTATTCATTCTAAGAGATGGATCACCAAAGACGGGTAGCCATTACTGGAGACCGTGAAATATCACATTCTGATAAGAGGTACTGGACATTGTCAGACAGAATGTAACCTAGAAAAGTTAATTGTCAGATAGAATGTTACTGGTAAAGTTTAATGTCGGATAGAATGTTACTGGTAAAGTTTACTGTTGGATACAATGTTTCTACCGCCTTCTGAAGTCAACGTCTAGTTTAGTTTAGTAGATGGATCAACATAACGGCACATGGGTGCAACCCATAAGTGCTCTGCTTTCCTCCTAACTAAAATCTGAGTCTGGAGAAACTCAGCTCAGTGCACGAACTCCGTAGTACCGGCGAGGTTCCTGAAAATACTTTGAGTAGATTTTAACTCGAAATTTTGCCCGGTCAGCGCCGTTAGGCTACTCTTTTTCGATTTCCAACTGCCAAGGGATTTTTTACGTACGCAACAATACACACGGGCGTCCGATCTCACTACCCAGAGAGCAGGGGAAATTGTATTACTGGTCCACGTGAAAAAATCCCGGTCATCGCCGCGGCTTGAACCCGGGACCTCCAGCACTCGAGGCGGACACCATGCCTCGAGACCACGCAGCCCCCTATCGCAGTCAACGTCAATCAAGTGTACCATAACAGGAGAAAGCAGTGAAGATAACATATACGTATTTTATACTGACCAGGATAATGCATTGATGAAGTGCAGAATCTCGACATATATATTGGAGTCTTTAATGCTAAAGTTGGAATCCAACAAAATGATTACACAGCAGGCACATATGGTCTAGAAACAAGTAATTGAAGAGGAGGCAGACTCATAGAGTGGGCAACAGCATTTAGTGTGATTGTTGTTGGAAGCACCTGGTAGCAGCAACACTCAAGAAGTTTATGGATGTAGAAGAGTCCTTAAATAGATTAGAAACCACATTTGCTAAATTCTTATCAACCAAACAAAATTGAGAAATGTATTCAAACAATGTTTTCCCATTGTGAATTGAATAACGAAGATACAGAGAATAGATTGCACGATATATTGCCTGGCATATTTCGTTGCATACATACTGCGGAAATCACACAACATAAACTACAGTAATTAGATAAATCCTTCAAACCGAAACATCACGCGTGTTTTTTAACAATAAAATAGTTGCTGAAGCAATCACTATCTGCAGAAGCCAGTTTTGTACAAACAGAGAGACATGATAGTCATTTTATATTACTGTGGAAGACAATTGGAATTACTGTGTGGTTACTTTAATTATTGTTCTGCGATTTATGCAGTATATACCTGACGACAAGATGTAGCGAAATATACCAGGCAATTTATTTTTTGTGTCTTCGTCATTCAAACGTATTCAAACTTCGAAAACAGTACCGAATGAATATTAGTTATAGGCAGAATTCGCATAAAGTTAAAGACATATAAACCATGACACATTAAATCGAATCTGTGTGGACATTCAACATAGAAATAAACAACAAATGTAATACTTTGTGTTCTCTCTATTTTTTTTTTAATGTTACATATCCCTTACAGGAGGTTGCAGTCAACACCAGCATTTTTCAGCTGCTGTTGATGTACTAGGCGAGTTTTACGTTCAGTAGTTTGCCATTGCTTTCTGAACGACCGGCTCACATACCCCCGTAAGTTACCTGCACGGCGCGAACCGCTGCCGATTCTCGCAGCTGTTGATTTCCCCACGTGGATATACGGGATTACGAACAATGTCGTTAACTCCTTGGCCAGGGAGACCGATTACTCTTTAATTTAGCTCTAGAATTACTCTTTCAAAATGAAAATTATCAATAAAAACATTGAAGAACTCCCTCAGACTGGCTGCAAAAACAATGACATATTTCTGGTAAAACTGTCGTAGGTAGGAATCGGCAATCCATCTTATGCGAGAAGTGGCATCTTGTATATGTAACAATAGCGAAACTTCTGTTGCAACTAACATGCGGAAGTTTATATTTTTATTTTGGGGCCCTCTCTGACGACTCATACGCATGAGATAAGTAACGTGAGTATAGATTTATGTAGTTATATCAGTGTACGTTTGTTGTCGACGATTGCTCTAACCGAAACGTCCATTCTGTCACTTTGTCATTGTATCCTTGCACATCCTATTAATTCCACATTTTCCCTTGATTCGCTCATTGTTGCATAATTAAATGAATTACGTACCGCAATTTCGCCAAGCCTGTGACTTAGTACACCCGACTTCGACAAGCATATTTTCCGGTTTTCTGTCCTTAGCCTCTGACTGTCCCTAGTCTACTTATAAGGCAGTAGGTTTGTTTATCGCTTCGTCTGGTCCCTACCCCTTGACCTGTCCAACATGGAAGACACTAAGCTAAGTTACCTTCGGCAAAGCTCTTGGAGTCATTGGGACACGCAAGTCTCTCCATCACATCAAGATGGCTACACAAAAGGGGGATTTACTTATTGAAATACAACAGTTTTATTGTAGTTCCACCAATTTCATTTCCCATTGTACACCAACACTTCTATCCATTTTATTTACCATGGTACACCAACACTTCTACTAATTTCATTTCCCATTTTAAACCAACACTTCCACTCATTTAATTTCCCATGCTACAACAACACTTCCACCCATTTAATCTCCCATGGTACACCAATCTCACTTCGAAAAAAATCTATCCCGTTTGAGATCTCAGACAATCTGAACACCAAGGCACAGGACTTGAGTGGGACAAATCAGTCTTCCACGAGATTCACAACCAAGCAATGTTGCCAATACACAATACGTATATTTAACAGCAATCCATTAACAGTATATTCTTGTCGGATATCCTGTGTCTTTCCCCTTTCGCCGTTTCTCCCCCATTGGGCCATAGAGCCTCAACCAACTCACTCCAAGCTATCCCTGAATTAACCAAAAAGGACAGTTAAATTCACAAGAGAGACAAAACTGCAGTTAAAGACTTTCCGAAGGGAAAGAAGAAAACGAAGCTATCCCATATTGTTCCGTCCATGTCCTCCACATATTATTCATTTCTTTCTCTACTTCTTTTCCCCGTGTGTGTGTGTGTGTGTGTGTGTGTGTGTGTGTGTGTGTGTGTGTGTTTTGTTTTTGTTTTTGTTTTGTTTTGTTTTTTGCGGTGGAGAGTGGGTCTTGTTCTATTTCTTTTACCTAGTAAATGCCACACAAAGATATTTTAGTGATACAATTCTCAGGTGAATGCATAGTGAAAGCAACTGGAGGACACTCAGAACCCTTCACCATAAGATCTGGATTACGACAAGGTTGTGCCCTGTCTCCTCTCTTGTTTATAACATATATAAACAACATATGTAAAGAAATCAGCCAAACAGAGACCGCAAGAACACCACATGACGAGAACACGAAGGAGAACCATCTGCAAATCTAACCATTAGAGAACTCCTGTTTGCGGACGACCAAGCACTAATAGCAAAATCAGAAGCTGAATTACAAGACCACATGAATAGTCTAAATGAAATGTGTAGGGAACATAACATGAAAATTAGCACAAGTAAAACAATTGTAATGACTATAACTAAAGAAGAAAAAGCTACAACGATTCACCTAACTGAACATCCCTTGAAACAAGTAAAGAGTTTCAAGTACCTAGGAAGTATAATATCATCAAATGGCAAATCAGAAGACGAGATCGACAATAGATGCTATAAGGCAAACCAACTCATTTGACAAATGGCACCAATACTAAAGAACAAACTTATATCAATAACTACTAAGAAAGCACTTTACAACACAATCTTCCTACCAACTCTATGTTACCAATGCCAAACCCGGACAATGACAGAAAAAGAGAAAAGAAAAATCACAACAGAAATGAGATTCCTGAGAAGAATACTCAATGTATCGAGTAGAGATAATATCAAAAATGAAGAAATCAGGAAAAAGTGGGGGGTTAAAGCTGCACTAGATTGTATTAGAAGGCCGCAAGTCAAATGGTTTGGCCATGCAAGTAGGTTACCAACTAACAGTATACCACAACAAGCAATAATGTACAGACCAGAGGGAAGCAGAGGAAGAGGCCGACCACGTAAATGATGGGCGCAGGGAATAACAGAGTCCGTGGGAATATCGATACATGAAGTCCATAATCGGGCAACCTCCCGCTGTTTATACTTCACCTCGACACCGCAAGGTACAAGAGGAACATGATGAGATGAGATGAGACTATTCTCAGGTGTTCTCATTGTATGTCCAGACAAAGATATTTTAGTGATACTATTGATTGATTGATTGATTAATTTAGGAACCGACATCACAGCTTTCGGGGCATTCCCATAAGCGCTCCGTCCCCATCCTCAGCAGCCAGCGAAGAGGTCCAACGCTAATAGTATAATGATACTATTCTCAGGTGTTCTCAATGTATGTCCAGACAAAGATATTTTAGTGATACAATTCTCAGGTGTTCTCAATGTATGTCCAGACAAAGATATTTTAGTGATGCTATTCTCAGGTGTTCTCAATGTATGTCCAGACAAATATATTTTTTGATATTATTCACAGGTGTTCTCAATGTATGTACAGCAGCAGTGTCTTCCCTTCCAGTGTTGAATAATTGGTATTTGTTTAGAGCTCCAGATTGGTGATTCTGTCGTACCATTTTAGTACTTTTATTATACGTAGACACTAACTGAGAATGTTTATAGTTTATTTGTAATTGTTTCAAGTCGGTGGGGCACACTGGGATACCACGATAGTGACCACTACCCCTGTGTCATCCTGATCAAGAAAGACGGGGCCATGAGTCAAAGAAACAAGACAAATGCCTTCCCGTACGACACCACTGGTCAAGACGCCATAAGCAAGATCAGAAGAAGGAAACTAACTTCCTCCCGTAAGAGACAAGAAAGATGGCTGCAGCCACCATGGTGGAATGGAGAGGTCGAGAAGGTGTGGCTGAGAAAGAGGCAGGCTGTCAAAGACTGGCAAAAGGCCAGAAAGGCTAACATGCCACAGGTTGAGTTGGCGAACCTGAAGACTGAGGTCGTTAGGACGACGACTTTATTCAAATCCTGCGCCAAACAGGCCAAGGCCGACAAATGGGACGAGTTCTGCAGGAAGGTGTGCTCCGAGCAATCTCTTACGACATTCTGGCGCCTCCACAAGAGCATGAACGGTGCTGCACAACGTAGGGGTATTCCAGACTTTCAAGGCACAGACCTCGCATGGAAAAAGTCGGATGCGGATAAAGTTAAGGCCCTTCTTGCACGCTACATAGAACAGACTGACCAGAAAGACGAGCCCGCCAGACAGAGGACCACAACAACACTCTCTCAGTTGTGCGAGGGGGTCGGGACAGACGAAGAATGGACAATCACAGTTGACATATTGCGTGCGATGCTCAAGAAATCACCTAACACCGCCCCAGGCCCAGACGGCATCCGATATGGTGACCTAATGGTGATATCAGATGATGACATGGAAGAACTGGCCAGAGAATTCAACACCAGTATCCAGAGGGGTCAGGTCAAAGAAGAATGGCTACACAGCTACTTGCTGCCGCTGCCAAAACCGAACAAAGACCACTCCAAGATAAGCGGCTACAGAATCATTACGATGCAGAATACTGTTGGCAAGCTACTGGAGAAAATTGTAGCACACAGACTTGCTTGGGACTTGGAACAGCTCGGCTGCTTCCCGCCCACACTTGGAGGATACAGACGCAACAAAGAGTCATGGCTGAATGCGGCGGTCTTTGCTCAAGATGTTTACGAAGGATTTCAGGTCAGAGAAGAGACATGTGCGGCCGCCATAGACTTAGAGGACGCATATAACAGAGTATCTTTCGAGCACTTGATGCAAACCCTCCTCAGACTGAAAGTGCACCCTCACCTTGTACGATGGATAGCTGCAGTTCTACTCCAAAGTAAGGTGGTGCTAAGATGCGGGAGTTGGTCTTCTGAGCCGATAACGATATGTCCAGGATTGCCGCAGGGTTCACCACTGTCACCAGTACTATTCAACGTGTATACGGTGCCGATCACTGAACAACAGTTGGATGGGAGGGGTAGGACTCTATCATTCGTTGACGACATCCTCGTGTATCGACAGGGTCGAGATAGACAGGCGGTTGCCAACTATATGCAGGGCGAACTAGATCGAATTTCCTCATGGTGTGCTGATGCCGATGCCCTTGTCAACCCTGCAAAGGCAACGGTTACATGGTTCTCACTAAACAACCATATTGTGAAAACAGACCTGCCGGCAGTAAGAATGGATGGGAGCATTCTGAGTAGAACCCAGTCAATGACATATCTTGGCGTGAGGCTTGATCGTAGCCTGTCCTTCAGAGATCATGTCGATTATGTCATAACGAAGGCTCGAAAAGGTTTGGCAGCAATGAGAGTCATGGCGACTGCCAATATCGAGCAAAGACTGCTATTACTTCTGTTCCAAGGACTTGTGCTTTCACGCATCGAGTATGCCCTGGTCCATCCTCACTGTCAGCCCTACACAGATTGGAAGACTTGAAAAGGTACAAAACGAAGCCATGCGCATCATTTTGGGCTGCACGAGAGACACCAGCTGTGTAGCAATGAGATACCTCCTTGACTTCCCGACAATGGAACACAGGATCAAGATCTGGAGAGCTCGTGCATACTTAAAAATAAGTGCAGATGAGCAGCACCCTCTGCATGACGCTGTATTCAGAGAAAAGGGTGACAGGCTAAAGAGGGGCAAATCATGGATGGGTCAGGGCGGAAGATGTCGTCGGACAGGTCTGCAGTCTTACCAGTATAACCCCGGCAAGGAATGGGTGCCGGTGCCTCCAGCTTTTAAGTGTACCTTCTCCTGCATTATCACACTCGACAGACGGTGCAGAGAGCAGAACCCTGCCGCTGTCAATGCAGAGGTTAACGCGCTCATCTATGATCACTCAGATAGCCCCGAAGTGCTCATCTATACAGATGGATCTGTTGTAAAGCAGCAGAGAAGTGCGTGGGCATTTACAGCCCGTTCAGCGGGCAGAACCGTTCAAGAATCCAGTGGTGCCCACTCTTTGACCACGAGCAGCATGACGATGGAGGTGATGGCAGTTACACAGGCTTTCATATGGCTGGAATCACAGCATTATACCAACGTGTGTGTACTAAGTGATTCAATGAGCATGATTCAGAAGGTCGAAGCTGGATCTGTACGTAGACAGTGGACTGAGTCGCTGCGGAAGTCTGTTGTCCGCAAAGTCACCTTCATCTTCGTCCCGGGACATGCGGGAGTCGAGGGAAATGAACGAGCTGATAAATTGGCTGGCTCTGCACCCCCTGTAGATGGCCAGCCCATGGATCGTGCCGATGTTATTAACGCCCTTAAAGATATGGCGAGAACAGAGGATTTTGACGCCAGTGATTCCACATCGCTTTCCAGGATGAAAGACCTGGGAGTAAGAATCGGCACAGCCAGACGCGAGAGGTACATCGGGAAAACAAAGCGCCTCGTCAACCAACACAGAACTGGCACTATTAGCCACCGGACGCTGATGCATATGCTGGGGGGAGGATCTGAGCACCTATGGACATGTCCGGAGTGCAACGAAGATACCCCAACTGATAACTAACTAACTAACTGTTTCAAGTGTTCTCCATGATTATGTTCCCTGCGGTGGAACTGATCTAATGTTGTAATTACATATTGTAAGTTTGGCATCGATTTTAATTTATTTTGACTTCGACAAATGCCCTTCTCTTTTGTATTCTTATGTTTATGTCGCTGTCTACTTCCCCATTGTTGTCTACATTGAAACTTGTTAAAATCCAAACTTATCAGGAGGATTCACTACTAAATAAACAACCGTCCAACCAACTAACCAATGTTGACAATACACAATATGTACACTAACTGCATCCACTATGAGTATATTTGACACCGATTTCCCGTATCATTCAGTTAGAATAACTTTAATTCAAAAAACTGAGCCATTTGTGCATTTTCTGTGAATTTTGCATTCATATTTTCAGTTCACCTTTGTCCGATTCCCAAGCTATACCGCTTGTCACATAATTAGCAAATGAGATTCTTTGGTATCCCGTACATGAACATGAGACCTCACAAATATGCCAGTCGTAGGGTATTAAGTGTAAGGAGCATATTCTGCAGCTCTGTCGTTTAAGAAAACTTTCATTTTAATCATCTATTATCAATTCTATAAATAAAATATGTTTATGTAACAAATAAATTATACCGTTTTTTAAGAGTCTTAAGTGAGATACATTTTACACAGAATCATCATCGTCTTCATGTGCCCTGCCAACTGGCGTAGGTGTTCATGTCTCCTCACAGATCTCGTTTCTTGGTGTTCTGAATCAATTCTGCAGATGATATGTCTTCATGCTACCGTCTCACTCCTTTAAGCATCATTCTTCTTGGTCCGCCACTACCTCTTTTGCCACTGATCATTCCAGTTTATTTTTATTTAAATGTTTGCGCTGGCTCTCTATGAACTCAAGCGTAGTCCATACACTCTACTTTTAGTAACACTGGACTGGAGAATGCGTGTCAAGTATCTTTCCTTATTACCAGTGTCCCTCGCCATCAGGGGGATTTCATCGGTACTTGTAATTTACGTCCCCAAGTCAAGGACGCGAAATCACATCATTTTAGTCCAACTAACCGGTATAGGGGTTGAACCCCCTACCTCAGCATCAGTGCACCGAATGTTTAAGAACGAGAACTCTTTTCCATTCGGCCATGCTGACCTCCATCTTTTCATTGGTCGCTATGTTCTCCATTGCCTCTCTTCTCATCACATGACTAAAGAATTATGTTTGTCTCTTTCTTGTAGTTGTATATCTTCTAGTTTCGTTAGCCTCTTCCAGGCAATCGTTGTTAGTTACTCTAGCAATCCAAGTTACACATACAGAATTTAAAACACAACAACTCAATATAGTTGATTTACTTGGTTGTTTCGGGATTTGAAATTTAAATATTGAGCACAACCCACTACAGGCAACGCTGATCGCACTCCGGCATGAACTTAAGGCCCATCCACGTCAATATGGAAGCAGTATACTCGAGTTTCGATCTCGTTTGAGCTGGTCAGTAGTGCATATATATGCACTATATAGTGTGCACTATATAGTAGTGCAAATATATGCACTACTGACGAGCTCAAACGAGAGCGAAACTCCAGTATACTGCTTCCATATTGAGGTGAGAGGGCCTTAGGTTCATGTCGGACTCAATATAGTGTTTACTAAACATCTTTATCGTGGGTTCAAGCCCTATTGGAAACTATTCCAGTGACAATTCTACATTTGCATCTTGAAGTGTTAGATCTTTACATGTTCTAGGCCACGGATTACTGTTGTGAGATATTAAGTTCCCCTCCGAACTGCCTTCCTTCCAAGATAATTACAAGAACATTCTTAAAATTATCCAGTATCCATTTATGAGGCTGGGTCGACCCCACAGCTTTGGAGAGAGAGAGAGAGAGAGAGAGAGAGAGAGAGAGAGAGAGAGAGAGAGAGAGAGAGAGAGAGAGAGAGAGAGAGAGCGAGAGAGAGAGAAAGAGAGAGAGAGAGAGATTGATTGATTTAGGAATCGACATCACAGCATTCGGGGCATTCCCATAAGTGCTCCGTCCCCGTCCTCAGCAGCCAGCGAAGAGTTCCAACACTAATAGTACCAGTAGCAATCTGATTATAAGTCCGTCTCGCCTTTCCTTTGAGCGTTGAGCGTCGGCCAGATCCCTTCGTCACTCCTCGTTGTCTCATTCTTGCCAGACCATGGTAATCCATTTGCTCCTCCGAGGTGTGCACGTGCTCCCACGAGGCCGCAACCACGTCTGCCTTGTCATGTATCAATACTCCACCAAGTTCTGCAGAGCCAGCCAATCTGTCCGCCTGTTCATTTCCCAGCACACCGGCATGCCCCGGAGAAAAGATCCAGGCGATGCTTGTCACCCGTGACCTCCAAAGCGAAGCAAGCCACTCCGCACGAAGAGAGAGAGAGAGAGAGAGAGAGAGAGAGAGAGAGAGAGAGAGAGAGAGAGAGAGAGAGAATGGGACAGTCAGAAAGTGAGTTAGTGTTGGCGTGTGTGTGTGTGTGTGTGTGTGTGTGTGTGTGTGTGTGTGTGTGTGTGTGTGTGTGTGTGTGTGTGTGTGTGTGTGTGTGTGTGTGTGTGTGTGAGGGGAACAGGGATAGGGAGCTGAGAGAATGCACCTCAGGTTACATAATATTCCATATTTTGTCTCTGTCTTCATTTTTCGTATTATGATTTTACTGCCATTTTATTTTAACATATACTATATGAAAACCTGCGCATTGCTTATTTCATCATGCTTATGTCAACTTTAGGAACCAGCTTATTGAATTGTATCACTATTTTTAAGCTTCACAATGTATATGTATTATTTGTCTCTACCCCCCCCCCCCCTCCCCCAACGTTTCCCTTTTTTTTCATTTCTGTGAGGATGCTCACGATAATCGTTCGTGTAGTGTGTGTAGAGTGTGGGAGTCTGTTAATATTAGTTTCAGTGAATATGTGAGGCAGCGTGCTTGTGTCTAGATGTGTGAGTGTGTGTGTGTGTGAGGGGGTGGGGTGGAGGTGAGGGAGATGGGTGTGTCGGTATATATGTGTATGAGTGTGTATGTGTGTGAGATTGAGTAATAGTGAGTGATCGAGTGAAAAAATGAGTGAATGTGAGAAAATAAGTGTGTGTCAGTCTGTCTGTCTGAGTGTGAGTGAAAGAGTGAGAGAGGGTGAAAAAGTGAGTAAGTGACTGTGAGTTAGAGAGTCAGTGAGTGAGTGAGTTAGAGAGGGTGAGTGAGAGAGAATTAATGAGTATGGATGTGTGTGTATGAGTGAGAAAGAGAGCGACAGTGAGTGAGGGAGGATGAGTGTGCAAGAGAGAAAGTAGGTGAATAAGAGGGTGAGTTAGAGAGTCGGTGGAGAGAAAATGAGAGAGTGAGCGAGAGAGAATCTGAGTGAGATACTGAGTGAATTTGTGTGTATGTCTGCTTGTTTGGGTGTGTGAGTGATAGAGTGAGTAAGTGAGTGCGATTTAGAAAGTGAATGGGTGAGTGTGAGAGAGAGAGAGAGATTGAGTTAGCGAGTGAGATAATGAGTGAGAGAGTGAATGTGTGTGACTATGTGTGTGAGAGAGAGAGTATGTGGGAGAGTTATGAGAGAGAGTGTGAGAGAGAGTGAGGGTGATTCAGTGTGGGAGAGAGAGAGAGTGAGTGAGACAACAAGTGAGTTAGTGTGTGTGAAAGGGGAAAAAAGAAAGAGAGAGAGGGAGAGAGAGAGAGAGAGAGAGAGAGAGAGAGAGAGAGAGACAGAGTGAGTTGAGCTCATGTATGTCATGTGACGTGCCATTCCATATATTTCTGTATCCTCATCTTTCATGTTATAATTGTTACTGCCACTTGATTTTCTAATATGTACTGGCGAAAACTTGTGCACTGCTTATTTCATCATGTTTATGTCAATTTTAGGAATTAACTTACTGAATCGCATCACTAATTTTTACGTTGCACAATGTATATTTTTAATATTTTCTCCATTTTTTGCATTTTCGTGTGTGGGAGTTTGTTCATATTAGTTTCAGTGATTATGTGAGGCATCATGTATGTGTCTAGACATGAAGTATGTGTGTGGGTGTGTGGGGGATGTGTGTGTGTGGGATGTGTGTGGGAGATGTGTGTGGGAGATGTATGTGGGGATATGTGTCCGATGGGGTTGTGGGGTGTGGGGGATGTGTGTGTGGGTTGGGGGATGGATGTTCGGGTGGGGGATGTGTGTGAGGAGATGTTTGCATGGGTTTATGATGTGTGTGGGTGGGGGATGTGTGTGTAGGTGGGGGATGCTCATGTGGGTGGTTATGTCTGGGTGGGTTGGAGATGTATGGGTAGGTAACTGAGATGTGTGGGTGAGGGATGTGTGTGGGTTACGAATGTGTGGGATGGTAGGAGAATGTGTGGGTGGGTGGGGGTTGTGTGGGTGAATGATGTGTGTGGGTGGGTATGTGTCGGTGGTGTATGTGTTTGGGTTATTGGGGGTGTGGGTGTTGGTGGGTAGTGGGCTATGTTAGTGTTGGTGGGTGGGGAATGTATCGGTTTGTGGGGAACGTGTGGATGGGTGGGGATGTGTGTGTGGGTTGGGGATATGTGTGGGAGATATGCATATGAGTGAGGGATATTTTTGTGGTTTGTGGGATGTTTGAGTGTGGGTGGGGGATGTGTGGGTGTGTGGATGGGGATTGTGTCGGTCGGTGGGGTGATGTGTGGATTGGTTGGGAGATGTGTGTGGGTTGGGATTGTGGGTAGAGGATGTGTGGGTGGGGGATGTGTTGGTGAGGGATATGTGTATGGGATGTGTGTGTGGATGTGTTTGTGGGTGGGGAGATGTGTGTGTGTGGGTGTGGAGATGTGTGTTGGTGGAAGATGTGTGTGTGTATGATTGGGTGATATGTGAGTAGGCGGGGATCTATCGTTGAGGATATGTGACTGGGGAATGTGTGGTTAGCTGGGTGGTTGGGGGTATGTGGGTAGGTGGGTGGAGGATGTGTAGGTGGGTGAGTGTGTGTGGTTTGGGGGATGGATGGAGTGTGTGTGGGGGAGGTGGGGAGATGTGTGTGGGTAGGTGATGTGAGTAGGTGGGGATGTGTTTGAATGGGGAGATGTGAGTGTGGATATTTGCGGGATGTGTGGGTTGATGGGGTTAGAAGTGTTTTGGTGGGGGATGTGTGAGGGAGGGATGTGTGGATTGGTGATGTGTGTGAGTGGGTGAGGGATGGGTGGGTTGGTGGGGGGTGTGTGTGTGCATCGGGCGATATATGGTTGGGGGATGTGTGTTTGGATGAATGTTTGGGGATGTGTGGGTGTGTGGCTAAATGCAGGATATGCGGGTGGGTGCATGTTTATGGGTTTGAGGATGGGCGGGGGGATGTGTGTGGGTGGGGAGATGTGTGTGGGTAGGAAGATTTGTGTGTGTGGGGGATAGATGGGTTGGTGGGAGAATGTATGTGTGCCTAGGGGTGTGTGTGTGTGGGGGGGGGGGGGGTGCGTGATAGGTGGGGGATGTGTGGTGGGTGGAGGATGTGAGGGTGGTTGAAGGTGTGTCTCATAACATGGTAGTATGCATTTTTATGTTTACAACATTCATTTGACAGTGTTTATTTTCCTATGTGAAAGTATCATGCACTATTGATGAACGAAAGATGAGTGATTGGAAATTACGAATGTAAGACGGGCCTGCGTGCCCAATTTGTGACTCTTTGAAAATAAAGTTCAATCAATCAATCAATCAATCAATCAATCTTCGGTAAAAAGAGAATTATATCTATGTTGGGTTGAATACTTTCTGACTATAATTATATTGCACCCAGCCTTATAATATGGGTACTAACGTCTTCTTCTTCTTCTTCTTCTTCTTCTTCTTCTTCTTCTTCTTCTTCTTCTTCTTCTTCTTCTTCTTCTTCTTCTTCTTCTTCTTCTTCTTCTTCTTCTTCTTCTTTTTCTTCTTCTTCTTCTTCTTCTTCTTCTTCTTCTTCTTCTTCTTCTTCTTCTTCTTCTTCTTCTTCTTCTTCTTCTTCTTCTTCTTCTTCTTCTTCTTCTTCTTCTTCTTCTTCTCCGCCTCCTCCTCCTTCTTCTCCTCCTCCTCCTCCTCCTCATCCTCCTCCCCCTCCTCCTCCTCCTAATAGCATTCGTTCTTTCATGTTTACACAGACAGACGAGTTCTCGTGATGTAGTCAACAGTTGTTTTTTCTTTGGAAGTTTCTGGAGTACAAGGCGGAATCTGTCCAGCAAGAATTTATAACTGCAGTCTTTATTATTGTTATTATTATTATTAGTATTATTATTATTATTATTATTATTATTATTATTATTATTATTATTATTATTATTATTATTATTATTATTATTATTAGTGTGGTCCACCAAGGCCCTGTTGGATGTTCTTACTGCACCTTGATCTTAACCAAATGTTTCAATTTATTTTTTGTAAAATTGGATGCATTTTACAGTTGTATGCATGATAATTGAGTGGTACTGTTAACTTTGTTTTACTTGGAACAATTCTAGTTTTGGAAAATAAAATATTTCATCATCTTTTATTTTAATTTCAGTTTACCATTTCAACCTGTTTATGTTCTAGGTGTGAATGAGAATGCATGTAGTATGAAATAATTTCAATCGAAAGTTTTATTAGTATCCACGAAAGAAGATGAACACTATATCATCATCATCACAATCATCTTCGTCATCATCACCACCATAAAAAAGCACAAACTGATGAGAATGAAATAACTAGTCTCATATGTCACATTCTGCGCCCACGTGTAATGTCCGTTAATACAGAACAAAACACTAAAGTTATGGGACGCATGTAAACATACGTACAATATATAATACAACATCTTTAACACTCAATAAACATTACAGAGAGAGAGATAGAGAGATAGAGAGAGAGAGAGAGGGGGGATGAATCTCTCTCTCTCTCTCTCTCTCTCTCTCTCTCTCTCTCTCTCTCTGTAATGTTTATTGAGTGTTAAAGATGTTGTATTATATATTGTACGTATGTACAATATATATATATATATATATATATATATATATATATATATATATATATATATATATATATATATATATACCGTGTATACATTACAGAGGTTGAAAGGAAGATTATGCAAGTAATGTGTATGTAATTACACCATGCCATTAATGTAATATTATAATTTGTGTAAACGAATGTATCTATTGTATTCGCCAATGTAAAGCAAAACACAAATGCATATTGTAAATGCACAATATTTTCAATAAACTAACAGATTTGTGTTTAGATATCAAGAAGCGCACCACACTTTTTTCCCGTTCACCTATGACTGTTAACTGTTGTTCTGCCATTACCCCTATCCCATTCAACCTCAGTAGAGAAGTTATAATTAGGGCCCATCCCAGTCTCAAATTAATAATTCAGTGACTGCATCAGCCACATTACGGATGTGCCTTTTAGTTCAACAATGTGCCTTTCGGCTCATTGTGACCCACCAAGGCATTAACAGCATTATTTATTATCGAAAAGGGAAACTAAAAATATGCCGACTTCCCTTTCCACAGTGAAAGTGTCACAGTTATCTCCCACAGACCGAGCTCAGCTTGGCACTGTGCTTATTTCCCTTCCCATCTAGGTCATCTTCTATTACTGTCTCCTTAACCCGGGGTTTTCCCGCTCCACTGCTGAAAAAATAAGTCTTTTGTTTGCTTATTCATTGCCACAATAGGCACGGAATTGCACTGTGGTTCAGGGAACACAAACACTGGCTAAGTGGGTTTGCTCAATATATAGTATTGATACTAACAGAGCACATCGTTTTCACTGATGCAATTTGTAATATACAATTTAAGGAAAACTAGCGAAGTTAACTGATCGAGTGCCAACCAAAAAGTAGGTTTAGACCACACATGGTACACAATCAAATAACCAAGTATAATAATGTAAATTTCCATTTACTGAGCATTGAAATTGGGGAAGATACCACGAAACAAAACAAATAATACGATGACATTAGTAAGGCGATGTTGCTAATTTTAATGTCTCCATCCTTGTCTTACGATGAGCTATCTTTAGGCGAATCATAATGAACTAGGCACTTTTAAAGAAGGTATTTTTCCGTTGCTTTCCTTCTATGACAGTGACCATACTGGCAGGGGACCGCAGCCATTCTCTCGTGAAAGAGATCTTCTGCCTACCGTCGCGAAACTTGAGACCAATACCAACAACTTTATGTCGGCTGCCCTCATAATTTCATCCACCACCTGCCTTCCTTGGCTTCTATTGAACACTTCCAATAAACGAATACGAAATAACACCACATAATCCACAGGACAACACTAAAGACAACGTCTCCCGAAGAATAAACGCGCCACGTCGTGACCATTTTTACCGGAAGAAGGATTGATAATGAAGTGGGACAATATCAGCCTATTAAGAGAGGCGTTAGGCAGGGATGTGTAATGTCTCCAGATCTTCTTCCCTATACAATGAAAATATTTTCAGAAATGTAGAAGATATAAACGGAATCAGCATTGGAGGACGAAACATCAATTACATTAGATATGTAGATGATACAGTATTGATTGCAGACAATGAGCAGGATCTGCAACAATTAGTAGATGGGGTTGTTGCACGCAGTGAACAACTTGGGTTAGAATAAAATTGTAAAACGACACAGATTATGGTCGTCACTAGGAAGAACGAAATACCACAATGTAATATACAAATAAATGGGAATATTCTTCAACAAGTGACTCAGTACAATTATCTCGGAACAGACATAACATATGATGGGAGATGCATTGAAGAGCTTAGAATAAGAATCGCCATGGCGAAAGTAGCCTTTAGCAAGATGAAAAACATGTTGACCAATACAAAAATGTCGATTGAAACGAGGAAAAGACTGTTGAGGTGCTACATAGAGCCTGTTCTTTTGTATGGATGTGAAACTTGGACAATGAGCAGTCAAGCTGAAACACATCTGATGGCTGCAGAAATGTGGTTTCTGAGGAAACTGCAAAGAATACCATGGACAGACAGAAAAACCAGTGACCAATTACTACAGGAGACAAATTAAAATCGTAAACTGATTAGAGAAATTAGACGTAGACAGTCAAAATTTTTTGGACATGTTATGAGAAGAAATGGATTGGAGAACTTAGTGACGACTGGCAAGATCGAAGTGAACAGATCAAGGGGAAGACCGAGAAGTAAATACCTGGATGGTTTGGCCACATGGCATGGTCGAGATAGGAACACTGAGCTGATCCACGACTCTGATGATCGAGTGAAATGGCGAGTCGTGACCGCCCACGCTTTCCGGCACGGCACATGATTGATTGATTGATTGATTGATTGAGTAAGGCGATATATCGTCCTTCTGTCCAAATGGGAGATCAAATTTGGTGACATATTTGGCACTGAATCAGTTAAGTAAAGTAAAGGACCCTCTATCACACCTTGGGGATTGGTTATATGGTGTTAGATCCATATTTTAGACAAGTCATAATCGATGTGTGATATGGTCGGTATCGTGCCGATCGCCTTTCACATCCCAAAAACATGTTCTAGTATGGTTGGCTAAACGCCGAGGCCTCTTCTCCCCTGAAACATTTGGTCGACTTCAGGAGGAACTGAAGCCACGTCCATTAGGCTGAAAAGTAAGTGTGAGAATCACTGCAATCTACCCCCCACCCCCACCCCCACCCCACCCCCTCCTTTTGTTGCCACACACAGAAGAGTTCAAATATTTCATTCCCAGAAGAGTTTGTAGCAGATGCCAACGAGGGACAATAGCCACACTGAAGAAAGCATGAATATTTGAATTTCAAATAGGCAACATTTAAACAGGTCTGAACGGATAAGAACGCTCGTTCTTAATTATCTGGTATGCTAATGCTGAGATAACGGTTTCACCCATTACACCGGTCATCATAATTATGACCACCAAGTGCCCCGTTAGCTGGCGTAGCGTTACTCTCTACAGATCACGGCATTTGGCGTTCTGGATCAACTCTGCTGCTGATTCTTCTCCATGCCACAGTCTCAATCTATCCCGCATAATTTCTCTTGGTCGGTCTCTGCCTCTCTTCCCAGTGATCTTTGCGGTTGTCACAATGTTCTCCAATGCTTCACTTCACAGCACACGACCAAAGAAAGCTGCTTGTCTCTTTCTTAGTGCTGTATATAATGTTCTAGTTTCATAGGCCTCTTTCAGGCAATCGTCGTTATTTACTCTGTCGGTTCAAGGTATTCGCTACATTTGCCTCACTAACCACATCTCTGGTGTTTCCAAGTTCTTTCTTATTTGTTCATTTCATTTCAAGCTGCACTGCCATATAGCAAAACAGATTCGATATAGCACTTCAGCACTTTCTTTCTTACATTAAATGATAGTGACTTATTGCTTAAGATACTTTTCATTTTCTGAAATGCAGCTTTTGATTGCCCTATTCTGTTCTTAATCTCTGTTTTGCACCTTCATCTGATGGTATAAATGCTCCTATGTATTTAAAATTATCTACTTGGTTAAGAATGTCCCGTTCCATTTCCATTTCACATTTTGGTGTCACATTTTTCTTTGATATCACCATTCTTACTGTTTTCTTGGGACGCAGAGGTGTTTCCAAGGCACCAGGACCGGGTTATATACTGGCCAAGACCTATTGACGCGTCCTCGTCGAGCGTCCTGGGCAACAGGTCCCTTTGGGGTCCTGGCTAAAGTCAATAGGATCGCCGATTCCTCCGAAGTCGGAGAGTGTCTGCCTGTACGGCGAGGAACCACCAGTCTGCACACCAATAAGCCAGACACGGGACAACGGATACTCACGCAAAACTCAGGTCCTGTATGACATCACACTGATGTTGGACAACAGGATGCCTTCATCCGACATACAGGACTTCGCGTTGGAGCTCAAGCCAACGAACACAAGCAAGCAAGCAAGCAAGCACTGTTTTCTTGACATTCAAGGAGAGTCATTTCTTTTAACTCTCTGTTACTACTATGTCCAATAATTGGTGTAGATGTTTTGCATTATCTGCCGCCAAAACTATGTCATCTGCAAAGCTTATTTTTATTACATTATAACTTCCGATTAGTATTCCTGGCTTCCCTTTGATCTCTCTCATTATTACTTTGCCACAAAGCACATCCATGTCAAACCCCTAGTTTTATTTGTTCATAATTACCCTCTTTATTTCCTATTTTAATTTTTGCTATTTTCCTATCACAAATCCATACTGTTATTCACAAATTTCCATTTTTATTTTCTTTCTTGGCCTTCTCATTATAATTATGAGTAAAAGCTTAGTGGCATGGCTTATGTGGTTAAGTGTACGAAAATATTCGTATTCTGTTGCTCCTGATATTTTTGGTATAGCTATAAATACAGAGCTTAGCATATCACTTGGTAAATATCCACTGCTGTAAATAACATTCATCATCTTGGTTAATAAATATATCTACTCTAAATTCTCCCTGTACTTATAATTCATCTATTGTGATTTCATCCGTACCACCTGTTTTCCCTTTATTCATATGTTTTACAGCGTCAGCGACTTCTTCTTATAGAATCGGTGGACGTGCTAAGTTACTTTCTTATGTTAATCCTTCCCTTTCTTCATCATATAATTTTCTTACAAACTCATTCTACCTCTTCATTATAGCACCTTCATCTAATAATATATTTCCAGTTTGTTTTTTTGTTTTTTTTAAATTTCAAACACCCTGTATTTACTCTTATTTTTATTCCCGGGAGCAGACTGATTTGTCTGTGCATATGGTTTTGGTATGTTTAATATAATTTAATTCAATTTTCTTGCACTGCTCGTTTAACCAACTGTCACTTGCCTGCACACATTTATCTCTTATTTCTTTATTTACCTTATCATACACTTGTTTGTCATGTTTACTCTGTTTTCTTTTGTCCATCAACTTTAAGATTTCTTCAGACATCCATTTTTTTTCTTTGCTTCCAAATATCATACCATTAATATTTGCTCATTCTATTAGTTTCTCTCCTCTTTTATTGCTTGTGCCTAAACCATAATTCCCCACTACATCCTTCATTTTTCCTGCCCTACTGTCCTACCTTTGCATTAAAATCTTCTGGAATTATGTTTTCTTCTTGTGATTTAATTTGAAACATCGCCAATTCTACTTCATCGTAAAAGTGTTGTTTTTCTTCATCACTATTGCTTGTTGTTGGTTCGTATACATGTATAATATTTATATATATATTGGTTTACTTTTGATTTTAACCATAATAATTCTTACCTGAAATACACCAATAACCATTATTTGGCTTGGCTGTTTTTTTAATCAACTAGTATACACCAGTCATTTGGACTAAAATGTTGATTTCTCATCCTTGACTTTGGGACATAAATTACAAGTAACTCAGAAGTCGGAGTGAGTTCACCTGATAGCGAGGGACACTAGCAATTGGGAAAGTTAATCCATACACAAAAATCATTCCACGGCACTAGAAGTAGTAGGACCTGTGTGGAGTACGTTTGAGCTCAAAGAGACCGAATACATACCCACAATAATAATAACAAATAAATAAACAACCCGTGTCAAATATATTCTGCGCTGCGAGTTAAACTCTCTAGCCAGATTGCTTTACTATACTCAGATCAAACATAAATCAAACTTCCCATTTCTTGGTGCAGAAATAAATAGTACGTCATACAGAGTCACTTGTACGGGACATCAAAAAGTAAAGGCTAGGAAATAACGATCCCCTTGGCAAGGTTGTCCCTAGTAGCGTATTTATTTATTTATTTATTTTGGTTTTTGTTTTTGCTCCCTAGTTTAGAACTCATGCGTAGTCCTTACACGTGCTACTACTTCTAGTGCACCGGGCTGATTTTTGTGTGTGGATTATCCTATCCGTCGCCCTAAGGCGAAATCATTCCGACTTCCGAAGTACTTGTAATTTACATCCAAAGTCAAGCCGAGAAGTCAATATTTTAGTCCAAATGACCAGTGTAGGAGTTGAACACTCTATCTCGGCATAAGCACTTTTATCCGTTCAGCCACTCGTTTTAGTGGACAGGATTCAGATGTTTGATCTGAACTAAATAGGCTGGAAATATTTTTCTTGTTTTTTTCCAGTAAAAGTAGAAAAGTAACTGATTCTTTTACACTCCTTCAAGTTTCAGTTAAGTTCCGTCTTTATGGGGGAGGGGAGGGAAGTTCGACCTCGTTCAACCTGCTTCTTCAGCGTTGATTATAGTTGAGATCCGTTTTGCGTGAGTGTGGATATTGATGAACTCTCGTTTCTTTGCTCTCTTCCGAGTTAGTCCTAAACAGCCATGATTATATTTTCCTCTCTGTGAATATATGTTACATGGTGCGGATCTCCTAGTTTTATAGGCCAATGCCCTCTCAATATGTGATGTGGTCAGTATGAAGCCGGCCGTCATTGTATGTGGACTTGGAGATATCTGGTTGTAAGGAGGGGAGGGGGGCTTGGAGTGAGCTGGTTGTAGGAGGGAGTGGGTGAGTTGGTTGTAGGTAGGGCTTTAGAGCGAGCTGGTTGTAGGGGGCTTGGAGTGAGCTGGTTGTAGATTGGCTTGGATTGAGCTGCTTGTTGGATGTCTTGGAGAGAGCTGGTTATAAGGGGGGAGGGGGGCCTTGGAGTGAGCAGGTTGTAGGATGGCTTGGAGTGAGCTACTTGTAGGAGGGCTTGGGGTGAGCTGGTTGGAGGAGGGCTTGGAGTTAATTGGTTGTAGAAGGGTTTGGAGGAGCTGGTTTAGGAGGGCTAGCAGTGAGCTGGTTGTAGGAGGACTGGCTGTGAGCTGGTTGTTAGAGGGCTTGGCGTGATCTGGTTGTAGGAGGGCTAGCAGTGAGCTGGTTGTAGGAGGGCTTGGAGTAAGTTGGTTGTAGGAGGACTGGCAGTGAGCTGGTTGTTAGAGGGCTTGGCGTGATCTGGTTCTAGGAGGGCTTGGAGTGAGTCGGTTGTAGGAGGACTGGCAGTGAGCTGGTTGTAGGAGTACTGGCAGTGAGCTGGTTGTAGGAGGGCTTGGAGTGAGCTTGTTGTAGGAAGGCTTAGAGTGAGCTGGTAGTAGATTGGCTTGGAGTGAGCTGCTTGTTGGATGTCTTGGAGATAGCTGGTTGTAAGGGGGGGGGGCCTTGGAGTGAGCTGGTTGTAGGAGGACTTGGAGTGAGCTGGTTGTATGAGGACTGGCAGTGAGCTGGTTGTAGAAGGACTGGCAGTGAGCTGGTTGTAGGTGGGCTTGGAGTGAGCTGGTTGTAGGAGGGCTTAGAGTGAGCTGGTTGAGGGCCCATGCCTCAGTGTAGGTTAGAGAGCAAAAGAAGAAGAGGAAGATATTTCTTACTCGTGAACAATCTAACAACACGGTCATCAGCTCAACAGCTTGCCTATTGCTTCGTTTCTTCTTGTGGTGGAAAATAAAATGTGACTGCTTCAAGTTATCTTCTACTTCTTTTTGCTCGTCTGCAGAATTGCTTGTAATGCCCTAAAAAACTAGTTTTGTATCTAGTTGGTCTCCAGTTATGTCTCTTACTGTGTATTTTAGCAAAGCAGGACTGTTTCACACGCCGTCAGGGATGTTAGCTATATGGTGCATACCCCATATTATTATAGACTCCATGGGCGATACGGTCAATATTACGTCGGCTGCCTGTACATCTCATAATATGTCCTGGTATCCAGGTTAGGTTGGGCTACCTGGAAGCAGAACTCAATTTTCATATGTCTCGGTGGAGATTTTATCACATAACAATAAGCAAGAAAGTGTTCTTACAGTTGCGCTAACGTGGATCAATTGTACCGTGGGGTCTTCAACATATAAGCTACAACTGGCATTTTTGAATTGTATCAGACTTACTAACGCAAGTCTTTTCGTGATGATTAGGCTATAACATTAAGTATCACCTTGGATTTAAAGGGCGTTAGACTTAATAATGTAGCTTGAGGATTATGTCTGTTCCAGTTTTTCAACTTGGAGGTAACTTATATTGCAATATCTTCCCACATGTGCAATTACTTATTACATAGTAATTCAGTGTATTGTTACTACTGTTAACAACAGATATCGGCAAGACAAACACCGCGCGGTGGAAAGGAATTAGGTGGTCCAGACAAAAGTCATACTATTACTCCTGTACTCTTCCCGTATTGTTCTTGCTTTTCCGTGTTACCAACTTCCATCTCTAATATTCCTCCTCCTGCTACTCTTCTTCTTCTTCTTTTTCTTCTTCTTCTTCTTCTTCTTCTTCTTCTTCTTCTTCTTCTTCTTCTTCTTCTTCTTCTTCTTCTTCTTCTTCTTCTTCTTCCTCTTCTTCTTCTTCTTCTTCTTCTACTTCTTCTTCTTCTTCTTCTTCTTCTTCTTCTTCTTCTTCTTCTTCTTCTTCTTCTTCTTCTTCTTCTTCTTCTTCTTCTTCTTACTATTATTGTTATCGTGATTCATCTTTACACAAAGATGTTTAGAAACATGTCAACTTTGGTTTTAAAAAATAGCCACAACTACTACTGCTATTCTCACCATCACTACCACCACCATAATTACAAGATAGTGTTCACATTGTGTCTTATTAATATTGCTTACCCTTTCATAAGTCTGTCTTTCAATTAAGTCATAATATCTCTAGTCATCCAAATCAGTTACGGCCATGCCAGCATTACTACACTGACAACCTTGTGGTATTTCATGTTACTCACCAGATTCAGGGGGTGTATAAAGCCAGCTGCATGCATGCTCTCCTCGTGGTCGAGTATCTGCTTGAGATGAGCTATGTAACTGGAGGCCAGCCGTAGTGTGTCCAGTTTTGATAACTTTGTGTCCGGTGGCACCCAAGGCAATGTGGTCTGTGGAAATACGAGCAAGTGAAAACAGGGTCCTCCTATAGGCCTTAGAGCGCACTGGGCGTGCTTTACTAGATCTATATTTTATCAATCCTATAAAAGTACTTGAGAGTTGTGGCCATCATGGACCATCACTTTAGGAAGGGGAATTCCCAAATGCACTTCGCAGTCGTAGAGGATAGGAAACACACCACGGTGTGGCAAACTCAGCTCTGGGACAGAGTATCCACCAGGATAAGCAGGCAGCTGAGCAGAGCAGGGCACTCACTTGTCCTGATAGTCAGAAATGGTTGTCAAATGCAGAGGTAAAAGACCTCCATGCAGAAGTGGAAGGTAAGGGGAAACCATCACATTATCTTCCCAAGATTTCATAAGTATCATAAGTGATGTCGGTTCTTAAATCAATCAAACAATCAATCAATCATAAGTATCCACATTTTAGAGCCAGTGAACGGCGTTAATGGCTTTCTTAGAACATCCTCTTCCGGTAGGGATGCTGAATGGACTAAGACCGTGGCATGGAGTAATATCACCTGTAGAGTTGATCCAGAACACCAAGGACAGAGATCTGTGGAGAGACATGAACGACTACGCCAGCTGGCAGGGCACTTGATGATGATGATGATATTTTATAAACGAGTCGGCACTCGGTTGAGGTTGTGGTCAGTATCGCACAGCCGGTAGTGATCTGATAAAATCTCCGCCCACGACCAAACACGACAGTAGCTTCTGATCGTCAGAAGGGGTAGTTTCCCCCTTCCTAGAAAGTTTCCACCCTTACCTTCCTTATACTCTCCAAGGGCGGGCCAAAGGGGAGATGACTTCGGGTGTTTTGAAATGTAAAGACGTATTTAAAATGATGTCTGGTGATACTGGCAACATGGGGCGTTACCCATCGCGTATCACAGTGGTTCTCAACCGGTGGGGAATTCCCCCCCCCAGGGGGGAATTGTAGGGTTTCCATGGGGGGGGGGGGGGGGGGGGGGGGGGGGAAATGAAGACCATTTCAAAATTGCGTTAATATAAGAACCGATTACTTAATATTGTTTTTACCTTCATACTTTACAGTTATGTACGTCTAATCCTTCTAAAACTCATTTAATAAAGTAAG
>JACEFZ010010931.1:0-162500 GCA_014155875.1 Cepaea nemoralis | reverse complement strand
AAAGAAATATACTATTTGACAAGATATATATGGTCCTTTTTGCATTAAAAGAATTCCATGTTGTTCTAGAGCAGTGGTTCTCAACCAGTGGGTAATTTCCTCCAAGGGTGGAATTGTATTTTCAAAGGGAGGGGGGGGGGGGTATTAAGACCACATATTGCCATACTAAACATCCCTTCAGGCACAATATCCTGGTTTTTATTGAGCTGCTTTTTTTTTCTTTTTTTTTAAAATGTTTGAATAATGCACAATTTTCTGGCATTCTGGTGTCGTGCATTATGTGACAATTCTTTGACGTTTAAACTGTTTGTTTATTGTTATATGATCAATTTGGTGTGTTAATAAAATATTGTGAATATAAAAGATACACCTTTTGAGGCTGACAATTTTGGAAAGAGGGGAATTCCTTTTTTTTTTTTCGTTCGCTGGAAAGGGTGGAATGACATCATGACATGTGGTAAAAGGGTTCATGGGTCACAAAAGGTTGAGAACCACTCTTCTAGAGTATATGTTACGACAGATCTATATGTTTATTTTATTTTAAGAATTAAGTATCCATAAAATAGATTTTAAATATTTAAACATCGTGTGCCATATGTTTAAATTGACAAAGCAAATAATACCATTTCTTCAATGTTTATTGTGATTTTTGGTGGACGTATAATATTGTCTGTTGACATTGACAGTTTATTTTAGAAACAATGTAATGACTGTGAAGCCATTGAAGTAAACCACCTGCGATTGGAGCTAAGTGTTTCCTTACAATATATACATTATGCGTGTATGTGTGTGCGTGTGTGTGTGCGCGCGTGTGTTCTTTCTCAACCATTTCAATGCAATTTGTTTACTGGTGCTGTGATGTCACAAACAAGTTTATTGTATATCCACTACAGGAGGTTGCTGTCAACTCACGCGTTTTTTTACTTTGATTTCTAGGCAAGTTTATTTTCAATAGTTTGCCATTGCTTTCTGAAAGAGCGGAACTCATAACATTGTATGAAAACCAGCGCAAGGCGGTCTGCTTCCAAATTATCGCAGCTATGTTTCCAACGCTGTATGCAGGAATGTGAATTCCGTTTGTAACCTCGTAGCCAGCTATTAGCCGTGTAGTACTGATTGGCCTGTTATATTAATACAATAATTGTACTAGCAGTATTGTTAGTGCTGCAGTTGTTGCTGCTGCCATGGTTATTGTTGTTACTTTTTACAATAGTATTGTTCTTGTTGTTATTATATTATATTATATTATATTATATTATATTATATTACATTACATTACATTACATTATATTATATTATATTACATTATATTATATTATATTATATTATATTATATTATATTATATTATATTATATTATATTATATTATATTCTGGTCACCTCTACTATGAAGGCAACAATAAGCCGCACACTGCTAGAGATGGAATTCAATGGACTTCTCGGACAAAGCATCTCAATGATATGGACTCCGCTGACGACAACGTGCTCCTGCGTCAACGGCGTGCAAATGGGCCGTTTATTGTTACATAGCCGGCTCTGTGGCGAGGGATTTACGGACGCAGTTCGTAATCCCGCATACCCGTGTTTGAAACACCGCTGTGGGCGATTTGGCAGCAGACCGCCTTACGTTGGTTTTTTATGAAATGAAATGGATGCCGGTTGTTCAAGAAAGCAATGGCAAACTACTGAACGTAAACTTGCCAAGGAATCATGAGCAGCCAACAAAATGCTGGGCTTGACTGCTACGTCCTGTAAAGGATATGCAACTAACTTTAACTGTTACTTAGGGCTCTAAGGCACTATCTGCAATCAGACTACATTATTTATCATAGACCAATATTAACAACAGACAAGTAATGGGGGTAGGCTAGTGGTTATAATCAATTAATAACAACAGACAAGTAGTGAGAGTAAACAGGTAGTTATAATAACTTAATAACAACAGGCAAGTAATGATGATAAAATGGCTACATTAACTTAACAACAACAGACAAGTTAAGAAGGTAATATAGTAGTTATATTATCATAATAACAACATAAAAAATAGTAGTTATATTAACTCAACAACTACAGACAAGTAATGAAGAAAAAATAGTTATTATATTAACTTAATAACAACATACAAATGATGAAAGTAACACACAAGTTATATTAACGGCGAATAAAAGCTAAGCAAAATACACGTTGACACACCTTGAGACGCATAAAGTATACAGTGATAACCCTATATTTGTTATAGATCAATCGGCATTCAATGCACGATGCGATCAATATCTTACCGGTTGCCTTTACTTCCGATTGATTGTTGAGGTTGGCTAGACCTCGGCGTTCAGGTCAGCTTTGTAAAATCAACATCGATTAGGATGTGAACATATGATCGCTGGGCCGACAGAGAAGAAACAGACAAGTAATGAAGATATAATTATAGTTGTAATTATAACAGCCATCGTAATATTTCGTTGCGTTCTGTGTCGTAACAAATGTTCTGTAGCTGTAGCCTGCTGTAGTTATGAGAAGTGTTAGGACCATAACGTTTCTTTTCGGACTGAGTGCACGCAGGATTAGGTACCAGTCTTTCCCTCCCGTGGCGAACGACGAGACGATTAATCGAACTCTCATCAGACCGCGCCCATGCATTTGTCACCGTATCGTCCTAGCCGTTACACAAAATCTCAATATGTAGTATAAACGGAATTTAATCGTTTACCCAGAATTGACTAGATTGCCACAGATGGCGATTTTTAAGGAAGATCGTTTTAAGAAAGATTGAGATAAGGAAGTTGTAAAGGCGATATACTTAAATGACACTTTTATATGATGGTAAATGATATGATATTCGTGTTTAATACACACATAAACTTTAGTCTTCAATTCTTACCGTAGCAAGTACCTCTGAATACAACAGTGGACAAATCAACTAATTAGCACAGGCACTAAATGCCAGTGGTAATCCTAGTTGGGATATCACAGGCAGGAGAAACTCCACAACATGATACCGCAGTTTTGGAACAGAGTTACCAGCTGGCGGGATTACTGAGAAGGCGCTAACAGCCCGTGAGTTATATCCTGCAGCTGGAGGTCCAGACTCGTACCCCCTTGTATCAAACCGGTGGTATAGTGCGGGAATATGTCAGGCCACCCTAGTTAAAGATGGCCTCGCTATCTGGTTTGTGTGTTCTCTTATCTGTGGCCGTCGGTGGAGAAGCGTTGCTAATTTGTCCCGTCTGTTCGTGCTCTCCGAAGGTGGTGATTACCCAGGGAAAGTTTTCTCTCCTCCCTTGTCCCCGCCTACTTTCTGGCATTTTGTTCACTTACAGGGGGAACGACGTCAGCCTGGGGTGTGTTCCGTGAGTGTTTCCGGCGCAACAGTTTTTGAAGAAGAAGAAGAAGAAGAAGAAGAAGAAGAAGAAGAAGAAGAAGAAGAAGAAGAAGAAGAAGAAGAAGAAGAAGAAGAAGAAGAAGAAGAAGACGAAGAGGAGAAAGAGGAGGAAGAGGAGGAGGAAGAGGAGGAGGAAGAGGAGGAGGAAGAGGAGGATGAAGAGAAAGAGGAGGAGGAAGAGGAGGAGGAAGAGGAGGAAGAAGAGGAGGAGCAAGAGGAAGAGGAAGTAGAAGAAGAAGAAGAAGAAGAAGAAGAAGAAGAAGAAGAAGAAGAAGAAGAAGAAGAAGAAGAAGAAGAAGAAGAAGAAGAAGAAGAAGAAGAAGAAGAAGAAGAAGAAGAAGAAGAAGAAGAAGAGACAAGATGGTAAGGTACTGGGTTCATCATCACCATCCAGTTGGAATTTAGCGTTGGATTCTCATTCAGAAGGCAGTGGCAAACGATTAAACATAAAATTGCCAGTAAATCAATATTGGTATGGGGGATTATCGCAACGTCCTGCAAAGGACATGCAACATGCTGATGTGAATAATACTGCTTTCTGTGAAACAATGTTTGTTGATACTCATGAAACATAATAAAATTATATTATCTGATATTGTAGCTTAATGTGATCGATGTAAGTAAACTTAAGCCTAGTTACAACCATGAAGAGGTCGGGAGAGCTGAGATCCTACCCCTTTTGTACAACACTGGTGTATGGCCTGCAGTGTCTGGTGACAACTACAACTTTAGCAACTAGACCATTTTGAGTATTGTAAGACAACTTCTCTCGAAAGAGTTACGAATGTAATATACCGCGGTCGACGCTCTTTTCATGGCCCACCCCCACTGGTCCAAGCCTGACATCCAGCTCACGCCTGTGGCTCCTAGTAGCTGTCAGCATTCGACAGCGGCCAACCCCCGGGCTACAGCTGTTATAGACTGGCTACACCATGCGTGGGTAGCCGATTTGGTGTCAAACCATGCGGTGAACTAGGGTATGCCTACCCAGCATGTGAAGACAGGACTCGGCATACTGCGTGGAAGAAATCATTGTTGATTCAACGGGCAAGACGGCGTTTACCTGCAAATCGTTGTGGAACGTAATGAGCACGGCAAGGCACGTAGAGCGCCCTGGTCATCCACTACAGCTATATTCGTCTCCAGTAGTCTTGACTTCTCTTGCCCCTGGACTCAGATGGACTCGAGAGAGTGAGGTAGACGAACTCTTCCTCACTTTGATCCAATTCATCGTCATTCTTCATCCAGCTAGCTCCGAAATGTTCTCCACTTTCATTGACCTTACCAAGGCTTTTGATACAGTCAGTAGAGAAGGACTGTGGAAGATTACGGCGAAATATGGCTGTCTACGAAAGTTTGTCCAAATAGTGAGGCTATTTCATGATGGTATGCAGGCAAGAATACAGGAAACTGGTCAACTGTCTGAGCCCTTTTCTGTCACCAATGGAGTGAAGCAAGGATGAGTCCTGGCACCAGTACTCTTCAGCCTCATGTTTTCAGCTATGCTGACGAATGCCTTCGAGATCAACGACATTGGAATAGACATCAACTACCGCATGGATGGAAAGTTATTCAAACTCAGAAGACTGAAAGCTACAACCAAAACTAACAGCGACACCGTCAGAGAACTGCTGTTTGCTGATGACTGTGCTCTATACGCCAACTCTAAGGCAGACATGCTACACAATGTTTCAGCTTTCTCACATGCCTGTGCCAACTTTGGGCTCAATATCAACTTGGAGAAGACTGTAGTTATGTACCAGCCAGCGCCAGGGAATAATCACACCGTGCCGAATATCAAGGTGAATGGTCATAGACTAAGTGTTGTGGACACATTCACCTATCCTGGCAGTACTGTGTCACAAGCTGCCAAATTGATGACGAAGTGAATGCAAGAATCTGCAAGGCCAGCGTGGCCTTTGGCAGACTGTACAAGAATCTATGAGACAGAAATGGAATAAGCCTGCAAACAAAGCTGAAAGTCTACAAAGCAGAGTTATTGTCCACACTTCTATATGCTTGTGAAACCTGGACTGTTTATCAGCGACACGCTAGGCAATTAAACCACCTTCACACAGTCTGCCTTATGAAGCTACTGAAGATTAAATGGCAAGACAAGATCCCAGACACTGAAGTTCTAGAAAGAGCGTCCATGCCCAATATCTACACTCTACTAATGAAGAATCAGATTCGATGGGCTGGTCATTTGACTCGCATGCCAGATCACAGGCTCCCTAAACTAATTTGTTTACGGTGAGCTGCGTTGTGGTAAACGCTCCCAAGGCCAGATGAAACGCTTTATAGACACTCTGAAGATCTCACTAAAAGCTTTTGGATTTCATCATAACACTTAGGAGACTGCTGCTAAATACGGAAATTTGTGGCGTACATCATTACGCAAGGGTGTAGTCACTTGTGAAGTAACAAGGACTGCAAGAGCTGTGAAGAAAAGGCTGGACAGAAAAAACACTGCAAGAGATCTTCTTCCTGGAACATCAAGCATTCTTTGCCCATATTTTCAAAGAACACTTCGAGCCAAAATAGGCCTTATCAGCCATCTTAGAATTCACGGCTCCATACTTTCAACCCCACTGGACGAAATGAATGGTCATCATCATTTTTGATGGACAAACAACATACCGCGGTCGAAACATAGTTGCGGACGATTTGAAAGCAGACCGCCTTGCCTTGGTCTTCATACAATTGTATGAGTTCCGATCGTTCAGAATTACTGAACGTAAATTTGCCAAGAAATCACAAACAGCCAAACATCTGGGGTTCATTGCGACGTCCTGTAAAGGATATGCAACTAACTTTTTGTTACAAATTGGGATATGGTTGCAAGCTTATATTTTGTAAGCCATTAGTTTTCGGTGATCGGGGAAGCCGCGTTTACTTTCGTAAAACAAACTTTAAGTACCATTTTATAAGACGGAAATACCCGGAGTAGTCCTTCTTCTGCCCTGTATCCTATATTGCAGGATAGGACCTCAACCAATTAGGCCAAGCCAACGTGTCTTTGCTGTTTCCTGCAGCTCGCGCCATGTTCTCCCTGTGTGCTCTATCTCTGTGGTTAAATAATTCTCTTGCCCCGTATGTTTTGAGGTTTTTCTCTTTGTACTATGCGTTCTTGGAGAATGACTTTCTGGTTGTTCTGAGTGTGTGAAGAATGTATTTCTGAATAAAGGCGGCTCCGTGGGGAAGTTGTTATGCCACCTTCTTCGCGCTCCGAAGCTTGTTGATTCGATTCCGGGCTACCTCGTTCGGTTCTCGAGTGCCATTTTGTTGGATACTTTGTGGATCATCGCTGGAGCTACGGAGTTCAGTTCGTTTTTTGTGTGACGCTTTCAGCGGGTAGCCCTACGGAAAAATACCGAGTCATACGGGATTAAACCCAGTGCAATGAAGTCGATTATCTTGACTTTTAAACCCTTTAAACCTTTCTGAATGAGCCGAGATCAGCACTGTTTCGACTGTATTTAGAAACTTTTGCCTATACATAATTTCTTTTACCACTTATGCTGGCTTTTCCAATCCATACACAATTTGACTAACATTCCAAGTGCCAATTCTGGAGATTTTCCTTGGTAACATAAAATCAGTATTCCAGACTCCCCCCCCCCCCCCCCCTGTTGTGCATTCTACAATATGTGTTCCTATTATCAGTTTTTTCTCAAAGTGTGCTCTATGCAGCACCAAAGTAATTTCCTCACCCTTTGTGTAGCTGAAATGGAGTCTTAGTCAAAAATAATTTAACACTGGCACTATTTGGGGATGAAGTCATGGACTAATGACGTGACGGAATCCATTATTATCTGGTGATTTCTCCGCAAAAAGGCTGCCGGTAATTGATCTTCAGTTTCAAACACGAGCATGTGAGTGTTACATTCTGCTATGCTGTATCCCGATCATATCCTGATTTTGTCCGTCCTAAGACTTAGTGTTACATTCTACTAGGCTGTAAATCTTTTCGGTGTCTTTATGTCTTTCTAGATTTTATGCTCTCATATTTTCCCTTAATTATGGTTTTTGTAAGTTACCATATCGTTTGATGGAGTCAACAATATAGTGTCTTACGCACTTGTATTACCTCCAGTAGCTTTATTTTTATATTGAGGTGTCATAGAATTGCTGTATGTGTCTCTGTTTATATCCGGTAAACTCTTCCAGTAGTTTGAAGACGGTACGTTTCGAAGATTAAACTGCATATTCCAGTTAAGGTCCATGTTTCAACTTTGTTAGTTGCATTATGCAATTTTGACAATAAGAAGCAAATTCTAAGATACCTCTTCATCTCAGGGTGAAAGACTCTCTAATTAGTTGCATATCCTTTACAGGACGTCGCAGTGAACCCCAGAAATTGTTTGATGTTTGTAATTTTTTCTTCTTTTCTTGGCTTGAAACTTGTCTATTATTGCAATGTTGTAAGCATTTACGTTACTCTTTTCTTTCTCTCAATCCTCCATTGTGTGTATCTTCCACTATTGTTTCTCTAGGCCATAAAGTTTTCCTACATATTAATTGATACAGATTAACAAATTAAAGGATGTTTGTGATTTATTGGCAAGTTTACATTCAGTAGTTTCCATTGGTTTCTGAACAACCGGCAGACATACCTTAGTATGAAAACTAAGACAAGGCGCTTTGCTACTACATCGTCCACAGTTGTATTTCGAACGCGGTATGCGGGATTAGGAATTGCGTCCTTAACCCCTTCGATTCAAAAGAGATTAAGAAATGCTATTGACAAACAGCTAGAACAGTTAAGAGTATGGACAATGAATAAATGAAAGAACTAACGAAGGAACGAATGAATCAATTAATTAAGTAACCAATGAATTAATGTCAAATTTTATTTAGATCCACTCTCAAACACATACTTGTATTGGAATATTAATGAGTAAAATAAGGTTTGTCAATTTCAATAAATAGGCGTGTTAATTTAGAGCACCGGATCTGAGGATTGTATCTTCCCCATGTCAGTAGAACACCGGCCACGCCTTAACAAGTTTATCTGACTCATCTAAATATAGATGCGCTCCAGGTAATTTGCCAGTCTGGCCCTTTCCCTAAGCGTCATAAACATTTCAGATTGTTACAGCAAGCCGTATGTTACGTTTTCTTGGGGGGACGGGAGAAGACGGTCGTGATATGCATCTCTGCCTCCCCCCTCCTGTGCTGTCCGACAGCCGTCATGTGTGATAAACTCCAGAAGCGAGCATCAGCTCCAAAGCGGTGATAGCCAGGTAACACAACCCATGCAAGCCACTTGTCTCTCTGTTAACACCTCGTGGACGTTTTTGTGTGGCTGGTGTTCTTTGATATATGCGGGGGAGGGGGGGGGGGGGGGGGGTTCGTTGCCTAACTGTGTTGTAAGAATGTATTACGGGTGTATATCACTCATGCTTTAACTCTTTTAGTGCCTCGAGTGTTTTGCTATCTTTTAGTCTCTCTAGTCCATCTCTCGCTGTCCTGATGAACGTGGTATCGCAAGACATACCGTTGATTTTCTCAATTGTATGAGCGTCGGTAACTTAGAAGACAGTGGCTAGCAACTGAACGTCAAATTGCACAAACAGCTAGTAAACTATGGGATTGATTGCGATGTCCTGTAAAGATTTTTCCACTAATTTACCAAGTCCATGTAGTTGTTGATTTACGTATTTCTACCACAGATTATTGTTACTTAAATTATTTCTACGCAATACTGTTATTATTTTATGTTACTTTATGTATTTCTATTCAAGACAGCACTTTAAGTATTTTTACTACAGACAGTAGTTTATATAAGTATTTCTACCCCAGGAAGTTGTTACTTTAATTATTTGTATGCAAGATTTTGTTGATAATTTAAGTATTTCTGCCCTAGACTGTTATTAATGTAAGTATTTCTACCACTGAATGTTGTTAATTTAAGTATTTGTACCCCAGACTGTTGTCACAATAAGTTTTTCTACCCCAGACGTTTGTCACTATTCTACCCATAATGTTAATAATTTAAGTATTTCTCCCCAGATTGTTGTTAATTTAAGTATTTCTACCACAGACTGTTATTTATAAGTATTTCTACTTCAGACTGTTGTTAATTTCAGTTCTACCCCAGACTGTTTTTAATATAAGTATTTCAACCTCAGATTGTTATTAATTTAAGTATGTTTACCCTAGAACTGTAGTTAATTTAAGTATTTCTATTCCAGAATGTTGTTAATTTAAGTATTCCTATTCCAGACTGTTGTTAAATTAAGATATTCTATTCCGGACTGTTGTATTTCTACTCCAGACTGTTTTTAATTTAAGTATGTCTACCGCAGGTTGATATTAATGGTAATATATTTACCCTCAACTGTTGTTACTATAAGTATTTATACTCCAGACTGTTGTTACTATAAGTATTTCTGCCCAAGAATGTTGTTAAGTTAAGTATTTCTACCCCAGACTGTTGTTGCTATAAGTATTTCAACCCTAGACTGTTGTTAATTTAAGTATTTCTACCCCAGACAGTTGTTAATTTAAGTATTTCTACCCCAGACTATTTTTACAATAAGTATTTCTACCCCAGGCTGTTGATACATTAAGCTTTTCTACCTCAGACTGTTGTTACTTTAGTATACTTCCCCCTGGACAATGAGCTGGAATGTGTTGAAAATGACATACCTAACGCAGGAAAGGGATCTAATCCCAGTCTCACCCAGCTAGTTTGTGTGTCCTGTGCTGGATCATGACCCTGTTACATTCTGATGTGCCTCTCAGCAAATGCGAAGCTTTAGTCATCAGCTGGCCGCTGAGGACGGGGACGGAGCGCTTATGGGAATGCCCCGAATGCTATGATGTCGGTTCCTAAATCAATCAGTCAACCAATATATATATATATATATATATATATATATATATATATATATATATATATATATATATATATATATTATATATATATATAGTGTGTGTGTGTGTGTGGGTGGTGGGTGTGTTGTGTGTGTGTGTGTGTGTCGACGTTTCAATTCCGTGTCAGTCCGGGCTGTGACAGAAGCTAAGAAATGTACAAAAAATCAGTCAAACACATATACATGTCCAAGAATTTATTAACGTAAATATATTATAACAAATTCTGTGCAAAACATTGTTTTAGCAATAATCTCACGTAATCTACAGCAATACACTCATGCGCTCTCGTTTCACTATTCCTCTCGCACACAGGCTAATCAATGCCACACTTTCTTAGCATTAGCAAGCTCTCTCGGGTATTCAGTACGCGCTCTCTCAACTATGCAACCACATCCTCTCTCAACCACAGTCCAGTCCAGTCTGTCCGTTTCTACTCTCGGTCGGTGATCACGTGGTGCTTGACCTCGTGTTGTCCGTAATTGTTGTGGCAAGTAGGATGTCTCATCTTCTGGATACCGTCCTGTCCTTCACCCGTCTGTTGATGACTGGGGTCTCAGGTCGTCCAGTGCAAGGTTGTACTGTCATTCAAGGACACTGTCCTGTCTATAATCCCCCATGTCCTGTCTCTTACTGGTAGTAACGTCCTGTCCACTCTATCTATGTCCTGTCCCTGTCATATTTTCTCTCACTCTTAACCCTGGGACTCTGACAACGTAGTTACTTTCTAAAGAGATATAAATGACCGACGATCATGCCAATGTTAAAAATAAACGCAAGCCCACCTGCTTCCTAACCGAAGGCAGCTGATTACATACTCGGTACGGGGTATTGTGAAATGCGCTGATCCCTTAGCCACACACGTCGGTTCATAATATTAATATAAAGATAGTATGAGCTTTCCAGTACGCATTGTTTCTAGTGCCAGGACCTGTTTCGTCTAAACTGTTACACACACTCTCTTTGAACCAATGGATGTCATGGTCACGTAGTTGTTAGTGGACCGGTTCACCGACACAATGGTCCCTGTTCAATCCTCAGATAGTTTTCGATTTGTGCGGGACCCAGTCAGTTTCCCATGGTAAATTACAGAGGTGTCTCTGCAGAAGTCAAGGCTGCCCTCGTGGCAATGACCTTGTCATGATTAGAGTAGTTTTCACTCACTGAAAATATCAGGTTTACGTGATAATCATATGTATATTCTTTAGGAGGAAAGGTACAGACAAAGGGAAAGAACAAAGAAATAGTGAAGAATAAAATGTGCAAAAGAAACGCCGTGCGTGAGAAAGAAAACAAAAGAAAGAAAGAAAGAAAGAAAGAAAGAAAGAAAGAAAGAAAGAAAGAAAGAAAGAAAGAAAGATAGAAAGAAAGAAAGGCAGACCGACCGACCGACCGACCGACCGACAGACCCACCGACCGACCGACTGACCGACTGACCGACCGACCGACCGAAAGAAAGAAAAAAGAAAGAAAGAAAGATAGAAAGAAAGAAAGAAAGAAAGAAAGAAAGAAAGAAAGAAAGAAAGAAAGAAAGAAAGAAAGAAAGAAACGGGCATATTGCCGTAAATGAATGTATCTGCATAACCACCCCCAGGTGCTGAATCCCAGCCGGGACGTCATTCAACCCCTGGGGTCGCTCATGTCGCCCCAAGATCAGTTAGAATTTTGTGTTCCGCTACGCTCCTCATCAACATCCGTCTGCCTGTTATTTTCCCCATCGGCATATGCTTCTGCAGGAGACAGGAAGCAGACAAACAACATCCCCCGTCTCTGGTACCTTGAGTTGTACACAAGCGTCCAATAATTAACAGCGCCATTTCTGTGTGAGAAAGGGTTATGGTTTCTCGTGTGCAAGGCCAGAATAAACGCCTGCGATTCCCTGAGAGCCTGCAGCTATTGTCTGAGGCGATACTTAATACAGTTAAACACACATCCTGACATTCCTATCATGTTTACACCAGGCAAAGGTTACAGATGGGAACAACGTCCCCGAAGATGAATGATGTAGTCACAGCAGTGTTCGTATCCGGTCATTACTTCTTCTTGTGCATGCATGTCAGGTATCCGGAATCAAAAAGTAACATTGTCTTTGAGTATACGTGGGAGCCGCTGTTGCACAGTAAATAGCACGCTTGCCTATCAGCCAGGAGGCTATGTGTTCGAATCTCCGTCAGTGTGTGGATTTATTATGTTTTCACTGGAATGGTCTCCCAGGCCCTCAAAGCCCAAAATGGATACCAAGAAATTAAAGGTAAATAAAGGCCGTCAGACTGATATGAACCACATCACTCTTTGAGCGCCGACCCGTCTAAAGCAATATATGATTAGCACCATAAACTCCAAAAGCCTAAGGCGGATAACAGAGTCCTTTATATTTCTAAACCATATATTCATTACTGGTGTTGATGTGCCACTTTACATACTTCATGGTTTCCTTGACTGCCATGCCGTAATATCAAAGTGGTTTGTGGAAAAATCATGGAAAGTAAAGGCGACCGGTGTGAATTGGCCACGTCACTCATAGAATGCCAATTGGTCTATAGAAATATTGGGCTATCACTGATGCCAATAAGTCTCACGGAGGCAATTGGGATCCTTGACTTGCTTTGCTTACCTTATATCCAAGACGTGCTACGGCCTCTAAACGGGTTATTTACTAATACTTTAATATTTTATTATATATATATATTAATTGGTGCGTCGGTTTGCGATCACATTGGTTTGGGTTCAATCCCAAGTAAGGTAGTTTCTGTGTTTCAGTCAGTACAGCTTTAGGGTCAAACCAACGTCATAAAACGGGTGCTGGAGAATTTTCAGAAATATCTGGTAATTTTCTGCAATGGACAGTTAGTGAAGAATACAGCCGGTCACCTCATCTCTTTATCCCATGTCCTTTTCATAGCTGAAGACATACATGTTTACACAAATATGACATTTTTTGCATCTATTATACCCATGATTTTAGAACTGTCATCTGCGGGTTTTGTTTAATTTATAAACAATTATTACAGAAAGATCAATCGATTAGAAAAGAATGCCTCCGTTACGACATGCATGTTTAATATTGAATAGCGAGGAGGTCGTTGTATTGACGTTTTTATATACCTGATAGGTTTCATGTTATTCATCATCATAAACATCATCTACCACTTTTGACATCAAGAGTCGGGGGGAGGAATAGTTGACGCTCTAGAGCCCGATTGGTGGCACTGGATAGTGTCATTCCGTGTGATTGTACAATGTATTTCATATTGTGAATCCATTTTCTTTTCGGGCTTCCTCTTGCTCTCCTATCAGATCTTATTTGATGTAGGGCCAGTACAGGTAGTTGGCGGTGTTGTATTCTAACGAGATGGCCGAACCATTTGATATTCTGCCTTTCAATATATGTGGCACGATGTGTTGATCCCACTGTCGGTTTGACAACACCATTTCTCATTCCGTCTCGGATTATTAATTAGTCAGCCCTCCAGAAGCATCTAATTTCCCAGATGTTGATTTCGCGTAAGCGTGATTTGGATAATGTCCAAGACTGACCTTGGTAGCGTGTATTTATTATCTTTGGGGACATGGGAATTTTTATGTTTCAGTATGGTGATAATTAATATATAAGCGCATTTGCTTTTTGATATCTCATTTCGATTTCTCTGTCTGTTCTTTCGTCTTCTGTGAATTTTTTTTTCCCCATATCCTTTATAGGACATCGCAGCCAACACCAACATTTCTGCCGTTGTGATCTCTTGGCAAGTTTACGTTAATTAGTTTGCCATTGCTTTCTGAACGACCGACACCGATACCAACGCAAAACTAACGCAATGCGGTCTACTGCCAAATCTCGCATTGCTGTGTTTCGAACGCAGATATACGGGATTACAAACCGCGTCCGTAATAATATAAATAAAGTATAAATACTACAACGTAACACAAAGTAATGCAGCTTTATAGAACACAATTACTGAAAAAATAGGATATTGCGGAGACTAATCTTCATCAGCAAGGAAATACACATTAATTATTTAATTTAATTAATGTGTATTTCCTTGCTGATGAAGATTAGTCTCCGCAATATCCTATTTTTTCAGTAATTGTGTTCTATAAAGCTGCATTACTTTGTGTTTCGTTATAGTATTTATATTTCTGCAGCTTTATCACAGGTCCAATAATTGTTTTAATGCGTTTAGCAATGTACTGTTAGTATGCAGTTTGAGAAATAAGAATACGTTATTTCCACTACTTTGAAAGAATTGTATCTTGTTTGATGTATTTCACTATTATAAACTGACCAGCTAGTAATCTATTGTGTATCTTGCAACGAAATTCTGGTATAGTTTACCATCAACTGCCTTACCTACTGGGGTGAGTGAACAAGCTTCTGCAGATCTTGCAATCTCCAATGGCATGCATCAATAAGTAATTAAAAGATTAATATATCTGCTTAAAAGTGGCATGCTGGCTTGGATGAGGTACCGTTGATTACAGTTTTCAAGATTTATAAAACAAGACATGTTTGAAAATTACCGTTAAGAAACTTAGTGAAAAATCTATTTATATCTTATTTTAAGTTGGGTGGTTGATTGTATGTAACATGTATATTTCTATGATTGTTTTCACTTTACATTTACCCGTCCGTGGTTGATTTATCTTGCAGTAACATGGTCGATTCTGTTTAAGTGAACATAATTAGCAGACTGAAATAAAATTAATTAACATAAGTTCTGTAACAGAAACATGTTGTGCGTATGTGCTGTGTTAGGCCTTGACACTTTTGTGCCTCAGTGCACGAAGGGATAAGTGGTCAGTCTTTCCCTGCAGTAGAGAATGACGAGTGTAGGAATTTAACCTTCGACCGACCGCGCTCATGACACTGTCAGCATATCCTTCCTACGATAATACCAACGCACCCATTAGAAGGACTTTACGGAAGCTGCAAAGATGGTGTTTCAAAGTAGAATGATGAGAACACCATGGAAGGATAACAAGAGTAATGAAGATATTTTGAGAGACGTTGACTCACAAAAAGGGCTGGTTACTCCCTTCAGAAGGCAATCCACATTCTTTGGGTACGGTCTTGAGAAGGGAAATGCTGAAATGTCTCGTGACAACGGAAAGGTTCTTGGCAAGGAGAGAGAGAGAGAGAGAGAGAGAGAGAGAGAGAGAGAGAGAGAGAGAGAGAGAGAGAGAGAGAGAGAGAGAGAGAGAGAGACAGAGAGACAGAGACAGAGAGACAGAGAGACAGAGAGAGAGAGAGAGAGAGAGAGAGAGAGAGAGAGAGAGAGAGAGAGAGAGAGAGAGAGAGAGAATATGCTAAAAACAGTGACGTTATGGCAAGGAGAAACATAGGTACCAGAACTAAATACAGTAAACGAGACAGGGCATGTACTATGTAAGAAGAACAACATTTTCGCAGTTGAAATTAACTCTTTGGTTAGCAATATTTTAAGTGAATCTGTGGATTTTCACTAATGCATATTTATATACGCGCTTCCGTCGTCTCCTATTGATCAGGCTAGGAGAATCACAAGAACATAACTAACACGGATCTGAATGTGTGTATTCAGGACTCATACATGCCATACATTTCAAGACTCATACATGCCATACATTTCAAGACTCATACATGCCATACATTTCAAGACTCATACATGCCATACATTTCAAGACTCATACATGCCATACATTTCAAGACTCATACATGCCATACATTTCAAGACTCATACATGCCATACATTTCAAGACTCATACATGCCATACATTTCAAGACTCATACATGCCATATATTTCAAGACTCATACATGCCATACATTTCAAGACTCATACATGCCATACATTTCAAGACTCATACATGCCATACATTTCAAGACTCATACATGCCATACATTTCAAGACTCATACATGCCATACATTTCAAGACTCATACATGCCATACATTTCAAGACTCATACATGCCATACATTTCAAGACTCATACATGCCATACATTTCAAGACTCATACATGCCATACATTTCAAGACTCATACATGCCATACATTTCAAGACTCATACATGCCATACATTTCAAGACTCATACATGCCATACATTTCAAGACTCATACATGCCATACATTTCAAGACTCATACATGCCATACATTTCAAGACTCATACATGCCATACATTTCAAGACTCATACATGCCATACATTTCAAGACTCATACATGCCATACATTTCAAGACTCATACATGCCATACATTTCAAGACTCATACATGCCATACATTTCAAGACTCATACATGCCATACATTTCAAGACTCATACATGCCATACATTTCAAGACTCATACATGCCATACATTTCAAGACACATACATGCCATACATTTCAAGACTCATACATGCCATACATTTCAAGACTCATACATGCCATACATTTCAAGACTCATACATGCCATACATTTCAAGACTCATACATGCCATACATTTCAAGACTCATACATGCCATACATTTCAAGATTCATACATGCCATACATTTCAAGACTCATACATGCCATACATTTCAAGACTCATACATGCCATACATTTCAAGACTCATACATTGCATACATTTCAAGACTCATACATGCCATACATTTCAAGACACATACATGCCATACATTTCAAGACACATACATGCCATACATTTCAAGACTCATACATGCCATACATTTCAAGACTCATACATGGCATACATTTCAAGACTCATACATGCCATACATTTCAAGACTCATACATGCCATACATTTCAAGACTCATACATGCCATACATTTCAAGACACATACATGCCATACATTTCAAGACTCATACATGCCATACATTTCAAGACTCATACATGGCATACATTTCAAGACTCATACATGCCATACATTTCAAGACTCATACATGCCATACATTTCAAGACTCATACATGCCATACATTTCAAGACACATACATGCCATACATTTCAAGACTCATACATGCCATACATTTCAAGACTCATACATGCCATACATTTCAAGACTCATACATGCCATACATTTCAAGACTCATACATGGCATACATTTCAAGACTCATACATGCCATACATTTCAAGACTCATACATGCCATACATTTCAAGACTCATACATGCCATTCATTTCAAGACACATACATGCCATACATTTCAAGACTCATACATGCCATACATTTCAAGACTCATACATGCCATACATTTCAAGACTCATACATGCCATACATTTCAAGACTCATACATGCCATACATTTCAAGACTCATACATGCCATACATTTCAAGACTCATACATGCCATACATTTCAAGACTCATACATGCCATACATTTCAAGACTCATACATGCCATACATTTCAAGACTCATACATGCCATACATTTCAAGACTCATACATGTCATACATTTCAAGACTCATACATGCCATACATTTCAAGACTCATACATGCCATACATTTCAAGACTCATACATGCCATACATTTTGTAGATCTGTTATCTCATGTCCACATTGCGCCTTGACATTGGCGTATATGTTAATAAAAGTAAATCCAGCCCCATAACAAATACTGCCCTCGGGATATGAGGTGTGTTGGCCTGTTCCCTTCTTCACCAAATGTGCTTCTTAGACAATTTCTGTTGTGTCTGGTCAGAAATCCACTTGAGATTACTGTTGAACAGCACCTTTATCAATCACAGCTCTCTTATGGTATGATGAGTGGTCAAGATCACTCATAATAATCGTGTTTTTTTACGCTACTATCTGCTTTTTGTTAGCGTCGAATGTTGAGCAGCGCTCACCAAATCCTACACCCCACATTGTGCCAACGGCTTAGGGCGAAGGTGTCTAATTGGGAGGGTAAAAGCCGTATTTTGGTGCAAGAAAATGAAACCTAAGATTAAATACTATGGCATGGCAGGCCAGACCCTAAGCCTTGGTTGGCAACTGGTCTAGGGTCGAAACGCCGACATGCGGACAGTTAGTGAATTGCTTTGCTGATGCGGCAGCTTCTACAGCCTTTCTTGTTCCAGATGTATTGATGTTACCTTTCCTCTTGTGTAAACTAGGCAAGCCGAGAGAGAGAGAGAGAGAGAGAGAGAGAGAGAGAGAGAGAGAGAGAGAGAGAGAGAGAGAGAGAGAGAGAGAGAGAGAGAGAGATCATGATGCACGTACAACACGTGATCTCAACAATTCAGCCCAGGCTTTGTGCTATGGAGAGGTATCACTCTAACCTTGGTCTGCTTGTAGTTATGCCTTGTTCGAAGCACAATGTAACAAACTGTCGTCTGTCAAGACGTCAGGCTACCTTTTACGTGTGGATGCTCCTATCTACTTCTGTCCTGTTCTGGGGAGAGTAAGTCACAGCTGGATATACACTTCAAAGGTAAGTGTGTCAGACTTCACATGCATTTGTGTAAGGTTTCCTCTTTCTAGACACATTCCACCCACTGTAACGCTATTTCTCGCCGTAGATAAGATTTCTTTCCCAACAACTTTGTCAGGGCAGCTGCCTTACGGCCTACTCTCCGCGATTTCAGTCTGACGTGGGATTTGTAGCGCCCTTATCTTGAATACGGGACTTCCTCTTTTTCGCCTTTATAAGAGAAGGCTCGGCATTCGATCTCACTTCCCAAGAGAGCAGGGGTGTTGAGTTGAGTTGAGTTGAGTTGAGTCAAGAACCGACATCACTGCTCGTGGCATTCCCATAAGCGCTAAGTCATCATCTTCAACATCCAGCGTAGAGTTCCAATACTAATCGTGCCAGTTGCAATCTGATTATATGTCCGTCTTGCATTACCTCGGAGTGGCGACCAGATTCTCTGACCACCCCTTGCTGCTGCTTTCTTTCTAGACTATGATAGTCTACCTGTTCTTCTTCGTTAATCACATTCTCCGAGAGCCCCTTCACCACATCTGCCTTATCATGCATAAAATCATCCCTTAATGATGCGGCGGCACCAGCCAATCTGTCTGCCTGTTAATTTCCAACCATACCAGAGTGTCCCCGAGAAAAGATCACAACTGGCACCTCTAAATCGATGCAACCCATTATGCACGAAGCATGTCTGTCTTAACCTTTGTCAACATATCGGGAGGGGGGGGGGGGGGGTGTGTGTGTGTGGGGGGGGGGGGGGTGTGCTATTACTTGATACCAAATGGTTCTTATAAAAACTCCCGGCCCTATGCGGTGATGGAACCCGCTACCTTCTAAGCCAAAGGGGTAGGCCTCAAACTCTCTGCCACGATTTCCCCTTTCCCAATTATTAGCTCAATTTTGTTATAAGTTTACCGTCTTCTAAAATAGTTAATTATTACCGAACACCTTTCTGACACCATTATTATTGTAATCCCGTCTTAACCATGCATTACCACCATTATATAATTGTCTTGGGACAAAAAAGTGGTAAAATAAATATGTAATGTGTGGAATAATGAAGGAACACAGGATGACTTTCTTGTGATACAACGAGTTAACGACGAGGATAATCTGCGGTTTGCAAATTCACACGAAGATAAAAGTGGCTATTTTGGCCCAGACGAGATCACTCCGCTACATGATCCAATCCTATCGCTGTGCTAGTCAAGAGAGCTGCTAACTTGTTTATTAGTTATCGGACTTCACTTCCGGACCTCCAAAGGAGCAACTGGTTTATCTCCTCTTACTCCTTGAAATCAGGAGAGGTGACGAGGTATCTGGTTGGTGGAGTGTCGTAACGCACTTGTTTCTCTCAGCTAGACACTGATGTTGGTTGGGGAGCGGTTACAATCGCTAGTGTCCATATCCTGATATGTATTCTTGTTTGTATACCCACTAAAATTAACTTCGTTAACCTCTTCCTCATGCTCCTCCTGCTCCTCCTCATCCTCCTCCTCATCCTCCTCCTCCTCCTCCTCCTCCTCCTTCTTCTTCTTCTTCTTTCTCATCTGTTTCTTTTTTTTTCTTCTCTTCCTAATGTTCATCTTTCTCTTACTTTCTTTCTTTCTTTCTTTCTTTCTTTCTTTCTTTCTTTCTTTCTTCTTCTTTTTCTTCATCTTCTTCTTCTTCTTCTTCTTCTTCTATATTCCTTCTTCTTCTCCTCGTTCTATTCCTTCTTCTTTCTACTCGCTTCTCCTTTCTCTTCTCTCCCCTCTGTTCTTTCCCTCCTCCACCTCTATCTTCGTCTTCGTCTCATCGTGATGACAGTATACATATCCTATTATCAAAGCCGCATGGCACAGTGACTAGCACACACCCCTACCAGCTGGCCAGTCATGTCATGGTCGATTCATTTGGTGGAGGTATGGTAAGCAGGACTGTTATTAAAACTTACCTGGACTTCCAAATCAACCCATTCTAAAATGAATACCAGGATCAGTTCTGGAGAGTACTGACTCATCACCCTTTGAATTCTAAGCAATAAATCGTGCAGTCTATTGTTTGTGTCTTCGTTATTTAAATTCATTACGGAAAAATACTGTTTATAATATGACAATGTGTTATTTTAGTTTGAAAGGATTCATTACGCTTCTTCGTTATATGTGGAACCATTTTTTTGTTATAAGCGCTGCAATATGTCTTGTTATAAATTGTGCAATATATTGTTTGAGCCTTCGTTATATTTCTTTGGTATGTTCTTGCATTCGTGTCTTCTTTTATGTCATATAATACTAGGGGAAGCCAATAAGTAAGTCACAAATGGCTATATAAAAATAACTAAATATGATAACAACTTGAAACCAGTTTATGTTTATACATACATTGTCCCTTTATTTCTCAACATAATTTCCACCAACATTGATGCTCTGTGATAAATCCATCATTAAAAGTAAGTTTATTCATTCACTCATTCATTCAGTAGCATGTCCTTTGCAGAACCTCGCTCCCATAACAACCTTCCGGAAATCTTCTTGATCACAAGCATCCGATACACCCATCGTCAGATACACCCATCTGGAGAGCATCCGCCACATCCTGCACCCATCTTCTCTTTGGCCTTCCTCTTCTTCTCTTCCCAGGCATATGCCCCACCTTTATTAATCTCTCCAAACTTTCATAACGTTTCAAGTGACCAAACTATTTCAATTTTCTTTGTTTTATTGTATTTAATAGCCAATCCTTTCAATATTCAGCTCTTGAAGTATGAAAGCATTTGTTCTTTTCTTTACCCAATATATTCTTAGAACCCGTCTATAAAATTTGTATTTTAAGACTTTTATGTGCTGTTCAGCTTGTTTAGTAAATGTCCAGGTCTCACAGGTGTATGTTGCAATGAGAAAGATGCATGCTCTTAACAAATCTAATTTTTGTAGTTATATCTGTCCCACTCCATAATTTCTTCAGTTGTTTTAGTCTCTGAAGAGCAATTGATAGTCGTCGTTTAATTTCTTTCATGGTGTCACCATTGTTGGTAATCAATGACCCAAGATATTCAAAATTTTCCACCATCTCCAATCTTTCCTCATTAACATATATTTCTTTCTCCACAGTAGTTTTATCTGTATGCATTATCTTTGTTCTTGCTATGTTAAGATAATAGTTGTGATTTTCACTATTTCTTTGGGTTGGGGTTATTAAGTTTTCTATACCATTTTGTGATGTGGATAACAATACTGTATCATCAGCATATCGAATCTCTGGTATTTCATGACCACCGATAATTAGGGCATCATATTGCTCCCTGGTTATATCATCTCTGACATTTCTCATTATATTTTCGGCGTACAGGTTAAACACATAGGGTGACAACACACAGCCTTGACGAACTCCTTGCTTGATGTTAAACCAGTCTGATGTCTCGCCATCTATTCTAACCGCTGCTTGTTTCATGTTTGTTATGGTTTCTTGGCATGCTTTGCAGAAGGTAGTTTGCCACTGCTTTCCTTCTGGGCAGTGACTGTATTAGTCGGTGGCCATAGCCATTGTCTCTACTGATGAGATCATCTGCCTATCGCCGCAGAGTGCATGACTATAACCAACAACAATCTATCGGCTGCTCGCACACTCAATCCACCACCTGCTTCCATGGCTTCACGTAACGCTGATTGGGGGCGGGGGGGGGGGGGGGCTAAACGTGCACTCCACCTTGCCCAAGGGTGTCCCGTAGACTAACGGAGGAAAGGAGACGTCTTACATCGCCTTTGATAGGGGATACCCGTACCCCGCTAACCGATAAAGGTAAGTACCTGACAATTTTCATACGTGTCTGGTATTGTCAGACAAGAATATATGAAGAGGAGGTTGGCATGGCCGAATGAATAAGAACGGTCTGATCTGATGCCGAGGTAGCGGGTTCATCCCCTACACCGGACAGTTGGACTAAATATTGGCTTCTCTTCTTTGATTTGGGGACGTAAATTACAAGTACCTCTGAAGTCGGAGTAGGTTCGCCTGCTGGCGAGGGATACTACTAATAGGTAAAGCTAATTCACATGCAAGAAATCAGTCAAGTGATCTAGAAGTAGTGACACATGCATGGACTACGCTTGATTTTAAAGCAAGCGAACGAGCACACACATAAACGATGAAGAAAAAGGACAGTTGCCACTCCCGCCTCTGTATGCCATGACCCAAAATATGTGCGGGTCTAACACTTCGAACAGAAATGACAGTATGTACCACAAGACCACAAGTGCCTAATTGTTGCAGGTCCTTTGCGAGACAATATAATATAATCAATCCCTGATTGATTGACTGGGTTTAGTAGTTTGCCATTGCTTTCTGAACAAGAAGCCAGTGCTTAAGTACAACTGACCGGTGTAGGAAACTGTACGAGGAGTCAACGTGTGTGTCCAGCTGACCGGTGTAGGAAACTGTACGGGACGTCAACGTGTGTGTCCAGCTGACCGGTGTAGGAAACTGTACGGGACGTCAACGTGTGTGTCCAGCTGACCGGTGTAGGCAACTGTACGGGACGTCAACGTGTGTGTCCAGCTGACCGGTGTAGGAAACTGTACGAGGAGTCAACGTGTGTGTCCAGCTGACCAGTGTAGGAAACTGTACGGGACGTCAACGTGTGTGTCCAGCTGACCAGTGTAGGCAACTGTACGGGACGTCAACGTGTGTGTCCAGCTGACCGGTGTAGGAAACTGTACGGGACGTCAACGTGTGTGTCCAGCTGACCGGTGTAGGAAACTTACGAGAGGTCAACGTGTGTGTCCAGCTGACCGGTGTAGGAAACTGTAGGAGAGGTCAACGTATCAGTCCAGCTGACCGGTGTAGGAAACTATAGGAGAGGTCAACGTGTCAGTCCAGCTTACCGGTGCCGGGAATGAACCCACTACCCCTCCACCAGCACACAGGAAGATTAAGAGCGATTGAGCCATCTTAACCTTTCAGCGACGATGACTTCCATCTTTATCGTATGTATTGTTATTTAAGTGTTGTTGAAACGAACAGTTAGATACCAATATATTCTTTGTGTTTGCACTGCGGTATATACAGTGCTTTGGTAACATTGCCCTTCTTTCCAGAAACGATCTAGGAAGTTAACATTCCAGATATTGTCTCCACGCTTACAGAAGCTCATAATAACCGAAGACGTTACACGCCAAATCATCTTCTCTAGAGATCTAGCACGCATTCACCGAGAACATCAAAGGATCATCCCATGCAAACATTATTTAACTCGCCGTCGTCTCATGACAGCACCGCCACCCGGGCAACTGGCACTATTTACCTGATGTGATTCTGGTAAAGAAAACCATAGACTCCCAGAGTCAAACACCCCCACAAGCTCGACAGATGGGAAGCCTCACTTCTTTCCTCGCGCACCCTGGCACTGAGCATAAATTGTTGATCATCCTTCGGCGCTGCGCTCTCCGTGAGCAAGAGGGTCTGCCTAAACTCAGACGGGACACCTGGTGACGAAGATTGCCCACGTGCCTGTAATGAGATAAATAAACTTTGTAACGGGCCCGGTTAGATCAGTTGCATTCTGTTAGTTTTTGGCGAGGGGCCGTCTTGGTACAAATAATATAACAAAAACGGGACGATTCATAAGCCGTTCTAGCATAGCCCGTGTTGTTCCAACCAGCGTCGATGTACATTCTGTTTTGAACTATCTAAGGGCTGGCTATATGCTAATGGATATTATCGGGCTCTGCGTGATATTAAGAACTAACCAGATCACGTATTATAGTATGAGCTACGCAAAACATGCATTATATTATAAACTACCCAAAACACACATTGTATTATGAACTATCCGAAATACATGTTATATTATGAACTACGCAAACGCGTGTTATATTATGAAGTATCACGATCATGTATTAATTATATTATGAACTATCCGAAATTGTATTATATTATCAACTACCTGTATTGTATGGTATATTCTTACCTACCTCATTTCATCTCATCTCACCTTGTTCCTCTTATACCTTGCGGTGTCGAGGGGAAGCATAACCAGCGAGAGAATGCCCGTTTACGGGCTTCATGTATCGAGATTCCCATGGACTATGTTATTCCCTCTGTCCGTCGTTTACGTGGTCGGCCTCTTCTTGTGCTCCCATTTGGTCTGTACATCATTGCTTGCTGCGGTATACTGTTTGGTCATCTAGTTATATAGTCAAACCATTTAACTTGCTGTTTTCTGATGAAATCTAACGCTGCTATAATAACCACTTTTGTCCTGATTTCTTCATTTCTGACTTTCTCTCTTCTTGTTACATTGAGTATTCTTCTCGGGAATCCCATTTCTGTGGTTATAATGTTTCTTTTCTCTTTTTCTGTCATTGTCCACGTTGGCATTGGTATCATAGGGTTGGTGGTGTAACAAGCTACGTGGAGGGTCCCAAATAGCCCGGTCACAATGTTTAATCAATCTTCTATAGCCCTGGCTGGGATAGGTCTTTACCTGCCAACCCTCCTCCGTTTTCCCTGGACTCACTGTCACGCTTCCTTTCGACCTAGGGACCTATTTCCTGCAGTGTTCTTCTGGCTGACACATAAATAACCTGGCAGTCGTCAGAACAACTTGGAAGTAATTTTATTAACCTAATCAAGAACAGCACAGGAACACCTAAAGGCAGATAAACATATAGATCTACACAGACACTACACTGGTAAAGTTTTGACAGAGAGCCTCCAGTCACCACAGCCACAGATCCAGCTTCAGATACAGTCTGATCTGTCCAGACATATCTCACCAAAGATGTCAGAATCTCCTTCTTTCTCCAGCAACTGGTTGTAGATTCAACAGGCTTTTGTAGAATCCAAGCGACTGGTGTGTTGAGGACTTCTGTTCATTGCCACATGAATTAATTCGGCACCAGGTCTTCACTGACCTATGAAAAGCTTTACGGTTGCAGATACGGTGAGGTGTTCGTGGAGGGATAATGGATGGGTGCCTTTTAATGTCTGGTATAAAATGGGTATGCCAGAAAATCTCTCTTAGGCTCCCTCCATACAACAACTGCTCTCAGGCGTATGTTGTTGAAAAGACCGGCAATGCACCAGTTATGCAAAATGTCCTTGCCTCAAGACCTGCACCTTGCCTCTGTCTCAGAGTTAAGCACACCAAACCTTGAGTTGGCCTCGTCGGACATATTGGCGTTAGCCTAGAAGCACTGGTGATAATGTCCGTTAGAAGACATATTCACTTCCCATAGAAGAGGACCCTTTAAAAATGTCTTAGTAGTAGTTGCACTTCTGTCGTTATCTTTAATTAACTTTGACAAGTTGCAACTTGCAAACGGTACTTGTTTGCCCGGCCATCAATTGACCAGTAGCCGCACCAGTGCACATTTGACGCAAGGCGCGCCTTCGGGACTACCCGAAAGGAAAGACAAATATATACTCGCTCCATGTAAAGATTGTGGTATGAAGATAACCCAAAGAACCATCTTTCATGGAGAATTGAGCGAATAAAGAACTGAGAGCTTCCGAAAGCCGGTTCCCCCTGTTTACCAAAAATAACAGAATGCATAAGGACATGGGCCACTGGCGTTTCGCTACATAGGCCCCCTCTTAAGAAAGTCGAACCCTACGAACTTTCTACTGTCAGTGGTTCTGTTCGAATGACCCCACCCTCACATTCAACCATAGGATGCCGTGATAGGAAATCTGCTCCCACATTCTCCCTTCCGGGGATGTATTCGACCGTGAACTGATACGGTTGTAAGAGCAATGACCATCTCATTAACCTCGCAGTTCAGTTTCTTAGAAGTTGCCAAGAACGTCAGAGGTTGATGGTCGGATTGCACTTTGAAACTGGACTCCATACAGATAAGGTTGAAATTTCTGTACCGCCCACACTAGAGCTAGACATTCCCGTTCGACGGTGGAGTAATTCCGTTCGGCGGGTAACAGTTTTCGACTGGCATATGCCACCGGACACAGCACCGAAGGATTATCTCGCCCTTCCTGCAACAGAGTTGCTCCAATCCCTATGTTACTCGCGTCGGTTCTCAGAACAAACGTTTTCTCCAAATTTGGGAGTTGCAGGACTGGCCTTATCCACCAACGCCTGTTTCAGCTTCCCATAAGCTTCTTCACAGCTCGGGGTCCAGACTATAAGATCTGGTGATCCTTTCTTCAGGGTCTCAGTTAACGGCGCCGCAATTTCGTTGAACTTCGGAATGAATTTCTGGTAAAACCCACACAAAGACAAGAAAGACCTAACATCTTTTTTGGATTTAGGACGGGGTGCGAGACGGACCTTCTCAATATTCTTTTCTTCCGGTACCAGTCCCCCTGGGGTAATAGTGTGTCCCAGAAATTCCAAGGATTGATAGCCAATCATGCATTTGGCCGGACGGGCGGTTAACCCCTCCTCTTTCAATCTTATGAAGATCTTTTCCAAGGATTTCAGGTGATCTTTCAGATTGTCAGACGCGATGAGAATATCATCCATAAACGAGACAACAGAAGGATCCCTTAAAGGGTCTAATAACTTTCTCATCATGCGTGTGAACACACTGGGCGCATTGCTCAGCCCAAAAGGCATCACCTTAAATTCGTAATGGCCGCTCGGAGTACTGAAAGCGAGCATAGGCCGAACCTCAGGCTTCACAGGGATCTGATAATATCCCCGGCTTAAATCAATTTTTGAGAAGTACTTTGCCCTATTTAATCTGGCAAACAGTTGATTTGTGTTTGGTAACGGCTCAACTTGGAATGTCGTACAACTGTTTAAATGCCTGTAATCAATACATAAGCGGTGCTCCCCGCTTGGCTTCCTCAACAAGACAACCCCGGCATTATAAGGAGAAGTCGAAGGAGTGATGATGTCATCGTCCAGAAGCTTCTGGATTTCAGTTTCCAGGGCCTTCTCTTTCGAAAAGGGTACTGGATATATTTTCTGGCGAACTGGGTCTTGGGTAGTCAGAGTCATATCAAACTCGACCAACCCTGTCCGCCCTGGCCGATCGGTAAGAATTTGCTGATGGGACTCTAACAACCGGATGACACGGTCTGTTTCTTCAGCCGACAGATCAGGATTTATATGGACATCCCTATAGGTTTCCCCAGGGTGTAATGGATAACCCCGATCCGCGTCTTCGCCCGATTCAGTTTCCATCGCGACCGCCATAGTCATGAGTGGGAGAGAAGTACCATCGGATCGTTCCTCATATTTTTTTAGGAGGTTAATGTGGAAGATTTTAGATTTCCCCCTGATCCGGATAGCATAGTTGGTGCGGGACACAACCCTTTCCACCGGGAACGGCCCCTGCCAACCAATCTCGAGTTTATTGGAACCTACTGGAAGTAACAACAGAACCCGATCCCCCACCTTAAGAGACCTATCTTTCGTCCTTCTATTGTAGTAGGCCGCGTGTCTCTTTCTGGCCGCCCTCAGATTCTGAGCTGCCAAAGCCCAACCCGTCTGGAGTTTTTTCTTTAACTCTTCGACGTATTTATAAGAGGATACAGCTTCTTCAGAAGTTTCCTCCTCTGTCCAACATCTCAATAAGGCTTCTAAGGGACCCTTGATTGGCCTCCCGAATAGTAGAGTGGCTGGTGGCAACCCGGTCGACCCATGGGGAACCTCCCGATAGGCGAACAAGGCGGCTGAGATATACTCATCCCATCTGTCTGGTTTCTCTTGAGCCAGCTTCCGAAGCATGGTCATCAAGGTACCATTAAACCTCTCTACTTGCCCATTAGACTGAGGGTGGTATGGGCTTGTGTGAATGTGGTTAGTCTGGAAGATACGAAAGACTTCTTCCATCAGCTTACCACAGAACTGAGACCCATTGTCCGTTAGGATCTGGTTGGGAAATCCCAACCTAGTAAAGGTCTCCATCAGTGCATCAGCCACTCGCTTAGAGTCGATTGTGGCCAAAGGTATCGCCTCACCCCACATGGAACAGCAATCCACCATCGTGAGAATGTACTTATTCCTCTTCCTAGTCCTAGGAAGAGGACCAACAAGATCGATGGCAACTCTCTCGAAAGGAGAGTTCATAATGGGCATGTCTCCCAGGACTACCGGAGCTGTCCAGTGTTTTGGTGCCACACGCTGGCACTCTGGGCACGACTTGACGTACCTACGCACGTCTCCAGTCATCCCTGGCCAGTAGTAATGGCAGGAAATGCGCTGGAGAGTTGCCCCGACACCCATATGTCCACTGAAAGAAATGGTGTGTCCCATATGAAGAAGCTGTTCCCGATAAGCCTTAGGAACTACCAGCTGTCCATGCTGGCGATCCTCCACTCCGGCTCTCCGGTACAGTAACCGATTCTTCATATAATACTGACCCCGTCTTGGTGGGTCAGAACTTTTTGGCAACTGGTTGAAGCAAGGTTGCAAAGTAGCATCCTGGCTTTGAGCAGCTCGTAACTCCCCAGGTAAAGGATTCACGATCAAGGCCGGCGTCTGCTCATCCTCCGATTGAGATCTGGTTTGCATCGCTCCTACGTACATGGGTTCGGTTGGAATCCCTAGAAAGACGTAGCGACAACCCAAGATCATTGGGAAGATTGGATCTAGCAGAACGGCTGCCTGTATAGTGCCGGTAACATATTTTGATTTAATGTCCACCTTCGCAATTGGAAGAGACATCGCTACCGCACTCTTTGTCGCCGTTTGAATCTCAATAGATTCTCCGGTTAGCTGCTCTGGACTCACTAAGTGTGATGAAATTACAGCCTCAAACTGCAGACCGGTGTCGTAGAGACACTCAACTTGTTGACCGTTCACAAGTACCGTTTCTACTACTGGTGGTTTTTCTAAATCTTTGTTCCCAAGATCCCTCCCTTCTACCTCCTTGTGAGACCCTTCCCCGGTTTCTACAAGACAAGCAGCATAGTGAGAGTCTTTCTGTTTACGCCGGCAATCAACCGTATTGTGTGTGGGAGATTTGCAATAGGCGCACCACTTTTCACTCCACTTTCTTTTAGGAGATCCAGGTGGACTCTTACCAGAGGGTTTCTTACTAGGAACTTTATCGAAAGGATCCTCCTTCTTGGTGTGAGCTGTTTTAGGGTTCTTCTTCTTTCCAGACCATGTGTCTGGTGGTCGGGGATTGGGTTGTGACAATTCCCCATTATCTCCATGAGCTAGCACATACCTTTCCGCTAATGTAGTTGACCTATGTCTAACCTTTCTGCCCCATTTTCAAGCAAGAAGGTTTGCAATGGCTTAGGCATCATCCTCTTCATTTGGTCCACGACCACCAATTCTTCCAAACTTTCATAGTCGTTAGCAAATCCAGCTAATGACATCCACTTCAAAAGGTAAGACTTCAGTCTGACACTGTAGGCTGCGAACATCTCTCCTGGCTCTCTCTTCGACTTTCTGAACTGTTGTCGATAAGTATGAGCTGTCATCTGGAACCTTTTCAATAGTGCTTTTTCCAGAGCTTCATAGTCATTCTCCATACCAGGTGGCAACCTAGAATAGACCTCGTACGCGGTCCCCCTCAGGCCCTGTGAGAGTTTCAAGTTCCATTTCCCTCGTTCCAATCCCATAGCCAAAGCCATCGACCGAAATCTGTGAAGATACTGGTCGATCTTATCTTTGTGTTCATCGAACGGGAGCAATGGGAACTTCATTGCCTGGTATGGACCGCCACCAGAAGTTGTTGAGTCAGGGAGAACTGTGTCTCCCACTGCACCGTCTCTTTCCTTGGCAGTTTGAGCTTTCAGCTCCAACTCTCTCATACGGAACTCATGGTCTCTGACTGCCTGCTCGGCCTCCATCTTCCTAGCCTCAGCCTCCATCCTCTTAACTTCAGCCTCCGCCTCAATCCTCTTGGCTTCGCGCACAGCCTGTCTGTAGTCTCTTTCCACCTCCTGCACATATTTCTGTAACTCCGCTCCATCATAACCCATTTCACGCCCTGTAGCCTGTACGTCAGCGACATTAAACCCAGCTGATGCCATCTTAAACTCAGAGGGTAAGGGAAGAGGTAATTGTCTATTCACCTGCCCTCACAAATACACAACAAGTTACATTACACGACCACAACACGTCGTATGTCGGTCAGTCTGTGTCAGGAAGAGTATAGACAATAGCCAGGCACGGTAGGCAGAACCTATTGATAGAAAACAAGGATATCTGTCCCCTATCACTAAATCAGCCAGAACTCCACCAGGATTTCAAATATCCCGGGACGAGCCCCCAGAAATTGTAACAAGCTACGTGGAGGGTCCCAAATAGCCCGGTCACAATGTTTAATTAATCTTCTATAGCCCTGGCTGGGATAGGTCTTTACCTGCCAACCCTCCTCCGTTTTCCCTGGACTCACTGTCACGCTTCCTTTCGACCTAGGGACCTATTTCCTGCAGTGTTCTTCTGGCTGACACATAAATAACCTGGCAGTCGTCAGAACAACTTGGAAGTAATTTTATTAACCTAATCAAGAACAGCACAGGAACACATAAAGGCAGATAAACATATAGATCTACACAGACACTACACTGGTAAAGTTTTGACAGAGAGCCTCCAGTCACCACAGCCACAGATCCAGCTTCAGATACAGTCTGATCTGTCCAGACATATCTCACCAAAGATGTCAGAATCTCCTTCTTTCTCCAGCAACTGGTTGTAGATTCAACAGGCTTTTGTAGAATCCAAGCGACTGGTGTGTTGAGGACTTCTGTTCATTGCCACATGAATTAATTCGGCACCAGGTCTTCACTGACCTATGAAAAGCTTTACGGTTGCAGATACGGTGAGGTGTTCGTGGAGGGATAATGGATGGGTGCCTTTTAATGTCTGGTATAAAATGGGTATGCCAGAAAATCTCTCTTAGGCTCCCTCCATACAACAACTGCTCTCAGGCGTATGTTGTTGAAAAAAACCGGCAATGCACCAGTCATGCAAAATGTCCTTGCCTCAAGACCTGCACCTTGCCTCTGTCTCAGAGTTAAGCACACCAAACCTTGAGTTGGCCTCGTCGGACATATTGGCGTTAGCCTAGAAGCACTGGTGATAATGTCCGTTAGAAGACATATTCACTTCCCATAGAAGAGGACCCTTTAAAAATGTCTTAGTAGTAGTTGCACTTCTGTCGTTATCTTTAATTAACTTTGACAAGTTGCAACTTGCAAACGGTACTTGTTTGCCCGGCCATCAATTGACCAGTAGCCGCACCAGTGCACATTTGACGCAAGGCGCGCCTTCGGGACTACCCGAAAGGAAAGACAAATATATACTCGCTCCATGTAAAGATTGTGGTATGAAGATAACCCAAAGAACCATCTTTCATGGAGAATTGAGCGAATAAAGAACTGAGAGCTTCCGAAAGCCGGTTCCCCCTGTTTACCAAAAATAACAGAATGCATAAGGACATGGGCCACTGGCGTTTCGCTACAGGTGGGTAGATTGTGTTGTTAGAGGGTTATCTTAATAACTATTGATACATGTTTGTTCTTTAGTATTGGTGCTAATTGTCCAATAAGTTGGTTTGCCTTATAGCATATACTTTCGATCTCGTCTTCTGATTTGCCATTTGATGATATTATACTTCCTAAGCACTAGGAGCTGTTTACTTGTTTCAGGGGGTGCTCTTTTACCTCTGTTTTACTGATGCCTATTTTAATGTTGTTGACCTACCTCAAAACATGTTCTATATTATGAACTACGCAATCACGTGTTATATTATGAAGTATCCAAAACATGTACTATGAACTACTTGGAACATGTATTATGTTAAGTACTATCCACAAATGTATTATATGTTTACCTCCGTAAACATGATATATATTCAAAATTACAAGGAACGTGTTACATAATAAACTAAATGGAATATGTATTACGCATACTTTATGAACTATCAAGAGACTGCATTATATATTGAAGTATCAGAAACATCTATTACACTATGAGCTACTGAGGACATGCATTATGGTATGGTCTACCCAGGCACTGTAAATTAATATATGCTTACCAGTATATGCGTTATTTTATTATGTAAAATGATCTTACATTATATTATGAACTACCAGAAACTACTTCTTCTTCTTCAGCGTTTCGAGCCATTGAGGTTCTTTGCTGCAGATACAATCCGTCTCCATTCGTCTCTCTGGTTGACCTTCTCTTGCCAGTCGTAGATTCCAAGTGCTTGTAGGTCTGTATATATATTATCTCTCCACCGTCTTCTTGGTCTACCTCAAGGTCTATGGTCATTTATTTCCTGATTGTAAGCGAGTTTTGTTTCGCTATTATCTTCCATTCTTTCTATATGCCCCAGCCATTGTAGTCTATTAGCCTTCATGATACCAGTGATTAGCGGGGACTTAAACAGATCATAAATGTCGTTGTTACTTCTTCTTTTCCACTCTCCACTTTGTCTATCCCGAATGGATCCAAAGATGCGTCTTAAAACTTTGTTCTCAAAGGTTTGTAACAAGGCTTCGTCTCCTTTCGTTGTACTCCAGGTTTCAGAGCCATACAGCACAACTGGTCTGATCAGTGTTTTGTATATTGTGATTTTGGTGTTACGAGATAGCGCATTTGATTTTAGTAGATGTTGTAGTGCATAGTATATCTTATTTCCAGAATTGATTCTAGTTTGCATTTCTTCCATTATGATGTTGGAGCAGTTAAAGATTGTAGCCAGGTATTTATATGTTTCCGTTCTTTTAATGGTCATATTATCTATTTGTATGTGGCCAGAGTTTTTAGCCATTGCTTCTCTTGAAATTACCATATATTCTGTCTTATCTTGGTTGATAACCAGCCCCATCTGTTGGGCTTTTTCCTTTAAGTGAGACAATATTTATAATGTCTTTTGTTCATTTTCCCCTATAATATCTATATCATCTGCATAACCAAGCAGCTTGGATGTTCCTCCAATATCACATTCCTCCTTTACCTTCCTTACAACTTTCTCTAGAGCCAGATTGAAGAGTAGCGGCGATAGTGCATCACCCTGTTTCAAGCCAGATGTTATTTGGAAGGGGTCTGATTTCCTGCCTTTATATGTTACTATATTATATCTTCCATGCATAGTCTGGTCATGTTGATTAACTTCCTTGGTATTCCAAATTCCTGCATAGCATTCCACAGACTATTCCTATGGACACTATCATAAGCCTTTTTAAAATCCACAAAAATGTTAGAGAGATCTCTTTTATATTCCCAATTTTTCTCGGCTATTTGTCGTAAGATAAATATCTGATCTATTGTTGATCTGTTTTGTCTAACACCCGCCTGGTAGTCACCTAATATGTCTTCTGAATATGGTTTTAGTCTATTTAGTAATACTGCGGATAGTATCTTATAGCTTGTGGACAGTAGTGATATTCCTTTATAATTTTCATTTGGAACTTGTCTCCTTTCTTAAATATAGGTATCAATAATGACTCTTTCCAGTCATGGGGTAATTCTTCTGTCCTCCAGATTTTTATTATTAGTTCGTATAGCTTTAGATGTAATGCATGGCCACCTGCCTTTATAAATTCTGCAGCAATTCTGCAACCAGAAACTTACATTATATTATTAACTACCACTAACTTACATTATATTATTAACTACGAGGAACCTACATTATATTATAAACTACCACAAAATCTACATTATATTATGAACTACCAGGAACTTACATTATATTGTTAACTACCAGGAACCCATGTTATATTATAGACAATAAGGAATCCGAATAATAATACGAACCAGCGTATGGTGATTATGTGTGATCCCTTCTTCTGTATTAGTAAGGATGTTGAACAATGAATAATGAAGAGTTAACAGAACATGAGCAATTAACATATGTCGTCGTTGTTCTTGTTATTGCTGTTGCTGTTGTTATTTTGATAAGTAAACTTCGAGAGAATAACATAAACAGATAAGAAAGCAAACACAGTGCTGATGCGTGCAGGGGTTATTAGACCTCTCATCGACACCATTAAAAATACAGATAAAACGTATGGAATTTATTAATGTAATGAAGGACTGTTTACAGGATGTGTACAGGGAAAAAGGAAGCATAATGCAATATACTCATTCCGAACAATACTATAGAGACACAGAGAGACCCTATATTTGCGCTTATATATTAAACTAAAATATTTTGATCAAGTGAAAAATGATGCAATGATCAAACTGTTCGTGATTGTGTGTGTGTGTGTGTGTGTGTGTGTGTGTGTGCATGGTGCGTGCGTGTGTGTGTGTGTGTGTGTGTGTGTTTTGTGTGTGTGTTATATACATATAAGCACTACTACCTCTAGTGCACTGCACTGATTTTTGCGTGTGGTTAGTTTTCCCTATCACCAGTGTCCCTCGCCTTCAGGCGAATCCACTCCGATTTCAAAGATATTTATAATTTAGGTCCCCAATTCAAGAACGAGAAGTCAACCTTTTAGTACAACTGATCGGTGAAAGGGTTGAACCCTCTACCTCGACATCAGAAGACGTGAACTTTAAGAGCGTGCGCTCTTATCCATTCTGCCATGCTGACTGCGAATACCGTGGAGGGCTTACGAACGCAATTCGTAATCCCGCATACCACGTTAGAAACACAGCTGTAGTTAATTTGGAAGCAGACCGCATTGCGTTTATTATCATACAATGGTATGTGTGCCGGTCATTCAGACAGCAGTGGGCTACTACTGAAAGTACATTTGCCAAGAAATTAAAATCAGTAAACAATTGCTGGGGTTGACTGCGTTTTCCTGTAAATGATATGAGATGTGTTTTGTCATCTGGTACCTTGTCTCTTTAAACATATAACGTCCCGAAGCGGGAGCCTGCTCACTGGTCTATGGTGTCGTAGGGCCGTCACATTTTGTCATCTACATGCACGGGGGAATAGGTGTCCAGTCTTCTCTCTCTCTCTTTCTCTCTCTCTCTCTCTCTGTCTCTCTTTGTCTCTCTTTGTCTCTCTCTTTATTTCTCTCTTTGTCTCTCTCTCTGTCTCTCTTTGTCTCTCTCTCTCTCTCTTTCTCTCTCTTTGTCTAATGTCAACTACACTTACACACCTGCCTCTTCTTTCTCTTACTCTCTTTACCTCTCTCTCTTTGTCTCTCTCTTTACCTCTCTCTCTTTTTGTCTCTCTCTCTGTCTCTCTTTGTCTCTCTCTCTCTCTGTCTCTGTATCTCTGTCTCTCTCTCTTTGTCTAATATCAACTACACTTACACACCTGCTTCTTCTTTCTCTTACTCTCTCAGACTCTCTGTGTCTCTCTCTTTGTCTAATATCAACTACACTTACACACCTGCTTCTTCTTTCTCTTACTCTCTCTGTCTCTCTGTCTCTCTTTGTCTCTCTCTTTACCGCTCTCTCTGTCTCTTTCTGTCTCTCTTTGTCTCTCTCTCTCTCTCTCTATCTTTACATCTCTCTCTCTCTCTTTGTCTAATATCAACTACACTAACACACATGTCTCCTCTTTCTCTTCCTCACTGTCTGTCTCTGTCTCTGTCTCTGTCTGTCTGTCTGTCTGTCTGTCTGTCTGTCTGTCTGTCTGTCTGTCTGTCTCTCTCTCTCTCTCTCTCTCTCTCTCTCTCTCTCTCTCTCTCTCTCTCTCTCTCTCTCTCTCTCTCTCTCTCTGCCTCATATCAACTACACATATCTTCTTCTTCTTCAGCATTCCGAGCCATTGAGGTCCTTTGCTGTAGATACAATCCGTCTCCATTCGTCTCTCTGGTTGACCTTCTCTTGCCAGTCGTTGATTCCAAATGCTTGTAGGTCTGTATATATATTATCTCTCCACCGTCTTCTTGGTCTACCTCGGGGTCTACGGTCTTATGCCTGCTTAAAAATACACCTTGTACATACTAAGTACCAACGCTATGCTAACAATGACAAACTTGGATATCGAGATAAGATGCCCGTGAAGAGCTGCCAACGTAACTACCCGAAACTAAGTAAGTAATTATGTAATCTGACAGACAGTTGGATCAACACCTCGTGCCACATATACTGAGAGGCAATGATCAAATAGCTCAGCCATCTTGTTAGAATGCAACACTGTCAGATACCAGCATTGGCGCTACATTTAAAGAAGATATGATACGAGGACATGAGGACGTCCGAGACGAAAATGGATTGGCGACATCAAAGGCATTCTGCAATCACACGGAATGACACTATCCAGTGACACCATTCGGTGGCTTGAACATCAACTATTCCTCCACACAACGCTCGAGGACAAAAGTGGAAGACGATGAAGAAGATAACAAAGTACATACATTCACACACACACACATACACACACACACACACACACTCACACTCACACACACTACACACACATATATACAACACACACACGCTCGCACACATCTGTACATACATAATGCATATGCACACGTATACACGCATGCGCGAACACATACATAATCAAGACAGCAGGTTTTAAAATGAGTGGAAGTAATCATTGTGAATATCCAAATGTTACGATTTCATTGATTGTCTCCCTTGACATTAAATTGTTTTAAATAAACAACACTAGTTGATCTATAAGAACATATTGCATGGCAGCATTTATAAAAGATGTTAATGTTGTGCTTAAGTAAAATCACAGAAATGATGTCAATAAAGAAGGGTAACATATCAGGAGGGACTGAAGTAGCCTTTAAAAGCTTTACTTAACGTTAAAACAAAATTGGGACAGCAGGCTTGTTCATTTCAAAGTAGAAAAAAGACGATAACAAACATTATATATCAAAATCAGGAGGAAAGAAATAATAAGTCAGTAAAGTAAAAGATCCATTGACACTCCTTGAGACGCATTGGATCAACGAAGCTAGACCCATATTTTTATAGACCTGTTTTAGGCTGGGTGACCTAGCAACAAAGGTCAATTTTAACATTTCAAATCCGCCCTGATGTGAATCGAACCCACTCTCACCGCGCCGACAGGCGAGCGGTTAGCCCCTGGGCCATCAAAGAAAACTATGGATCCAACAACATATACAGAAAAGACCTCTAGCGTGTAAAGCAGTACTGATATTTACTTTAACTTACTTATGGTAATGCTACACTTAGGACTCTTTTTGACGACGTACATGCAATGGGTGTATGGAGCTTAACCTCTGTGTCATAGGTCATTCGACACTCCGTGAGTGATGAGGTCAGTATCATTGTGACAGGCGGGAAGATTCAGGATGTTAGATACAGACAGCCGGGAAAGTTAACCAGGTCAACATATGCCTGAAGAAGTCGGATGTGTCGGCCGAAAGGTGCAAATATTGCAGCTCTGCTGTAAACAGGCACAAAGCAATTACGTCCAAAACACAGTCCGGAGGAACGCAGAGGAAGAAGAAGATACAGAGAGAAGATCTGGGGAAGATTTTGACAGGTGGGTAGATCCAGGATGTTAGACACAGAGAGAAGATCTAGAGTAGATTGCGATAGGCGGGAAGATCCAGGATCTAAGAGAAGATCTAGAGAAGGAAGATTAACAGAGGGGGTGATGCTACCTGGATGGGTTTGTGGAGTTGCTACAAGATGATCAGTGGTAGAATTTCTCGAGAAGTGGAAGGACGCATGTTAGTGAAAGATTATGATCAGTATAAAATGAGAAACCGGTCTCCATGGCCAAAGGCTTGCGAACGTGGTTCGTGAGCCGCTTACCAGGCGTTCGAAACGCAGCCGCGACCGATTTGTGCAGCAGACCGTGTCGCGTTGTGTTATAACGTGTTGGTATGGGAGCCGGTCGTTCAGAAAGCAATGGCAGACTACTAAAAGTAAAACCTTGCCTAGTACATCAACAGCAGCTGAAAATTGCTGGTGTTGACTGCAACGTCCTGTAAGAGATATGCAACATTTAAAAAAAAAAATTAGAAAAAATATTGGACAATGATGATACCTTAGCCATGTTTGGAACTTTAGGATTATTCTGTAGTCAGAGATAGGTTGATATACCTGAACTCCGATATGCTGACACCACAGTGTGACTTTCAACAACCCAGGAGGAGACCAGGATGGCCGAATGAATAAGAATGCGCTTTATTACACATCCGCTGATGTCGGGGCAAGGAGTTCAACCCCTACACCGGACATCTGGACTAAAATGTTGACGTCACATCCTTGATTTGGGGACGTAAATTACACATACCTCTAAAGTGGTAGTGAGTTCGCCTGATGGCGAGGGACACTGGTAATAGGGAAAGCGATTTCATAAACAGAGCTCAGTATAGTGCTCCTAGTAGTTTATATGGACTGCGCTTGAATTCAAAGGCAGCGAGCGCACACAAAGGGGGAAAAGTGAGAAACTAATAAAGTCTTTGCAAGGGCAACATGATAGACAACATATTATCTCCCTTCAACGGAAACAAAATTAAGGACACCAAATAAATAAGTCAACATATATCTTTATTTTTTTATTCGCATATCCTTTTTACAGGACATCGCTGTCAGTATCAGAATCTTTCAGTAGGTACTTTAGTAACATTTTTCTAAATTGCTTTTTAATTATATAACTGCATAGTTGGATACCTCTTGAAAAAACAAATCTAACGACACCTTATTCAAGTCTGTACGTTAATTGTAAGCTGAGATATTAATTTTTGTATGTTAGTTATTATTTATCATTGACCCATCAGAATCCCACAAAACACGTAAGCTAAGGGCAGATAACCGCTCTTGGTTTTTTTCGCTAAGGGGGATAACTCAGCATTTTATTTTGAACGCAAAATTCAAATGAAAACCTCAAATTCCCTCTTCCTCCAGCCTCTTCCTCTACTCCTAAATACTAGAATGGGTGGTGAATGCAAACGTGCATCATTATAATCTCGTCGCTCTGAATAATCCATAAGAATATTAAATGATCTTTGCCATATTATGACACGGAAAACCGCTATATTCCCGCATTGAAATTTAACATGACGCACCTTAGCATATGATCTTAATAATTTCTGTTTGGGATGACCCCGCCGACTAAAATTTTTGAAAATTTCGCAGTACACGTAAGAATGGATGCTCAATTTAATTATTTATACTAAATCAAGCGAGCCGGCTCCATGGCCGAGGAGTTAGCAGCTTTCTCCGCTAACCCCGAATACTCTCGTCACGTGACGCGACGAGAATTAGCAGTGGTTCGAATCGCAAAAGTGACTTATGAGAGTATGGAGCCGGTCGCTCAGAAAGTCGTGGCGTGCTGATGAGCGTAATCTAGCCTAGGAATCAACATACAGCTGAAAGATGCTGGTGTTGACCGCAATATCCTGAAACAGGATGGAAACGCGAAAAAAAAAAAAAACTACTAAATCAAGCGGCAACATCTAATATAACGAGTACTATATAATCCTTAATACCGGGGAACAATAACAAGAAAACGTAAATCGCCGTTTGAAACGTCGCCGGAAACGTTCGGTAACGGAAAATGTAGTACCTACTTTCAGCTGATTGTTGATTTCTTGGCAAGATTACGCTCAGTAGTTTGTCATTGCTTTCTGAGCGGCCGCCTCACTTATCCCACAAGTCACCAACGCGGGTAGAACGGCTTCCAATTCTCGCGCGTTGCGTTACCCTGCGTGGATAAACGGGATTACGGAGAAAGTCGTGTAACCCCTCGGCCAGGAAGCCGGCCAACATATATCAATGGAGATAAATTGCAGACAGTGAGCAGTTTTGGTTACTTAAAAGTTCACAGCCGATGGGTAACGGAAATGTGATGGGACACATTAAAAGAACAAACATTTCTGTGCATAGCCTGAAAAATTAAAACGAGCATGGATTGTAAGAGATGAACAATAACCATCTGAGTAAGACACGGGTGTGAAACTTCGACATTACACAAATCAGTTGAAATCGCATATCAGCTTTTCAATGTAAGTGACCCAGAAGGGAATTAGATAATTATTGGACAAAACGAGGACAAATAGATCTATCCAACAGAGACTTAACATTTAAGAAGATTGGGTTATTGTTTTAGCTGCATATCCTTTACATAACGTCGCAATTAACCTCAGCATTGTTTGGCTGTTTGAGATTTCTTGACAAATTTACGCCCAAATAGTTCGCCATTGCTTTCTGAATGCGCAGCACCCATGCCATTGTATGATAATCAGTGCAAGGTGCTCTGCTGCCAAATCACCCGCAACTGTCTTTCGAACGCAGTATGCGGGATTACGAATTGAGTGTTTAACCACTTTGCCGCAGCGCCGACATTAGGTTATTAAGCAAACAAATTGGAGACAATTAAATATTTTAGCATGAAAACAGGCATTAATTTTCTGTAAAAGATAACTATGGTGAGAGGTGTACCGGGGACGCAGAGAAGAGGTCGAGTAAAACGTAATTGGATGCAAGATATGATAGATAATTTAAACATGGGTTCAACAGAGGCAGAACGTCTGCCGTATAATAGAGATAAATTACCGAAGAAGTTTATGGAAGGAATTTATATACAGGACAAACAACTGCAAGAGGATGGTGATACTGATGATGATTATGAGCAATATGAATAGATACGGTGTTACAAGATGTGCAGGAGAGAAAATGTGAGGAGCAGAGTGTAAGATGAAGACTTGGGTAGACAACCTCAAGCTATGGAATAAAGAAAGCTTGAGTGCGTAAACACCGATGACGTATAGCAAGGATCTGAGAGAAACTTGGTACGCATGTTTTTCTATGAAGAATGAACATAATTTTTTATTTTTGTTTTTCGCTAATGAATGCTTTCTTGCCGTACCGTCCATTGTAATTGTGCTTTTATAAGGTTGACACCTTCCACTTTCCTTCTTTTAAAAAAAAAATATAACTTTTGATATTTAATATCAATAAGCAGTACTTTGATATGATAGCTGTCGAAATGTGGTTTCTGAGGAGAATGCAAAGAATACAATGGGGAGACAGAAAACTCAACGACCAAGTTCTACAAGAAGCAGATGAAAATCGTAAACTGATTAGAGACATTAGACGTAGACAGTCCATTTTTTGTGGACATGTTATGAGAAGAAATTAATTAGAGAAATTGGTGACAACTGGCAAGATCGAGGGGTCCTCGAACAAGGGGAAGTCGAAGTAAATACCTGGATGGCTTGATCACGTGGCATAGTCGAGTCAAGAACACTGAAATGATCCACGACTCTGGTTATCGAGTAAAAGGCGAACCATGACCGCCCACGCTTACCGGCATGGCACATGATGGATGTATGGAGTACCTTAATCACTGGAGGCCGCAGTATGGCAGTGGCTAGCACGCTTGCCTCCCGCCCTGTGATCATGAGTTCAAATCCCCTTCCAAACGGTGTTGTTTGTACACTGAGGGTTTCCAAGGTCGATCAAACACGGGCTGGCGTGATGTTCAGCACAACACGTATTGGGTATCGATCGATGGAAATGTATGGGGCTGTGGCCACACACCTGGTACGCCTCGTGGAGTGTAACAGGGTACTTTAATTTTAAAATTTAGCTGCATACCCTTTTCAAGCCATTGCAATCAACCCTAACGGACTCAGGCTTGATTTAGGAGTAAAACGGAGCACTTATGGGTTACACCGGTGCGCTGTGATGTTGATCCGTCGACTACACTAAACTAACTAGACCAACATGTGTTGGTTGTATGAGATTTACTTTTACTTCCACTATATACACAATAAAAATCTTTTGCATATCCTTTACAGGACATCGCTGTCAACATCAGCATCTTTCAGCTGATTGTTGATTTCTTGGCAAGATTACGCTTTCTGAGCGGCCGGCTCACATACCCCGTAAGTTACCGACGCGATTCGAACCACTGCTGATTCTCACCGTCGTCACGTTACTTACGAGAGTATACGAGTTTACGGAGAAAAGTCGCTCTCTAGGCCAGGAAGCCGGCATTTACACAATAGGCCTCCTTATCGTGTGACAGTGGGGTCTCCTTTAACGGTAATAACTGTAGGACATTTGTAGAATGGTTATATCTAGTTAAATAAGTAACTTTTCAACCCGGATGACAGGAAGAGGCGTCACATCATAGTCCCATTGTGAGATAGATAGTACTAGTAGTACAGACTTCACCATTTTGAGCAGGGCTCGCGGGTCAAGGTCTGAAGGTTTGCCCGTTGCTAAACTTTCTGGAATCAAGACACTTCTTCTTCTTCTTCTTCTTCTTCTTCTTCTTCTTCTTCTTCTTCTTCTTCTTCTTCTTCTTCTTCTTCTTCTTCTTCTTCTTCTTCTTCTTCTTCTTCTTCTTCTTCTTCTTCTTCTTCTTCTCAACCTCCTCCTCCTCCTCCTCCTAATCCTCCTCCTTCTTCTTCTTCTTCTTCTTCTTCTTCTTCTTCTTCTTCTTCTTCTTCTTCTTCTTCTTCTTCTTCTTCTTCTTCTTCTTCTTCTTCTTCTTCTTCTTCTTCTTCTTCTTCTCCTCCTCCTCCTTCCTCCCCCTCCTCCTCTTCCCCTTATTCGTCTTCTTCTTCTTCTTCTTCTTCTTCTTCTTCTTCTTCTTCTTCTTCTTCTTCTTCTTCTTCTTCTTCTTCTTCTTCTTCTTCTTCTTCTTCCACTCTTTATTCTCCATTAGTGTATAGATCAATAAAAACAAAAAGTATCAAGAGGAAAATATTAAATGGTCAAATAACTTTCAGATATGATTACAGAAATTCTTTGGTGGAGAAAAATTCCCGTCAACCATTAGAGGGAGCAACTCATTGAGAGTGCAGCGGGAAAGTGAGGCCTCGAAGTTGAAACACCACCCCCAACCCCCTGTCCCCCTCCCGCGACCCATTAGTATATGAGAAAATGCAAGGAAAAGCAACCAGTCACAAGTAATTATGTTATCTTCCCGGAAGAGTACACTTTGTCTTTACCTTTACCTAACAGGACACATAACAGAGTTATCTTTCTGCATGGGTAAACGAAGCCACAACGGAGCTCTTCCTCTACTTTATCTGCCCGGCGTAGACGGGTCTCGTGGCTGTCATATCAGAGTTTCAGCAGTCAGGAACAGAGACAGCTACCCTGAGATGTGATTGAGGGAAATCAAAGGCTATGGCTGTTATCTCCGTCTGATCATCAGTCGGCATTTCTCTTTCTTCATTGTAAAAGACTTTTCTTGGCCGAGATTGATCGATGGGTCACGTGAACAAGCAGTCTATGAGTGATTGGGGACAGTTTGAGCCTGAAAAACGCTGACGACATGGGGAGGTTGGGAGGTGGAAAGGGAGAGAGAAAGAAGCTAGAGGAGGGAGAAAGAGAAGGCAGAGAAAAGAGAGAAAGGGGAGAAGGAAGAGAAGGGAGATAAGGAAAAGAGGAGGCAGAGAGAACACAGCAGAGAGAGAGAGATAGAGAGAGAGAGAGAGAGAGAGAGAGAGGGAGGGGGGGGAAAGGCAGAGACGGGAGCGAGAGAAGGCAAAGAAAATAGAGAGAGGGCAGAGTAGGGGGACAGAGAATGCATGAAACGGAGAGAGAGAGAAAAAGAGAGAGAGAGAGAGAGGAGGCGGAACATTGAGAGAGAGAGATGGCAGTGAATTGAGAGAAAGAAGGCAGAGGAGAGAGAGAAGGCAGAGAACTTAGAGAGAGAGAGAGAGAGACAGAGAGAGACAGAGGGAGGGAGAGAGAGAAGGCAGATAATTGCAAGAGTGAAGCAGGGAAGAGAGTGAGAGAGCGAGAGAGAGAAGGCAGAGGAGAGAGAGAAGGCAGAGGAAAGAGAGAAGGTAGAGAATGTAGAGAGAGAAGACAGAGACGAGGGATAGAACACAGAGAAGAAAGATAATTGGCAAATAAGAGAGAGAGAGAGAGAGAGAGAGAGAGAGAGAGAGAGAGAGAGAGAGAGAGAGAAGGTAGAAAATTGAGAGAGAAGATGTTTATGAGATAATGCAGAAGAGAGAGAGAAGCAGAAGATAAAGAGAGAGAATGCAAAAGAGAAGGATATAGAGAGAATGTAGAAGAGAAAGAGATAAAAGGAAGATCGTGAGAGAGAAGGAAGAGAATTGAGAGAGAGTAAGAAGGAAGAGAGGGAAAGAGGGAAGGCAGAGAATTGAGAGAGAAGGCATATTAGGGAGAGTGAGAAGGCAGAGAATTGAGAGAGAAGGCAGAGAAGAGGAAGAATGCAGAGAAGCGTGAGAGAGAAGGCATAGAATTGAGAGAATAAAGGCAGAAAATTGAGAGAGAGGGAGAGAGAGAAGGCTGAGAAATTGAGAGGGAGAAGGCAGAAAAGAGAGAGAAAAGGCAGAGAAGAGACAGAATGCAGAGAATTGAGAGAGAGAGAGAGAGAGAGAGAGAGAGAGAGAGAGAGAGAGAGAGAGAGAGAGAGAGAGAGAGAGAAGACAAAGGGGTGAGAGAGAAGGCATAGTAAAGAGAGAGACAGAAGGCAGAGAAAAAAGAACAAGGCAGAGAATGATGGAGAATTGAAAGAAAAGGCAGAACAGAGACAATGCAGAGAAGAGAGAGACAGAAGGCAGATAATTTAGATAGAGAAGACTGAGAAGACAGAGAGAGAGAGAGAGAGAGAGAGAGAGAGAGAGAGAGAGAGAGAGAGAGAGAGAGAGAGAGAGAGAGAGAGAAAGAGAGAGAGAGAGAGAGAGAGAGAGAGAGAGAGAGAAAGTAAGAGAAAGAGGGAGAGGAGGAAAGCGAAGGGAGACAAGGAAAAACGAAGGGAGAGAATGGAAAGAAGGAAGAAAGAAAAGGGACGGAACAAAGGTGGAAGTGAGGGGGGAAAAGACAGAAAAGTCAGACAGAATTGAGAGAATGATGATAAGAGAAAGAGAATGGAGAGAATAGAGAGGAGAGAGAGAATGAGTTAAGGACGGAAGAGAAAGGAAACGAGAAGAGAAAGATAGACAGACCAAAAGATTATATATATATTAGGGCTGCGGAAGTTAACGATTAATTAATTGATTAATAGTTAATTTATTTTAACGATTAATTTTTTATTTTTTTTTAACGATTAATCGAAAACTTTTCTCCCATCACTTATATACATGAACCCGACTGATGTCGAAAAATTGTCGGACATTTTAAACCTAGTGCTGCAAACACAACCGAGTTGCAAAATTTTACTGAGTCACCAATGTGTAAGCTGCAGCAAGATGTACCAACAAGATGGAACAGTGTGTTTATTAAGCTACACATAGTTTTCTAAAGGTCAGAGAGGCATTTACTGTCTACATGTCAGATGAAAAGATGCATTACAAAGGTCCAAAACTGTCAGGTTGGGATTGGGAGAAGATTTCGAAATATGTCAAAGTTTTGGACTTATCATGTCAGACCACTGTCCTGCTCGGCGGCCAAAATTATGTTTCATGTAGCTGTGTATTGCCACTGTTTTCATCGTTGACAAAGCATATGACTACACGACGATAATCCAGGGTATATAGCTAAATTTAAGGCAGCATCTTTTAATGACTTCAGTGAACGTGTAGCTAATATGACAAGTATTGAAATACTACAGATTGCAACAGCACTTGATCCACGCTATAAATACCTGAAGTGTTTGTAAAAGGATGCAAAAGAACGAACTTGGTCACGTATTGAACAACAAATAGCAGTTGATGTTCATGATGAGCAGATGGAGACTGCTGCAACGAATGATACTGATAATGACAATGAAACTATATGTGAACCAAATGAAAAGCGTATTAAGCTAATGGAGTCTGAAATGGAGAAGAAAGTTACTGAATCAGTTGACCCTTTACAAGGGTGGAAACTTAATAAACATCGATATCCAAAATTGACATTCCTTGCCAAGACCATTCTATGCATACCGGCTACCTCAGTTCCATGTGAACGATTGTTCAGCTCTGCTGGTTATATTGTTAATAAGACTCGCTCGTCACTTGAACCAAAAGCTGTCACCATACTCGTCTGTTTGCATATTTGGTTATCAAATGACATATGAACAAGACAATCCAGTGTTATTTCGATTTTTGACAAATACGACTATAATGTGAGTTATGTGACAATAAATGTTTTGCTTTAATCGAAATTAACTATTAATTAATCGTTAATATTTCAAAAGTTAATTATTAAATTTAAATTTAAATATATATATATATATATATATATATATATATATATATATATATATATATATATATATATATATATATATATATATATATATATATATATATATATATATATATATATATATATATATATATATATATATAAGGAGAGAGACAGAGACAGACAGACAGACAGACAGACACAAAAGACAGACAGACAGACAGACAGACAGACAGACAGACAGACAGACAGACAGTCAAACAGACCGAAAGAAGTCTACTTTGCTTACATTTGCCAAATATTACACGCCTAATCAACTTACGTCTCTTCATTGAAGATTAGTTAGTTAGTTAGTTAGTTAGTTACCGAAAACGTAGAGTTTCAGTTAAAGTTCCAGGAAATACCAAGAGAACACTGGGCCATGATATATATGAAGAACGTGTCAGGGGAGCCCTTAAAGGTAATAGAGTCCATTCCCCAAGAACTAAGGAATGACTACGATTATATTCACCATCGTATTATGCAGCATTTTCTTTTAGATGCCCCAGGGTATCAAGTTCAGTTTTCAAAATTGAAACCCAAAAACAATGAAACCTTCATTGACTACGTCTCTCACGTACAAGGCGTATACAATAAGTGGCTGAACGCTGCAAAGATCAATAAGAACTATCAAAAACGTAGGGACATAATGATTATGGACAAAATTATTTCAACCATCCAAAGTCCCTTTGCCAAATTCTTACAGCATGCGGATGTAGATGCTTTAGAGTAGTTAGAGAAAAGGGGATTAGCTTCTTTTTTATCTAACAGGGACATATTTAAAGCTAACATCGAAGAGAGTGAGATAGTGGCAGCTGCCAACAGTAAACCCACCCCCTCCCCCCCAAAAAAAACCATTCAAAATTAGGGAGAAACAAAAACCCAACAACCACAATGTCCGTATTGTGGTGTTTCACACCCTCAGTTTGGAATGTGTGACCGTAACCCAAATTATCCATCTCATCTAGAGACGATGATAAAAAAACAGCAGAATAAGAGAGAAACCTACAGACGTGATGTCAAATGCTTCTTTTGCCATTCTTACGGGCATTATAGTTCACGTTGTAAGGGGCGCCAGAGATTGAGAGCGGTAAATGCTGTGCTTATTTACGCATCGAGTGAAAGTGAATGTGAGCAAGGAGAAGTGCTAGAGAGTGAAGAAAATGTGGTAGCAGCTATTGATGTACTTAATTACGATAGATGTGCAACTTGTCATCAGTTTCATAAAGACAGAGAACTGAAATGCAGCACACCGCACCGTTTTCAAGTGAAAACGCAAACGCAGCAGTTGCGTCCAGAGGAAAACTAGAATTCCTCTATGGAATGGTGAATGATAAGCCTTGCCAACTCTTGATCGACAGCGGGAGTACCTTGATCGGCCTAAGAAAGGATCTGGCTAAGCCAGAAGACTACACAGAAGAGTTTGTGAATTGCCGAACGTTTTCGTGCAATATAGAAAAGTACCCACTAACTACAGCTCGTATAGATACTCCTTTCTTATCGGGCACATTTACGTGCGCTATCTTGCATAACCCGTGTACCTGATCTGATAATCTGGTTCTGCCAGAAGTGAAGAAATGTACCACTAACGAAATAAAAGCCTGGAGAGAAATCTATTCCAATAAGGCTAACGCTATAACTAGGTCTGAAACAAACAGACAACAAGACGACCTACAGAAAGAAATGCTCCATCTCATTTCACCTAGTGGTACAGGAAACAAAACCACCACAGAAGAGTTTATAAAGGCGTAACACGCCGATCCAACAGTGTCACCCTACTTTAGATCTGTAGGTGCAAAAACCTTACAGCTTGAACCTGAACAAGAGGTTTTATTACTTTTACCTGATAAGAGTGACTTATTATTAACATCATGGCAAGGGCCGTTCAAAGTAGTGAGAAAAGTATCTAATGTTGACTATGAAATATCACTGAACATCACACTCAAGATATTCCGTATCAACATGCTCAAACCATACTACTCTAGACAAGAACAGCAGACAGAAGACGAACACAGTGCAACCACAACAATCAACCAGACAAAAGACTAACACAGTGCAACCACGGCAACCAATCTAACAGAATAGAACACGGTGCAACCACAGTAATCAACCAGACAGAAGACGATGACGTTGAACTACCAGTACCGACAGTTGACACTACAACGACGATTAACAGTATACATCTGGGACCGAAAATGACAGACGAACAAAAACAACAGACAATAACATTACTGACAGAATACAAACAAATTTTCTCAGACATTCCAGGTAGGACAGATGGGATACAACACTCCATCATTCTCTCTGACTATACTCCGATTAAATGTCGACCATACTCCATCCCGCTGAACTATAGGGATAATCTCGACAAGGACATTCTTAGTCTTGAATCTTGTGGGATAATTCAGAAATCCCAATCAGAATACTCCTTTCCCATCGTCTTAGTGAAAAAGAAGGATTCTACTATCAGACTCTGCGTCGACTACAGAAAACTTAATTCAGTAACGAAGACAGACGCAGAACCTATCCCTTCCTGTGACGATCTGATCTTAAACATGTCAACTTCTACCATCTTTTCAAAACTTGACCTAACCAAAGGCTATTGGCAAATTCCTATGCATAAAGATTCCATCCATCTTACTGCCTTTGCAACACCTTTAGGTCTTTACGAGTGGCGTTTTCTTCCTTTCGGCCCTCGCAATGCGCTTGCGACTTTTGTCCGTCTCACCAGAGACCTCTTGCATGGAGTTACAAACACCCAACTTATATAGACGACATTTGTATACATACAACAGACTGGACTACACACATACAAACCTTAAGACGGGTCTTCGAAAGAATTACGTTGTTTGGACTTACAGTCAAACCAACTAAAGTGGAGTTGGCACTGGAGGAGATAGATTTCTAAGGCCATACTATATCAAAGGGCCACTTGAAAAGTGACGACAAAATTGTAACCAAAATTTTGAACCTCACTACGACAACAACCAAGAAGCAAGTGAGAAGTTTACTTGGTTTAGTGAATTACTACAACAAATTTATTCCTAATTTGGCTCAGATTACTAGTGTATTTTCAGATTTATTGAAATTGAATGCAAAAATAAGTGTCCAAGATGCTACTTTAATTAGTGCAATGTCAAAACTGAAATATCATTTCAGTAATATCCCTATTTTGAAATTACCTAACCCAGAATTACAATATATTTTCAGGACTGATGCGAGCACGACTACTATTGCTGGCGTGCTCCTTCAGGAGTATGATGGAATCCTTCATCCAGTGTTGTATGTAAGTCGCAAGCTCGCCCCAACAGAATCCAAATACGATGTTTCTCAGTTGGAAGCACTAGCGATTGTATATTGTGTGAGTAAATTACATATATTTCTGGCAGGACCACACTTTGTCGTGGAAACTGAAAATTCCCCGTTGTTAGCGATGGAAACAGGGATCCCAAAGAATAACAGGATTTACCGTTGGTCCCTGATACTCCAGAACTATTCATTTTCTGTAAGACACATAAAGGGAAGCAACAATACGTTAGCAGACTTGCTAACCAGACCCTCAGACTTTGAAGTGCAACAGAAGAAGGACGACTTTACATCGTCACCGGCATCTGCAGAAACTGTAGACTATCCATTGTATATAGAACTGTGTTAATAAGAGTAAGACGGAAGGGCGACGTTACATCGTTACCGGTATCTGCAGCTATGATAGAAATTAACCAGTGTATATAGACTGTGATAACGATTTAGCACAGAGGAAGACGCGACATCATCACCGTCACCTGGAGCTACGACCAAGTTAGTTAGATTTTGTGTTAATATAATATGTATTAATTTATAATGCATAACATGATTTTTAATAAGGTTGCATGAGTAAATAAACTTTCTTTACGTTTAAAATACACTTAAAGAAATGTGACAGTAATCGGAATTAAATTAGTTTAGCGTTAGTTGAAGTCAGTTAGTTATACATAAATATAGACAATAGTTAAACCATTAATACCGTTACACTAGTATAAATAGAACATACAGGTCTCTTAGGAAACTACTGTCTTAAAAGTTAATGATAGTCGTTAGCTAGGATAACTTAATATAGTTATAATTTAGAGTATTTTGCAAGTAAATGAAGTTAGAATTTATTAGGCTCATTTACAACATTTTACTTTAAGGGAGCCAACACATTTCTCCTAAATTGTGTTTAGTTAGTGAAATTACTTTTCCTTAGTTAGAGCACATTATAGAAAACAAGTTAGCTAGAATAGTTCGCTCCTTAGCATTGCCTTAAGCAATCCAACAACGGTGTTAATACTTTAGTTCAGTATAAAAGTACTATTAAAAGGTACTACTGTCGGCTCGATAATTGTTTAAAACGAGCCCATTTTTATTTTAATCAGAAAAATATTTTTAAACTTGCAATGTTTGAGTCAATGAACAAAAGATGAGTGGAAAGAAGAGTGAAAGGATTAAATATATTATGAATGTTCAGTGGTGCATTTTTTTCGCACAATTGAGTTTTTATGAATTGTCTTCGTCTTCTGTGTAACACATGTTAGCGTGTAGTTTTATATGTGTTGCAGCTACTATTGCATTACAGCTATAGGAATGTTTTCCAGCGTCTCAGTTCGGCTACGCATATCACAAATCAAGCATACGCATTTATTTGTGACTTGAACAAACCTACCTGCGACACTTGAAAGCTTTTAACACATGAATTATGAACATACACATATGTTTCTAATTTAAACATACATAAAGTATAAATTAACACGCATACAAACAGGAATACAAACAGATAAAAATGCAAACAGCAGGATTTCCAAAAGGAGAGTACACCTGCACAGGGGACACAATAGACTTATGAGAATGTTGATCACACAGTTGAGAACTTATCCGCAAGCGGAAGTCAGATAGGTGAACATCAGCAATCACACAACTGGTAAGAGATGTTGAGGTACATTGCATGGGAGCCATGAATTTTTATATTCATGAATTGTTTCCATAACAGGAACAATCTGTTCGGGGTATCGGTGTTCGATATTTAGAGAGGCAGTGTTTTAAAAATAAACTGGCCTTGATTCGATACAGCTTCCACGAGTGTAATGTGGAAGAGTAGTGACTCTTATCAACAGTACAGATGTGGGACACTGATCATAAACCAGTGGATAGATATATCAACTCGGTAGCAGACTGGTATAGGTCAGGAGTGGTACCTAAGGACATGAGTAGTGAACCCCTACAAACACCTTGACAAATTAGACCCGGCTAATTTTTTATATGCTTCGACGACATTGCGTCACACCTACGAGTTTAAATTTAAATACGGGGGAGCCACGGGAGCATGTCAAAGTGTTAGGTAGGACATAGATAGGACAGGAGACAAAATAGGGGTAAGGACAGATAGGACGTAGATAAGGACCACTACGAGGGAGTAGATAGAATAGAGACAGACCGCAAGGGATAACTTAGAACAGTTATAAGACAGGACTTAGATGAGGACACGGACGTGTCATATCTAGGACACCAGCGGGACCAACCCCGAGGATAGGGCGGGGGACGCTAGTTCACGGGACAACACCCGTAAACAGAGTTAGCAGTAGGACAACCCAAGGTTGACACGAACAAGACTACTGTACTACGTGACGAGTGGAACAGCACGAGGTTTTGCTGACCGCACGGAGTTTAGAACGACAAGGGCAGCGAGTGGACTGAGGTTACTCAGACGGGACCCGACAGTCTTCCAGACAGGACGTGTGATTGTTTCCGAGAGCCAATGTGTAGTTTACGAGGGCGCATGTTATAGATCGCGAGTGTGAGATTGTATTTGAGTATGTACGGGTTGTTGTGAGGAAAGGCGACATGTATATTTAGGCAGGCAATTACCGCCTGATCCTGTGTGTGTAAATATAGCAGGTTCGCCTGAAATAAAGTATATAATGTCCATTCACACATGAAGTTTCTTTGAGGTGTGAATGAAGTGGAGAGAGTGCCTGGATGCAATTTGAGATGTTGACAAGTTAGTTAGTTAGTTAGTTAGTTATTTAGTTAGTTAGTTAGTTAGTTAGTTTGTTAGTTTGTTAGTTTGTTAGTTAGGTAGTTAGTTAGTTAGTTAGTTAGTTAGTTAGTTAGTTAGTTAGTTGCATATCTTTTACAGGACGTTGCAGTCATTGCCATCATTTTTTGTGTGTGCTGTAGTGATCTCTTGACAAGTTTACGTTCAGTAGTTTGCCATTGCTCTCTGAAAGACCGGCACCCATACCATTTCGTTAAACCCAACACAACGCGTTCTGCTGCCAAATCGCGAGCAGCTGTGTTTCGAACGGTGGTATGTGGGATCACGAACAGCGTAAGTAATCGACAATGAAGACTGGATGTAAGAAATATTCAAACAATTTCTGTCTCAGTCGTCTTCTGAATTTCTAGAGTATGTAGCTCGGCAGCCTACACCCAGAACAAAGAAGACAGACTAACAACAGCACTAACAGCCACACAACAGACACAGAATTTATCCCACAAACAATTAAACAAGCTTGGAAATTTCAACAAGATAAAGACGATACGGCTAAGCATAGACATCAATAAAGAACATTCCTTTGCCGCCTTAAGTTTAACAGACTCGTATTTTTTTTAAATATTTTATTCAAATGTGGGCGTATTTTATTGTTTGATTTTTTTACTAATTTCTGCTATTCTGGGAAAAGCTTTTAACAGCCAAGAATTAAAGATAGCTGTGGGCAAATTTGTTGAAATCAATGTTGAAGAAATCAATCTTACGGAACACAATTAAAACTATAACATGGGAAGAATAGCTCGATGAATAAAATGTACTTGTGTCATTTAGTCTAAGAAAATATAGCTTTACTTTCAGTATTGTGCATGGGACGCAGAGGTGTTTCCAAGGCACCAGGGCCAGGTTCTATACTGGCCAAGCCCTACTAACACGTTCTAGTCGTGCGTCCTGGGCAACAGGTCCCTTCGGGGTCCTGGCTAACGTAGTAGGACCGCTGATTCTTCCGAAGTCGGAGAGTATCTGCCTGTACGGCAGTTCTATGCAGCCGGTTGGGAGGACCCATAAAACGATGGGATAAGTGCATCAATGTTGGTGAAGATTATATTGAGAAACTAGCTGACCCGGCCCGGCTTCGCCCAGACCCTGATGGGGAGCATCTCATTTAATTCATATAAGTAGTCATATAAGTTCCCGTTCCCGACTATCTATCTGTCTGTCTGTCTGACCCGGCCCGGCATCACCCAACTCCTGGTGGGGAGCATCTCATTTAATTCATATAAGTAGTCATATAAGTTCCCGTTCCCGACTGTCTGTCTGTCTGTCTATCTGTCTGTCTATCTGTCTGCCTGACCCTGCCCGGCTTCGCCCAGTCCCTGGTGGGGAGCATCTCATTTAATTCATATAAGTAGTCATATAAGTTCCCGTTCCCGTTACCGACTATCTGTCTGTCTGTCTGTCTGTCTGTCTGTCTGTCTGTCTGTCTGACCCGGCCCGGCATCGCCCAGCTCCTGGTGTGAAGCATCTCATTTAATTTATATAAGTAGTCATATAAGTTCCTGTTCCCGACTGTCTATCTGTCTGTCAGTCTGTCTATCTGTCTGCCTGACCCTGTCCGGCTTCGCCCAGTCCCTGGTGGGGAGCATCTCATTTAATTCATATAAGTAGTCATATAAGTTCTCATTAAATTCATACAACAAAAAAAGTAACTTAAAAGAATGTCCTTCCACACACCATCCATTATTTTTAATGAAAACTCTTTCTAATCACATGCATGACTACAGTAACTTCTTAAGCAAAAAAAGATGAGTTACAATGTTATGCATTGTGCATTATTTTTATGAAAACTTTGAAAATGCCTTACAGATTGTATCATTATTTATTATAACTCATATGCCGGTACATAACTATGGACAAAGAGTTTATAACTCTTTGAAAACGATGCCACAATATGACTATAAGTTATACAGAAAAGTTATGCCCCTTGAAATAACTATTACAGAGTTAGGTCCCCTGAGATATATGAATATATGAAATTATAATGAAAAATGAAAAATGAAATAATACTGAGTAAGCAGGCGATTTCACGCTAACAAAATATCACAGTTGGCAGCGCTGGAATGAAAGGAAGGCGTGTAGAAAATTTCATCTCAATCGGATGGGCCGTTCGCGAACAAATAAAGGACATACATACATACAGACAGACAGACAGACAGACAGACAGACAGACAGACAGACAGACAGACAGACAGACAGACAGACAGACAGACAGACAGACAGACAGACAGACAGACAGACAGACAGACAGACAGACAGACAGACAGACAGACAGACAGACAGACGGAGATCGCAATTTATATATAAGATAAAGAGACAATGTATGTATAAAAATAAACTGGTTTCGAGTTGTTATTATATTTAGTTATTTTTCTACAGTCATTTGTGACTTACTTATTAACTTACCCTCGTAAGTATGTTATACCATGATTGTCCTGCTATTGTCCCCAAGCACTATAGTCTGTCCGGAAATTTATGCCGTCATTCAAGATCAATTATTTTGAAAACTATCTGTTGCATCGTTATGAAATTTTTCCAGCCGTCTTATATTTACCCCCACCCAAGGAATATGTCTTTGATAGGTCCAAAAACAACTTAAATCATTAAAAGCGGCATCATTCCTTTGATGTTTTGCTTAACAACTAGTGATTTCTTGTTAAAAAAGTTATGTTTACGGTAATGAGGACCTGCAAATCCAGATGACAAACAAAGGCGTATCTGGATTCGTATGGGAGTGGGTGCAATCAAAGAAGTAGCTTACAGTCGACAAAATCGGATGCATTGCACCGGGTTTTTATCCCATATGACTCAGTTTCTTTCCGCAGCGTGGAAAGCGTCGCACAAAGCACGAACTCCGTAGCTCCAGCGACGACCCTCGGCAGTCTCCGAATAAAATGAATGACGCGGCCCGGACAGACAGACAGAACGGTAGGTAGGTAGGTAGGCAGAAAGATAGGTGGATGGATGGATGGCTGGCTGGCTGGCTGAGTGGGTGGATCGGTCGGTCGGTGGGTCGGTCGGTCGGTGGGTGGGTGAGTGGGTCGGCAGACAGGCAGGCAGACAGACAGATAGATTAGATAGATAGATAGATAGATAGATAGATAGATAGATAGATAGATAGATAGATAGATAGATAGATAGATAGATAGATAGATAGATAGATAGATATCGGTAGGTCGGTCGGTTAGTGGGTGGGTGGGCCGGCAGGCAGGCAGACAGACAGACAGATAGATTAGATAGATAGGACAGACAGATAGATTAGATTAGATAGATAGATAGATAGATAGATATATAGATAGATAGATAGATAGATAGATAGATAGATAGATAGATAGATAGATAGATAGATAGATAGATAGATAGATATCGGTAGGTCGGTCGGTCTGTCGGTGGGTGGGTGGTCGGGCCGGCAGGCAGGCAGATAGATAGATAGATAGATAGATAGATAGATAGATAGGTAGATAGATAGATAGATAGATAGATAGATAGATAGATAGATAGATAGATAGATAGATAGATAGATATTTGTCGGTCGGTCGGTCGGTCGGTATGTGGGTGGGTGGGTTGGCAGGCAGGCAGGCAGACAGACAGACAGACAGACAGATACATTAGATAGATTAGATAGATTAGATAGATAGATAGATAGATAGATAGATAGATAGATAGATAGATAGATATCGGTAGGTCAGTCGGTTGGTCGGTGGGTGGGTGGGCCGGCAGGCAGGCAGACAGGCAGGCAGACAGACAGACAGACAGACAGATAGATAGATAGATAGATAGATAGATAGATAGATAGATAGATAGATAGATAGATAGATAGATATCGGTAGGTCGGTCGGTCTGTCGGTGGGTGGGTGGTCGGGCCGGCCGGCAGGCAGGCAGGCAGGCAGATAGATAGATAGATAGATAGATAGATAGATAGATAGATAGATAGATAGATAGATAGATAGATAGATAGATAGATAGATAGATAGATAGATAGATAGATAGATAGATAGATAGATATTTGTCTGTCGGTCGGTCGGTCGGTATGTGGGTGGGTGGGTCGGCAGGCAGGCAGACAGACAGACAGACAGACAGACAGATAGATTAGATAGATTAGATAGATAGATAGATAGATAGATAGATAGATAGATAGATAGATAGATAGATAGATAGATAGATAGATAGATAGATAGATATCGGTACGTCGGTCGATCGGCCGGTGGGTGGGTGGGTGGGCCGGCCGGCAGACAGACAGGCAGACAGACAGACAGACAGACAGACAGATAGATAGATAGATAGATAGATAGATAGATAGATAGATAGATAGATAGATAGATAGATAGATAGATAGATTAGATAGATAGATAGATAGATAGATAGATAGATAGATAGATAGATAGATAGATAGATAGATAGATAGATAGATAGATAGATAGATAGATAGATAGATATCGGTAGGTCGGTGGGTCGGTGGGTCGGTCGGTCGGTGGATGGGTCAGCCGACCGGCAGGCATTCAGACAGACAGACAGACAGACAGACAAGCAGACAGGCAGGCAGGCAGGCAGGCAGACAGACAGACAAACAGACAGATAGATAGATAGATAGATAGATAGATAGATAGATAGATAGATAGATAGATAGATAGATAGATAGATAGATAGATAGATAGATAGATAGATAGATAGATTGATTGATTGATTTCCACCAGAAACCGGGCCTTGTCAGCTAGTTTATTTATATAATCACGTTTCATGAAAAAACCCACATTTGGAGACGCCTCTGAATCTTCGCGCTGTTTGTTTCAAAACGAAAGTCACGTGACAATTTTGAATAATGTGGGTCGAGTCTTGGTGAAACTGTAAAACTGTTAAAATCATGGACGTAATCTTTAAGTCATAATTAATATACCGTATATAAGCTAACTTTAAAATCTGCTGTAAAATCTCCAGAACAAAAATTTTTTTGTTGGGTGGACATAATTATAACGTTATATACTAAATCTCATCATTTTATCTCAGCCCGTTACTGAGATATTGAATTTTATATTGAGGCAACCAAAAAAAAACACACTATAGTGTATGTCAGCTTGCAGTTTCCCGGTAACTATTTTAGCTCTTCTCCGTGACCATGACCCATTAGGCAAGAATACTTCAGCGTAAGAGTTACATATCCTGAGTTTGTGTGTAGTTTTCATTTCTTTTTTCTTCCACAGGGTCCACTAGATGTGGATGTACAGAAGAATGCTTTGTATTTCATGGAAACAAAAACAATCAAACAAACAGTATCAAATACATAGGTTCTAGAAAAACAGAATGAAAAGAAAGGTGATGAAAGCAATAAAAAGAAGGCAAATGAAATAGTTCGGACACGTTAAAAGACATAACAATCTTATAAAAACCATATTGGATGGTAAGGTTGAAGGCAAGCGAGCAAGAGGTAGACAGCGATACAAGTTGGGAAGATAACATCAAGAGATGGACAAACAGCAATCTGACAAAATGTACAGTCAAGGCGAGAGACAGACAGTTTTGGAAATCTATTGCAGTCAACAATCATTGTGGATACGGCAATTTTTTTTTGATTGATTGATTGATTAATTGATTAATTGATTGATTGATTGATTGATTGATTGACTCCCACAAATGAGATCCTATCGTCTTTTGTATTTTTATTTTAATATACCTATCTGTCCCCCCAAATGTGTCTACGTTGCTACATAAACAGATGTATCATTCCACCTCTTGAAGTGATGTTTCACCAAGCGAGATCGTTGTCATGTTTCATTGCCACACCAAAATTATATCGGTTTTGACAAATATCCGTCCTCACCTAAGAACTGAATCAGAACTGGTAGTCTAGTGCATTATTTCAATTACATTGATGTTCTTGAAAGACAGAAATAAGCCTTAGTATTATTGATGTTTGCTAAGCTAACATCCTGTATTAACGTGTTGAGAAACCAAAGTAGCTAATCAATTTCATCAATTTTGTGGAGATAGTTTCAATACTTTCTGAAGAAGGATATCTATCAAATGAAAGAGCCGCTAACCTGCATCCCGCGACAAAACCTAAAGACATCCAATGAGATTATCTTGTCAAAGTAATTCGCCATATTTGGAGAGTCATCCCTTTACGTTAGCACTTGCTCTACTCTAGACTTGTTCAGACTGCCATTCCATCGATCTTCTTGTCACATGACCCCCTCTTTCAATAACCTTTGAAATCGAGAGGGGGTGCGGCAAGAGGAGATAAGTGAGATATTTGCGAATATATTACATTTTCCTGATGCCTTGATGTGTGTGTTTTTTTCTAATATTACGTGAGAAATGTTTGGGTCATTCCTGGCGTCTTAATATAAGGGTATAGAGACACATACACGAACGGACTGAGGAATGGAGGGAAACACGACCGGGCCGACAGACAGACATACAGACAGACAGACAGACAGGAAGAGAGACAATTGAGACAGACAGAGAGAGACAGAGAGAGTTAAAGAGAAACAGACATAGTTACAGAGAGATAGACAGGGAGATACAGATATATATATATATATATATATATATATATATATATATATATATATATATATATATATATAGAGAGAGAGAGAGAGAGAGAGAGAGAGAGAGAGAGAGAGAGAGAGAGAGAGAGAGAGAGAGAATCAGAGCGAGACAGAGAGATAGAAACACACATTGAGACAGACAGATAGACATAGAGAGACAGAGACAGACAGAAAGAGACAGAGAGACATAGTCAGACAGAGAGAGACGGAGAGAGACAGAGACAGACAGAGAGAGACAGACAGAGAGAGACAGAGAGACATAGTCAGACAGAGAGAGATTGAGAGAGACGGAGAGAGACAGAGAGAGACAGAGACATACATAGATTCAGATATAGAGACAGACAGAGAGAGACATAGAGGGGCAGAGAGACAGGGTGATACAGAGAGAGAGACAGAGAGACATACTGAGACACAGAGAGACACAGAGACAGACAGAGAGACACAGAGATAGACAGAGAGACAGTGTCAAACAGAGAGAGACAGAGAGATAGAGAGACAGCGAAAGACAAAGAGAGAGAGGCAGAGACAGACAGAGTCAGAGATAGACTGAGAGAGACAGAGAGAAACGGATAGAGACAGAGAGAGAGAGTGAGAGACAGAGTGAAAAACGGAGACAGAGAGAGACAATGAAATACAGAGAGAGAAGAGAGAGAAGAGACAGGGAGAGACAGAAAGAGAGACACTGACACACACACAGAGAGAGAGAGAGAGAGAGAGAGAGAGAGAGAGAGAGAGAGAGAGAGAGAGAGAGAGAGATCCAATTTCCTAACACAGTTTCGGAGACAATTCTTAAGAGTGGGTCAACTTCGTGGTCAGACATGGACAAAAATAACAGTGAAAGCTGGTTGTTGTTTTTTACTGCATGAGAATAAAACGTCCATGCAGCTCGAGATTAAATCTTTCAGGCCAGGGATGTTGCCAGTTGTACTCCCCGAACTCTCGTGTTTGTAAAAGCTGTCTGAAGGAGTCAGAAATAAATTACTGACCACAAGTCAGAAATAACAGGAACATTGGAAACGGGATATGGGGAAGCACAGTAATACAACATTGCGACAAGCATGACATGCAGATTTGCTGCGGAACGGTAACAACTACAGCTTCACGAACACATCGCACAAAGTACGAACTCCGTAGCTCCAGTGACGACCCCCAGGAGTCTCCGACACAATACACTCGTGAAACCGAAGGATGCGGCCCTGAATCGAACCCACAACCTTCTTAACCCAAGTCAGACGGCTTGACTACTTCGCCACGGAGACCTCACATTCTATACCTCATTGCTTTATCTCACTTCAATACCACACATACTACACCTCACATACTATATCTTGCATACTATACTGCCACAACGCAACTCCCGCAATTATCAAATTGGCAACGTCAACGTTGAAGCAATAATAAGCTCACGTGACTGGGTTGTGACTGGGTGTAACTACTTTAAAGGAAAACCGGTGAACACGTATTATGATATGAGTTGAATTTAATGAACATTGTATAATATTAGTATGTGTATATAGAGTTAATTTAATTAATTGTGATAATAGTTGATTAGTTAACGTAGTTAGATTAAATACTATGTATAGTAATATTTTGATCATTGATCGTTAGTTATTATTGCTAGTCTTGTGAGGGTCATTGTGTCTACACTGCTATGTGTCAGGTTAGTTCTCTTGATGTAAAGGAAAAAAAAATGATTACATCATTTTAAAAGGGAGGTGGGCATACTGCCACATGGCGTTTAGACAGAATGACGTAATCAGAATAGGCGGTAGACAAGCAGAACGTCAGTAGATAGCAACGGGGAGAAGCTGTGATGGTGATTTCGAACAAGGACGTGTTTTTCTAAGGATCTGTGTGAGGTGACCTCTGGACGCGATGATATGAGTCAGGAGAGGGATCTGTTGATGATAATACTGCAGTGAAGTAACCGGGCGGAAAAACCTAGAGTGGAATTACAGCTTAAATGGAATCAGTGGATCAGGGCGTCAAGCAGAGCGCAGTAGACTGGACACTCATCGGTGGATTAGGAAAGTAGGTGCCGACCCTGTTTATAGGGGTCAACCTACAGGTCTGCGTGAGTTTAATGTTCACATGTCTGCTACAGAATAAACTTCTGGTAGCGCTTTGATATCTTGACTTTTGCCGTTGATTATCATTGTATTCAAGGTAAGGACGCAAGTTAATTCCTCGTCCTTCGTTGCTGTTTTACATTATTATGAGTTAATACCTCGACGGTTGCCGGTGTAGGCACTTCGAGGCATATACCTCACTGCTTTACATGACATTCTGTATCTTACATCACATTTTTTTTCCTATAAAGGACATCGCTGTCAATATCAGCATCTCTCAGCTGATTGTTGATTTCTTGCCAAGATTACGCTCAGTAGTATCTCATTGCTTTCTGAGCAACCGGCTCACATCCCCCGTAAGTTACCGACGCGGAGAGAACCGCTACCGATTCTCGCACAACGTCACGTTGCTTACGAGATTATACGAGATTACGGAGAAAGTCGTGTAACCTCTAGACCAGGGAGACCGGCTCACATCACATACTGTTACCCAAATGATGCACCTAGCATGATGTACCTTACATACTATTCTTTAGTCATGTGCCATGCCCGTAAACATGGGCGGTTATGTTTCGCCATCTTAGACGATCACCAGTCGTGGATCAGCCCTATGTTCTTGTCCCGACAAAAACTATATACTATATCTCACGTAATGTAATATAAATATATATAATATGTAATATAAATGTATATATATATATATATGTATATGTATATATGTATATATGTATATATTCACACACATATACATCGTTAAGCTGTCTTTTTGGGGGGTGAAGCGGGAGGGGGGGGGGGGGGGGGGGGGGGGGGGGGGGTTGGAGAATGTCACGTGAATGTATGACCCTGTATAATGAACTTCCGGTAAAATAGCGCCGACGTAACGGTCATTCTTCTGGAGAGGCTCTTTTTAGTGTTTTTTTGTGGGTTATGTGTTGTTATTTCGTATTCGTTTTTGGAAGTTATTCACAAGAAGCCACGGAAGGTAGGTGGGGGATGAAATTTGAGGGCAGGCGACAGATAGTTGTTGGTTATGGTCTCGAGTTTCGCGACGGTAGACAGATCTCTTTCGCGAGACAATGCCTACGGTCCCCGGCCAGTGTGGTCAGTTACTTAGTTTGTTTGTTTGTTAGTTAGTTAGTTGGTTAGTTAGTTAGTTAGTTAGTTAGTTAGTTAGTTAGTTAGTTAGTTAGTTAGTTAGTTAGTTAGTTAGTTAGTTAGTTAGTTAGACGACAGATCATCCTCATTACACATCGAACCATTCAGTCCATAAGTGCTCGGATCCCATCCTCAGCAAATCCCGCAGCGTGTAGCGGCTAACGACACCAGGTCTGTGTTGGTTTATTACTCTTCTTTGACTTCCTGCGAAGTGTTCTTGTTTGGCCACACCTCTTTTAACTTGCTGTTTTCGCAGCCTGACCATTGTTGTAGATTCCCAGGCATCGCCTGGTTCTCGTAAACGACTTACTTCTTGTAGAGCATTCAGAATGTCTGCCTAGTCCATGGCTCGTCCACCTTCCATAGTAGCCCTACTTGCAAGCTTGTCAGCCTGCTCAGTCCCTTGTACGCCCGCATGCCCTAGCACGAAGATGAAACTAATCTTTGCTAGCCTAGACAGCTCCAGAGACAGCAGCCACTCTCTTCGGACCCACCCCATCTCTATCGTCCTAAGCAAACTCATTGAGTCACTAAGGGCACAAGCCTGATTTGCCAGTATGGTCACTGCCAGGAAGGAAAGCAACTGCAAACTACCTTCTTTAAAATTGCCTAGTTTATCATGATTCGCCTAATTACAGATCAACACAAGAAAATGACAGGGACATTGCAATTAAGAACATGGAATGTTCGGATGTTAAGCTACGACGGAAAGTTAGATAACATCAAATAAGAAATAGAAAGACAGAAGATTAATATATTAGGAATGTGGGGAACGAGATGGATAGGAGCAGGGATTGAGACAGATGAAGATTTTAAGATTGTTTATTCTGGGGGAGAAGAACGACAAAGAGGTGTAGCAATTATCTTGGATCGGCAAACATCAAAATCTTTTCAAGGATATTGGGCTGTGTCAGAGTTCAACTGGTTAAATTAATCGGCAAGCCTTTTAACATAAACGTCATTCAAATATATGCCCCAACAGGATAATCCACTGAAGATAGTATAGAGGAATTTTATAATGACAAAGAGTCTGCTTTGAAGAAATCTAAAAACTCAGAAATAAGTATTATAATGGGTGACTTCAAACAAAAGTAGGAAATCAAGGTGATGGATGCACAGTAGGAAACCATGGTTTGGGAGAGCGAAACGAAAGAGGATACAGACTTGTAGAATGGGCAAACGAGCAGGAAATTATTGTAGGAAACACCTGATTTAAACAACACCATAGAATATTATGGACATGGAGGATTCCTGACAGCAGGATTATAAACCAGATTGGTTACATTCTGATAGCAGAAGGATTAGAAATGGGTTAACAATTGCAAAAGCAGATCCCAATGCTGATTGTCACAGTTAACACAGATTAATTGCAGGCACATTGAGGGTAACGTTAACTACCTGCCTTCTTGCCTGTCTTGCGGCTAAACATACTTCATGTCTCGAAACCTAGAATCATCATCATCATGTACCATGCAGATAAGCATGGGCGGTCGTGTTTCGCTATCTCACTCGATCACAGAGTCGTGGATCAGCTCAGTGTTCCTGTCTCGACCATGCCACGTGACCAAGCTATCTCGGCATTTACTTATCTGCCTTCCCCAGTTCTATTCCCCTCGATCTTGCCAGTTGTCACCAAGTTCTCCAATTTATTGATTCTCATAACGTGACAAAAAATGTTGACTGTCTACCTAGAATAGACTTATACACATGTAGTGTACTCGGCGGCTAAGCTGTGGAACAATCTTCCACAAGAAATCATAGACACAACCAATCCCTATACATACAGTCGCAACCTATTTTAACATTTCATACTGCATGCTTCCCTTAAAAAAAGGGGAAAAAAAGAAAAACTACGAGACTAATAATTAGCTCAAAAGACAATTAATATAATCAGCATTCCCTTATCTGTGGTACGATACACCTACCTAGGGTAATGATAATTGCCATGTTAACAAAAAAATAGTTTTATTGAGTCGTGTATTATTGATTATTGCACATCTTCCATGCGTTTATAAAGCATATTGTTTCTGTTGTCGTTGTTGTCTAAAATTAGCTTCGTAAGTGAGAATGAAATAATGTATGAGAGCTGAGAGATAGGAAGGGCAGAATGTCAGTCGGGCCTGCGGGCCCAATTCTTAACCCTTTGAAAATAAAGTTTGTTCGTTCGTTAGTTCGTTCTGTCTGCCTGTCTGCCTGGCTAGCTGGTTGTCTGGCTGGCTGGTTGTCTGTATGTATATCTGGCTGGCTGGTTGTCTGTTTGTCTGTCTGACTGTCTGGTTGTCTGACTGGCTGCCTACCTATTGACCTCGTACCTAAGAACTACCCCCACCCTACCCCCGCTCCACTGCTATTTATTCATGTTTGATGTTATCTTCTCTCTTTTAGTGTTTTATCTCTAAGTCGCCTGCCTCAACCATCAACAGTTTAATGTTTATACACGTATCATGCCACTTCATATTCTCAATGTATTTGTCTTATCCCTTGTTTATATCTTCCATCACTCTATCTTTTATTGGCAAAATAAACTTAAACATGCAGGTGTGTTAAGATCCTGAAGAGAAACAACTAGCACAGAACGATGAGTCATGCAAGGACCACAGATCAGGTGCCCAGAAATCGCACACCACATAAATACTGGAAAAATAAGTAGGCATTAAATAATAACGACTAAGTTTAGTCATAATAAAAATGTGTGGTTTTTTTTTGTTTTTTTTTTGGTGTTTTGCGTTCGCTCAGTTTGCTACTACTTCTTGTGCTCTGGACTAGTATTTGTATGTGGATTATCTTTTCCTATTGCCAGTGTCCCTCGCTATCAGACGAACTCACTCCGACTTCAGAGGTACTTGTAATTTCCGTCACCAAGTCAAGGACGAGAAGCCAACATTTTAGTCCAACTGACCTGTGTAGGGATTGAACTTGCTACATCGGCATCAGCACACCGGATGTTAAAGAACGTGCTCTGTTATCCATTCTGCCATGCTGACCTCCTAACAAGAATGTTAAACAGCGTTACACACGTGCGGTGTTTCAGTGTTTAAAAGACACTGTGTCATTTAGGAGCTTACTGTGTGTTATATGTACCTTTGGTAAGGATGGCTCTCATGTCCTTTCAGGACCCATCCCCCACTGGTTCAAGTCTGACACCCAGCTCGTGCCTGTGGCTCCTAGTAGCTGTCAGCATGCGACAGCGGCCACCCCCCGGGCAACAGCTGTGAGAGGCTGGCTAAACCAGGCATGGGTATCCGATCTGGTGTCAAACCAAGAGGTAATCTAGGGTATGCCTACCCAGCATGTGAAGACAGGATTCGGCAGACTGCGCGGAAGAAATCATTCCTGATTCAAAGGGCAAGACGGCGTTTACCTGCAAAGCGTTGTGGAACGTAATGAGCACGGCAAGGCACGTAGAGCGCCCTGGTCATCCAATGCACCTGTATTCGTCTCCAATCGTCTCGACTTGTCTTGCCACTGGACTCAGATGGACTCAGGCGAGAGAGTGAGGTCGACGAATTGCGCAACTCTTCCTCACTTTAATCCAAGTCATCGCGCAAGTCATTCTTCATCCAACGTGTGTTATATATAATCTAACAGGCGGGGTTGTCATTTAGGAGCTTACTGTGTGTTATATATAATCTAACAGGCGGGGTTGTCATTTAGGAGCTTACTGTGTGTTATATATAATCTAACAGGCGGGGTTGTTATTTAGGAGCTTACAGTGTGTTATATATAATCTAACAGGCGGGGTTACAAGTGAGTATATGTGTGTTTTATATAGATGAATCTGAGATTTACGCGATTTATTTCTGTAGCGTTCACCTTACGATGATTAATGTGTTAAATGCAAGAGGCTACATTTCAGTGCACCAGTTTAATCCCATATGGCTAGATCCATGGTTGCACAGCGATCTCTCGTAAACGTCGCCCAGAGCACGAACTTTGTGACTCCCACGACGACCTTCCAGGGTTCCTCTACTCTAAGAAGAAAATGTTTCAGCGAACTGAATGATGGAGACTGAACTGACGACCCGACAAAATACAGGGAACTATGCCAATCAATAAATCGTGCAAATTGCTCAGAATTAAGGAAGAACGGACATGGTAGGGCTTCGCACAAACCCATAGGTGCCATTCTCTCTGTAAAAGTCGCAATGTATAGATGCAGATAGTACCATTAATAGACATTTAGGATATATCCATTCATACACTCATGCTTGTTGAAGCCGCACTTAAATCCAAAATCAATCATTCACGGAAAAGACTCTTCTATAAGAGTATTAAGTTCTATCAATTGTGCCATATTCTGCGTCAGCTTCCTCTCCCACAGCTTGATTTGCTGGAAACTGTTTAATTTTCGATCAAAACTCCACAACAGTGATTCCTCGGGTGACTTAAGCGTCGGATGGTCACCATAAATGAACAATTATCACAGCGATCTTGATCTGCGCACTTGAGTTTGTAGGCCAGAGGGCACCATCCTGCTCAGTAATGTCTCCCTGATAGTCTGCATGCATGTAGGTAGCTAGGTAGATAGGTAGGTAGGTAGGTATCTAGGTAGTTAGGTAGGTAGGTAGGTAGGTAAGTAGGTAGGTAGGTAAGTAGGTAGGTAGGTAAGTAGGTAGGTAGGTAGGTAGGTAGGTAGGCAGGTAGGTAGGTAGGTAGGTAGGTATATGTAACATGTGGCAAAGTACTGTTCTTAATTTACGCAGAACTGTTCATATTTTGTTCCAGATATGAACACACGGACTTTATGTTGCTGTGAAACTGTTAACATATGGTAATATACAACAAGCTATTACGTCTTGTTGACACGGAACCCTTATCACACGTTCTGTTGTCAAAGTACTGCCATGTCTTGATGTAACACGGTTAACAGATGTAATACTAACACCTTCATGCAGTATCCTAGTTGACAGACACACACCGGCTCCTTGCTGTCGGCCAGGAAGCCATCCAGCGTTCCGCTACAGGCTGAGACAGCAACGTGGGAAGCCAGTTTAGAGTTGCTGGCGCACAGACTGGTCACTTCTGAATCATCACGCCCGGATTAAGATACAGAGATTTGGGGCCGCAGTCTTGCTTGACAGGTAAAATAAAACCAGACCCTTTGTTCATTATATGCATTGTTATATAAGATGTGAATGAGGGGGTCTGTTAAACTAATCTTATGTTTGTAAATTCCAATATAGAAGACGTATGTTTTATTATCGCTTATGCATGATGTTTGTCGTTAACTTAAGTAGAATATCTTAACCAATAACTAAAAACACCGTGTGTTCAGCTTTATATATTACAAATAGTGAGAAATCATGCGAATCTACAAGAAACATATGCTATAATAATAATACTTTATTATTATTATTATTATTATTATTATATTATTATTATTAGTATGAGAGAGAGAGAGAGAGAGAGAGAGAGAGAGAGAGAGAGAGAGAGAGAGAGAGAGAGAGAGAGAGAGAGAGAGAGAGAGAGAGAGAGAGAGAGAGAGAGAGAGAGAGAGAGAGAGAGAGAGAGAGAGAGAGAGAGAGAGAGAGAGAGAGAGAGAGATCATGAGCATCTACAAGAATATATATAGTGATTTGGTGCGAAATTATGTGAGTCTATAAAAACATAAGCCGTTCTCCCTGGCCTAGCTGTTAACGACTTTCTCCGTAATCCCGTATATCCACGTAGGGTAACGCAACTGCGCAAGATTCGGTACGCTGGGTTACTTAAGGGGGTATGTGAGCTCAGAAAGCAATGGCAAACTACTGAGCTAATCTTGCCAAGAAATCAACAACAGCGGTAAAATGCTTGTGTTGACAGCTATGGCCTGTAATGGGAAGCGAAAAAAAAAACACATAAAGTACAGAGTGCAGGGCCTTTGTACTCACCTGAAGCCATACTGAACATTTGGTGTCAAACCCGTTTGTTATCGACTAAACTGTATTCGGTGGGTGATATGCCTTTATCATCCCGGCAACCTTTACTTCCCATGGCATTTTCTGGTATCCATTTGATACTGTGTGGACTTAATAGCCCAGGACAATTTTACAAATACGTCCCGATGATGATCCGAACGTATGACTTCCTGGCCGGCATGTTATCGTTTCTCTCTACGAAGTCATTGTGTTCTCTACAAGACGCATGTAATTGTTTTATCTTTACAATACGTTTCGTATTTATAAACAAACATAGTTTGTGATAATCTACAAGAATCATGTTCTGCCATAATCTTACAAAATACATATTATGGACCATGTATCGTACTATAGATGTTTGTAAAAAAAAAAGCCCCCCCCCCCCTCCCCCTTTTCCCCCCAGTCATAGATTATTAAGAAAGGGAGTGTAAAGATGCTAATTTAATGCAATGTTAGCAACTTACATGGTAACTTGTATTTCTTAAATTATATTCTTAATGCGCCATTTGGAATGATAGTGTTAATTTTCTATCATAGAATGTTAGCAATCGAAGTATCCTTTTCTATCCATAATGCAGTATTTTGATTAGTAGTGTTAAATTTCTAATGTAATATTAAAACACTTATGATAGTTTTGACAGTGTTAAATTTCTAATGTAATATTAGAAACAGTTGTGTTAGGATTCTGTCCATAATACAGGGTGTATTTTTAATGACTGGGGTTTTTGAAAATATTGCCGTTCCAAGTTTTGTATTTACCTTTTATGTTGCATGAGTTCACAGAGGGGGAATACAAAACTTGGAACGGCCATGTTTTCAAACACCCCACAGTCATTACAAATACACCCTGTATAATTACAGTACAATTATAACTTGTACGCTTATTCGACCGGTTTTGTGACGAAGGGGCTACGGGCGCCACTCGCAGTCCCGTAAACCCTGTCCGAAACACAGCTGTGGGCGAATTGACAGCAGAGCGTCTAGCATTGATTGTAATACAAAGTAGTTCAGAAAGCAATGGCAAACTACTGAACGTAACATAGCTAAGAAATCACACACAGCCAAAAATTGCTGCGGTGGACTGTGGTGTCCTGTGAAAGGATACGCAACTACCTTAACGTTTAATCGTATCGATAAAAGGAGTCTGCTCTTGAACCGTTTCTTTTCGCTTTCAGTTTCCGTTTGCAGTGTTTATATTCTCGAATTATTAATCGTTTTGAGGAGTCTGTATTTGTTCATTTATTTGTATATTTTAATCCTGTTGTTTTTGTTGTCGTCTGATAAAAACTTCGATTGAAACGTTAGACTGTGTTATTTATATTTTTGGTTTCATCCGTTGAGCTCCTTAGTCACTCTGTGTGTGTGCGCGCGCGCGCGTGCGTGCGTGCGTGTGCGTGCGTGTGTGTGTGTGTGTGTTCTTGTCTTACCTTACGTTAAGTAGTAGTATACTGTTGACCATATCAGTAGTTATATCCTATGCGTAAAAGACTACTTTCCGAAGGGTTGTGTGTGACCTGCTCTTCTGTATGGGTGCCAATGATGGACAATGGGCAAAGACACGATGAAGAAATGAAGGCAATGCCGATATGGTTGTGAGAACAACATGTTGAGAATATAGTGGACATAGAGGACAACAAACGATGAGGTTTTAACCACTGCTTGTGTTACACAATCACTCATCAGAACCACGAAAAGACAAATGAAATGTATAGGGCGCGTCGACAGAAGGGATGGAATCAGGAAATTAAGTCTTTGTGGAGGATTTACAGGGTTTGAAAGGCAAGCGGATTAACTCCATGCAGCAGGTTTGATCCCGCATGACTCGGTCTATTTCCGCAGGCCGGCCTGCAGAAAGCGTCGCACAAAGCACTAACACGATAGCTCCAATGACGATCCCCCAGGAGTCTCAGAAAACTGCACTCATGATCATCATGTCGTAGCCCGGAATCGAACCCACAACCTTCTGAGCGTGAGGTAATCAGCGTGACCACTTTGCCACAGAGACTACTGTGTGTGGGAAATATCGGGAGAGAGAAGCAGAGGAAGGTACGGAAGGATGCGCGTGGACAGCTTAGAATTTTTTTTTTTTTAAATTCGCATATCTTTTACAGGACATCGCTGTCAACAGCAGCATCTTTCAGATGTCTGTTGATTTCTTGGCAAGATTACTCTCAGTAGTTTGCCATTGCTTTCTGAGCGGCCGGCTCAGTTATTCCGCAAGTCACCAGCGGGGGTAGAACAGCTTCCAGTTCTCGCCCGCTACGAGACTCTGCGTGATAAGCGGGATTACGGAGAAAGTTTCGTAACCCTTCGGCCAGAGAGACCGGCAAAGCTTAGAATGCGGAGCGAAAAATGATAATACATGCACCACCAAATTACTCACCAGCTGTTCGAAAATAGCTGCGGAAATTCCGGAAGCAGTCCTCTTTGAGCTGATTTTAATTATATGTTGCGTAGGCTGTTCAGGAAACAATGGTACACCACTGAAATAACCTGGGAAAATTTCGAGTTAAAGATCTACCAAAAAATCGTGATCCTCTTCGGTGCTACGGAGTTCGTGCACTAAGCTGAGTTTCTCCACACTCAGATTTGAGTTAGGATGAGAACGGAGCACTTGTGGTTACATCCGTGTGCCGTGATGTTGACCCATCGACTAAACTAAACTATAATTTACAGGAAAGGCTTACGCTTATTAGTTTGCTGCTTTCTGAACCACCGACGCCCAAACCATCAAAATCAACGCCATGCCGTGTGCTTCGAAATAGTCCGCAGGTGATGATGAACCCTGGACTCGGTATGTCCGGGAATGGTGAACTGCGACCTCTGCCCCTACGCCAATGCGCGATGTGTGTAGATGTGAAATATGACAGCAATGTGAACATTACCGGAATCCTTTGAGAACATTCATGCCTGATCGAACTTAACGTGGCCCATCGCATAAACACTCCTCACAAACAATGTTGCCGTATCGATCTGGCATCTTTTACTGGTGTAAACAATATGTGAAGTCAAACTAGTCTAAACAAGACAACTGAGAGAATATCTGGATCGGCCCGCATCCGGATGGATTTCAGACCTCTGTGTAAATGTGTTTCTTGTGTTCCTATGTTCTTATTGTTGTTGTTGCTGCTGCTGCTGCTGCCGCCGCCGCCGCCGCCGCTGCTGCTGCTGCTGCTGCTGTTGTTGTTGTTGTTGTTGTTGGGCAATGCTGGATTATACCACGGATATACGCCAACTCCTTTCTTCTTCCGTATTCAAACCCTGACCTCACAGTAAAGTCTCGAATAAAACCAATATTTAGTTTCAAGTTCATGATTCTCGCCTACAGTGTTTAATTCGGCCGAGGTACAGGGTGTGTTTTTAATGACTAGGCAGTATTTGAAAATATTGCTGGTCAAAGTCTTGTATTCAGCTATTATATTGCATGAACTTTAGTTAGTTAGTCTTTCCTCTTGAGCCTAAGGCTCAACAAGGGCAGAAGTCCTGTCTCTCCATGCCTGGCGGTTCGCTGCTACCCGTTGTAGATCTTGGATATTTACTTGGCCATTGAATGAGCCTTCTCTAATGATGGTTCTACGCAGGGTCTCTCTTGGTCTTCCCCGTTTTCTTTTCCCTACTGGTGACCATATGAGGGCTTGGTAGGGGAGTCTTGTCTTGTCCATTCTGAGTACATGGCCGATGTAGTTCCAACGGCGTCTTCTTATGAAATTGGATACTGTATCTTGCTTAGTCTCTTGTCTTATTTGCGAATTGGTTCTGAAGTCTGTCCAGTGGATGTTTAGAAGTCTTCTAAGACATTTGTTCTCAAAATTGTCTAATTTTTTATCTAAAGCTACCGTTGAATTCCAACTTTCACATCCATACGTTAACACTGGTATCACACAAGAGTTGAAGATTTTAAGTTTTGTGTGTTTGCTGAGTGTCTTTGACTTCCAGATGTTTGACAGTTTATTGAAGGCACTAGATGCCAGTGCGATTCTAGATGATATTTCTGGTGTTGAGTCCCCTGTAGATGTCATTTTGCTTCCTAGGTATGTGAAGCTGTTGACTTTTTCAAGAACGTAGCTGTTCAATTTGGTGTCATCTGAACTGTTGGTAAGATCAACAGTTCAGATGACACATGAACTTTACGGAGTGTGAATACAAAACTTGGACCGGCAATATTTTCAAACACTGCACAGTCATTAAAAATACACCCTATTGCTTAGTGGCTGGGTGCTCACCTTCCAACTCTGTGGTTATGGGTTCAATCCAATTGGGGACATATTCGACTTTTTAAGAATTTGACCTGGGCATTGAAGTCGATCCATCCCCAGCTTAGTACCAGGAAATGTCTTGGGAAGTAAAATCGGCCGATATTATACTGACCACACCACACACCAGTGCCGATTGGTACAGGGTGTATTTTTAGTGACTGTGGGGTTTTCAAAAATATAGCCGTTCCAAGTTTTGAATTTACCTTTTATGTTGCATGAGTTCACAGAGAGTGAATACAAATCTTGGAACGGGAATATTTTTGAAAAACCCATTAAAAGTCATTAAAAGTACACCCTGTATATATAAATATGGTTCCGGTACGATCCAGTGTGCTGTAAGAAGTAAAAATGAGTACTTTATCTTTCTTTATTTCAATGTTGTTGTTTTTTTATTGAAGAAAAATGATTGATGTCATATTGTTTACATTTATTGTTATATACTAGGCAGCAATGTAGGACTACATTGTGACTGGCCGTCAGTCCAACGAACCTGTCTTACACTTGGCACATAGATGCTATTTCAATCTGTTGTACCCTTTTAGCTTGAAAGTTGATGATCAGCAATGGTATGGGCTGTCTTCTGTCTATGTTGTTCTCTATTAAGCTTTTATTGAAGTTTTGCGGTTTCAAAAGTTTTATTAAATTTTTTTTTTTAAAGATTCATCCAGATTAGCTATTCGATCTGGTTCTTTGATGCCATGTATGTTACAGTGATTTTTTCCAGTATTTCTACTGAGAGATGTGCATCTTTTACGATAATGTATAATGTTATCCTCGCTGTAGTTACAAACATCCTCATAATATTAGATACAAAATTAGGAGGAGCTTGGAAGTAACAATGATGTGATTCTTGAGGCGAATTTTGCGAATAGCTAAGACTATCAGAGTAATTAACAATGATGCCTGGAAGAGTCTAATGAAAATGGTACGTTATATGCAACTATAAGAGGGGCAAACTGTATTATTTGGTCATGTGATGAGAAGAGAGGCATTGGATACAATTTCGGTGAATAAATAAATCATTGGGAGATCGAGAGAAATGATGCTGGAGGAACTGAGACAGTGGTATGAATGACTTTCATCAACAGAGATGATCCAGAACACCAACGACATAGATTTGTCTAGAGACATGAACGACTACGTCATGATGATTTGTTACAGTGACTGAAAGCCAGATTATATGCTTCAGAAGCATAAACAATGGACAAACGTGATGAAAATCAGAAGCCTTTGACTTGTGGCGTTATTGAAAAAAATAAATACCGCCAAATACCAGCTTGATTAAACAAAATTGACAAATGAACAAGTTCTGGAAAATGTAAGAAAACGGGAAAGATTTATTAAATTAATAGCGCGTGTGGAATTTCACCGAACCGTATGGGATAAACCCCGGTGCAATGAAGCCGAACCTCTTGCCTTTTAAAATCTCTGACACGACAACCAAAGAGTTGAAATAGATGGCGATGATGAAATACCATCAACCAAGTCAGTTCAAGTCAGCTAATATACCTGTGCGGGCTGTTGGTTTGTCGAGGCTCCTGTCTGTTCCACTTTTCACATAGGGCAGTGAGGAGCATTTTGTGCGAAATTCACTGGCACAGAAACGGAGCATTATGCGGCGACCCTTTGCCGTTAGGTTGGAATTGCGACTAACTAACTAACTCTCCGTGTATCTTTTGACCAGCCCAGTTGTTGAATTACATATCCTTTTACAGGACATCGCAGTCAACATCACATCTTTCAGCTGATTGTTGATTTCTTGGCAGTAGTTTCTCCTTCAGTAGTTTGCCATTGCTTTTTGAGCGACCGGCTCACATACCCCATAAGTTACCGACGCGGAGAGAACCGCTACCAATTCTCAATTATTACGCATCGAAATTACTTATAACGTGTAACATTCATAATGTCTTCACTATTAGTTGTAATGTTTGCTGGACTTGTCGATACTCGCATACACGGAATTAATGTGAGCGGCTCAAGACAGACTGTAGAATGGAAAGATCAGGAAGTTTCACCACCAGCCAGAGAGTCTCCTTAACGAAGTGATTACGCCGGCTGCCTACGTTCTGAAGGGTTTGGGTTCGAATCCAGACAACGTCATTCGGTTCACGAGCACAATTTTCTCGAAGACAACTGGGAGTCGTCGTTTGAGCTACGGAGTTCGTGCTTTGTGCGGCGATTTCGGCAGGCTGCGAAAAGAGACCAAGCGGTACGGGATACAACCCGATGCAATTAAGTCGATCCTTTTGACTTTCAAAATCTGTTACTCGACAAACCAAAGAGTTGAAATAGTTGACATTGATGAAATACCATCAGCCAGGTCAGTTCAATGTGTCTTTAGAGAATGGGATGGGTGGAGCGATAAACAAATATCATATGGTTAGTAACAATAATGGACGTTTCAACTTTATTATCAACATCATCATCAAGTGGCCTGTCCCACGGTACAGTCTTTGGAAATGTCTCTCTTTCATAAACTAGATGCTCTGCCTCTGTGGCTATCATGTGGAAATATCTCACCATCATAAACCAGATGATCCTCTGTCTCTGTGGCTGTCATGTGGAAATATCTCACCATCATAAACCAGATGATACTCTCCCTCTGTGGCTGTCATGTGGAAATATCTCACCATCATAAACCAGATGATACTCTCCCTCTGTGGCTGGCATGTGGAAATGTTTCACCATCATAAACCAGATGATCCTCTGTCTCTGTTGCTGTCATGTGGAAATGTCTCACCATCATAAACCAGAAGCTCAGACTGTTGCTGTCATGTGGAATGTTTTCTTTAGTTTAGTTTAGTTTAGTTAGTTAGTTAGTCGTGGTTCCAATATCACGGCAACGGGTCGTCCCCATATTGCTCCGTTCCTGTGCCAGTGAATACCACACAAAATGCTCCTCACTGCCCAATGTGAACAATGGAATAGACAGGAGTATCGGCAAGCCAACAGCCCGCACAGATACGCTGTGCATAATGCCGCCTACAGAATGCCAACACAAAAGATCTTCATGAAAAATACAGTTCATCGTCGATGGAAACGGCAGTCACCAGAAAGTCTTCATTGACTCGGGTTTTATCCCATATGGTTCGGTCTCTTTCCGCAGGACAACCCGCCTAAAGTGCCGCACAAAGCACGAACTTCGTTTCTCCAGTGGCGACTCTCAGGAATCTCCTGAAAAATGCACTCGTGAGACCGAAAAGGCAAACCAGTCAATCCAGCAACAGCCGGCCGCCATCGTTCCGAACATGCAGTTCATACTACAGACAACCGCGGACAGATGTAAAAGCATTCCACGCGAAACTCACAGCTCACAGTGTCGCGCCACGCACTCACTCAGTAGCAGGGCGACGGAACCATATCCTCCTTAGTCGCATCTTACGACATTCATGGTAGGCAACAGTGTTACTATTCTTTGCTCCCCCGTATAGGCCCCGGCAACACGCGGGCGTAGTTTAGTTTACTTTAGTTTAGTTTAGCCTAGTTTAGTTTAGTCGACGTATCAACATCATGGCACACGGGTGTAATCCAAATGTGCTCCGTTCTACTCCTAACTTAAGCCTGAGTCTGGAGAAACTCAGGTCAGCTGCACGAACTCCGTAGCACCGGCGAGGATCCTGAAATACTTTGGGTAGATTTTTAACTCGAAATTTTGCCCGGGCAGCACCGTTAGGCTTCTCTTTTTCGATTTCCACCTGCCAAGGGATTTTTTTACGTGCTCAACAATTCACACTGGCGTCCGATCTCACTACCCAGAGACCACGGGAAATTTTGTTACTAGATGTCCACGTGAAAAAATCCCAGCCCTCACCGGGCCTTGAACCCGGGACCTCCAGCACTCGAGGCGGACACCATACCTCGAGACCATTCAGTCCCCTTTAACATTGTCTCTTTATCATAAACTAGATGCTCTGCCTCTGATGCTGTCATGTGGAAATTATCTGTCACATCTTGAACACTTCCATTTATCATCTTCCCTCTGTACCCCTGCACGGGACACTTTCCTCCATAATTGTCGTTTCCAGATTGTGACGTCTTTTCACATGTCCAAAATATTTCATTTCCCTCATTTTTGTTTGTCTTAATAACCAATCTCCTTGAATGTTGAGTTTTTCTTGGACAAAACTGTTTGTTCTCCTTTCCGCCAATTGAGTTTATAATACTACTGTTCTTTAACAATTATTTTCAAGGACAGTTATGTGCTTTCAGCTTATGTTTTAAATATTTGAATAACGAAGACACAAACAATAGATTGCACGATTTATTGCCTGGCATATTTCGCTGCATCTCGTCAGGTACATACTCCAGAATTCACACAATGTAAAGTAAAATAACTAGATAAATGCTTCAAGCTGAAGCATACAGACACACATAGTATTATTTGGCGCTCACAGAAGAAGAAGAAGGAAATAGAGGCTTAGAAGACGCACTAGACAACATAAAATTTGAAAGCTATAATAGTTACCGACCGGGATCGAATCTGTCGCCTCCAAATGACGACGGCGCCTCGCTGCAGGAACAAGTGTACTTCGACGCACGACCAACTAGACACTCCAAAAAAAGTGTCTTCATTGGTCAGTGTCTATCATACACATGAACCAAACAACTATGGAATATGGACAGAATTCGTATCAAACCATTGAGATATCACCATAGGTCTCATAATTTATATTAAACCAGCATAGGTCAAATAACAAACACACAAACACATCGGACCGTAATGCTCAAACATTTAAAGAAGAGAAATGATTGGTCGGTTCTAATGCTGTACACGTAAACACAAGAAATAAATGGGGAGAACCGTTACATACACATGTTCGCACAGAAATGTCAATTGTCTACCACGGTAATTTTAAACTGACTAACATGTCTTTCTGCTTGCACAAAACTGGCTGGTGTAGATTAATCATTATTGCTTCTGCAAACTTTAACAAGCGAGTATTAAATATTTAACTTTCGCACCCATGTGTTGGTATACCGCGGCAACGTAGTGTCTAGGCGCTTGCCTGTCGCTTCTGTGGTCATGAGTTCGAATTCGCATAGAGTGGGGTTTTAAAATTGGAATGGGTTCCCAGGTTAACCCAGCTGAAAATGAGTACAAGGAAACGTCTTGAGAAGTGAAGGCAGTCGACATGATATTGACCTCAACACCCCTCGAGTACCGACTTGTCTATAACATCTGGGGATCCAGCACTATATATCTAATACACTTAAGGCTTGTAACATTTAATTTTACTGTAATTGACTGACCCATATAGGGAATATGGAATTCTATGCTCTTCGTACTGTAACTTTTGTTTTGCTGCCTGCTGCAATCCATAAAGTAATCTTTGAAGGGCAATGTTTGGTGTTCTTGTAATTTGTCTCCTCTTATCTCCATCGCTTCAACTGGAACCACAAATGAAAGCTTAGAGCAGTAGTTCTCAATCTTGTTTGGACCATGCACTCCTTCACCATCTGTTCACACTGTCACCCCGCTCCATTTTCGTATTTCCTCCCTATAAATTCCCCCCGCCTCTACACAGTATACATAAAAATGGAAGCTAAATTTAATAACGCATACTAGAACAAGTCTAGACGTCTACATAAAACGTGATTTGTGGGTCTTCTTAGGTTATAAAACTAATTTCAGAATGGCGAGAAGTACAGAACCGTAAAGTATGGAGGGAAAAACAATATCAAGTGATCGGAACTTGTATTAACGCGATCTTGTAATAATATTTATCCTCCCACCCCTGAAAATCCTACAATTCCCTCATATGGGGGGGGGGGGGGGGAATTCCCCACCGGTTGCGAACCACTGGCTTAGAGAGAGAATACATGTAATAAAAGTGTGTTGAAACGTGAGAGGGTGGACTTCATTTCACTGGGTTTTATCCCATATGGCTTGAGCTTTTTCCTCAGAGGGGTCTGCCGAAAGCTTCGTACAAAGCATACATTCCGTAACTCCAGTGACGACCCCCAGGAGTCCCTGAGAAAGCTGTGCTGGTGAAGCGAATGACTGAATCCGGAATGGAACGCGAAGCAGAGGACATAATAACTTCTCCACGGAGACTATTACATGTCCTAAACTTGGGGGACTGTCACTTCCTTTTAGAGGTATTGTTCTTGTTTTATCCAACGACATTGTCTGGAGTTCATGACCTCGCAACTGTATTCCTCTAGGTTTAACCGCGTGTTTCACTTTGTACGATTTCATGGCCTCCCAACTGTATTTCACTCAAGGATTGCTTCGCTCAATGCACGAAACTCTGTAGCATCAGCGCAGATCTTGAGAAAAACTCCTGGTTTTACATCCTGGCACACAAATTACACATAGGAGATGAAAATATCAATCTCCTATGCGAAAAGGTAGCAGCCAGAAAAACAACACATTCGTCCTTTCTAAACTTTTCAGTGTTTGAAATATTACAAAGGTGAACAACCGCAGCGTGTGTGGTTCTGTGGTGTTCGGGTTTTTCAACATGGTGGAACAATTTGTGTGTTCCTTATGGACGGCAGTCAACAAAACAAGACGGCGGGGCCAACGTGGTGGCCGCAAGCGACGCAAGCGTGGAGGGGTAAGGCGTTTTAGACATAAATGTGACCGTCTGGGCCTCAAGTATACTCGAATCCTATATTGGAATTGCGCCAGCGTAAAACAACGTAAGCTTAATTCTCGAAAACCTGGTTTACAGGAACGATATTGTAGCACTCCAGGAGACGAGACTGGGTGATCAGCTACTCAAAATGGCCGGCTTCAAATGTTTCTACAACAGGCGATATCTGTGAATGGTGATTCTCATCCAAAACAGTATGGTTGCTTCAGAGGTAGACATGTCCAGCTGGGACAATGACGACATACAAATACAGGCTGTCAGAGTTCAATCCGGTCTACCATTCTTGTTGGTTAATGTTTATGTCTGTAACGCGTGTGTGGATTCCCAGAAGTGGCAGTGCTTAAGTGACATATTAGGTAATGAAAAATGTCATTTTCTGTTGCGATTTCAACGCTAAAGGCAGATCACGGGGAAAAATTTCCTCCAACACACAGACTGCACATGAAACCATTGGCCTGGTGTGTATCAACAGTGGCCGTGTCACCAGGACAGCTAGTCGCCCAGGTGATGAGGACAGTGCTATTGATTTGGCGCTGGTTTTCTCCTTCACTCACTACAGTGTGTAGATGGGGTGTCATAGGGTACCACGGCAGCGACCACCACCCTTGCAGCATATTGGTGGAGAAAGGTAGAACCAGGCAGCACAAGTCAACGGTCATTACTTTCCAGTATGACAGTACAGGGAAAGATGTGATAAGTAAAATAAGACGCGACAAGCGGACAAAGTTTCAGGGCAGGAAAAACACCTGGGAGCAGCCACCTTGGTGGAATTTTGAGGTGGAGAAGGCCTGGATGGATAAGCGTAGTGCTGTAAGGAAATGGCAAAACGCCAAGAAGAACAGAGTTGCCCATCCTGGTCCCTGCATGCACTTAGAAAGAGAGATGCACACAAAAGTAAGCTATTTAAAAAAACTGGTTAACGTGGTTAAAGGTGAAAAATTGGCAGAGGTATTCAAAGAGTAAGCACAGACAAGTCACTGAAATTGTTCTGGCGATTACATAAAAGCATGAGTGGAGTAGTCAAGAATAAGAGAATTTCTGACTTCCAAGGTGCTGACCTCATCTGGCAGAGGACTGACGAGAACAAGGGCAAAGCCCTCTTCGAACGCTATCTAGAGCAGAGCAACCAGACAGACATGAGAGGCCGAAATCTTGCCAAGGAGGTCACCTCAGACAGGTGCAAGGCCCAGAACATTTCGGATGAAGACACAGTGATAGTGAAACAAATCAAGGCTGTGCTTCGACGATAAAATAAACAGCGCTCCAGGGCCAGATGGCATAAGATATGACGACATCAATAGGTGTACCGACAACGAGCTAGAGAAACTAGCAGACATGTACAACAACAGTATAGGGAGTGCTAGCATCAAGGAGGAGTGGTTACACAGCTATCTGATTCCCTTGCCGAAGCCTGGCAAAGACCACACAAAAATTCAGGGATATCGAGTAATCACCATGCAGAATACAATAGGCAAGCTGCTGGAGAAGTTAATTGCCAGAAAAATATCAAGCCAGCTAGAGAAGCAAGGTGTTTTCCCACCTACCCTGGGAGGGTACCGTCCCAAAAGAGAAACCTGGACCAATGCAGCAGTTTTTGCCCATGATGTTTATGAAGGTTTCCACTCAGGCATTGAAACCTTTGCTGCAGCGATTGATCTTGAGGACGCGTACAACAGAGTACCATTGGATTTTCTAATGCTTCAGCTTCTTGAACTCAAGATAAGTCCGTTCCTCCTTAGTTGGATCGCTGCAGCCCTCTTCCAACGGAAAGTAGTTTTTAGATGTGGCAGTTGGACTTCAGGACCAACAACAATATATCCTGGCCTACCACTGGGATCACCATTATCTCTGGTGCTGTTCAACGCCTAAACAGTGAGAATCACCAGCGAGCAGATCACTGGACCGGGGAGGACATTGTCATATGCCGACGATGTTTTAGTGTATCGTCAGGGTAAGGATAGAGATCAGGTTGCTGTGGAACTGCAAACCGAACTCAATCGCATAAGTACTTGGTGTGCTGAAGCTGGGGCAATGGTCAACCCAACAAAGGCAACAGTGACATGGTTCTCTTTGAATAATCATATTGTCAACACTCCAACACCAACTGTTAATCTGTGTTCAGAGACTGTGGAAAGAACGCAGGCAATGAATTACCTGGGGATACGGTTTGATCGAAGCCTTGCTTATAATGAGCGCATAGACCAGGTGATAATAAAGGCCAAGCGGGGTTTGGCTGCGATGCGGATGATGGCGGCAGCAAACTGTGAGCAGCGCCATCTATGCCTCCTATATGAGGGGCTGGTCATGTCTGTTTTTGAGTATGCGATGGCAATCCTGACTCTCAGCCGTAAGCAGATAGAAAGGATGGAAAGGATACAAAACGAAGCTATGCGCATTATTCGTGGATGTACAAGAGATACAGCATGCAGGGCGATGCCCTACCTTCTTGATTTTCCAACCATTGAATACAGACTACAAATTTGCAGAGCACGTGCCTGCCTCAGTATTAACGCAAACACGCAACATCCACTGCGTAGTGAAATTAGGAAGGTGAAGGGCAGCTTGTTAAAAAGAGGAAGGTCGTGGATGGGTCAAGCCGAAGACATTCTTCAACAGGTGTGTTCACTTGAGGACTTAGAACCTGGCGAGGAGTGGGTACAAGTGCCAACAGATTTCTGTACGTCCTTTTCAGTTTGCATCCAACTAGACAGAAAATGCAGACAAGAAAATCCGGCTGCTGTGGAGGCGGAAGTACAAGCGTTGATTTTCGAGAATTCGTTAGACGGTGATGCTGTCATCTACACAGATGGGTCGGTCGTCCGACATGTGAGAAGCTCATGGGCCTTCACGGCGCGGGCCAGAGGGAGAATTGTGAAGGAGGACTCTGGTGCTTTTGTTGAGACCACAAGTAGCCTGACTATGGAAGTCATGGCAGTAAGTAAAGCAATAACATGGCTCGAGACACAGACATTCAATAGGGCATGTTTCCTTAGCGACTCAATGAGCATGCTCAAGAGGATAGAGATGGGGTGGATCCGAAGAGAGTGGTTGCTGTCTCTGGAGCGGTCTCGGCTGACAAAGATTAGTTTCATCTTCGTGCCAGGGCATGCGGGAGTACAAGGAAATGAGCGGGCTGACAAGCTCGCAGGTAAGGCTAAGGTGGAGGGCGGACGCGCCATGGACCAGGCTGACATTCTGAATGCTCTACGAGAAGTAAGACTTGTGCGAGAACCAAGTGATGACTGCGAATCTGCAACCTTGGTCAGACTGCGAGAACAGCAAATTTAAAGAGGGGTGGCCAAACAAGAACACTACGCAGGAAGCCAAAGAAGATTGATAAACCAACACAGAAATGGTGTCGTTAGCCGCTATACGCTGCGGGATTTGCTGAGGAGGGGATCCGAGCACTTATGGACTGAATGGTTCGATGTGCAATGAGATAATGGTGATCCCTGTGGTAGGCCAGGATATATTGTTGTTGGTTCCGAAGTCCAACTGCCACATCTAAAAACTACTTTCCGTTGGTAGAGGGCTGCAGCGATCCAACTAAGTGTGGTTCTGCTGAAGGAGTGTGAGTTACAAGAAAGGGTACTTGTGTGTGAGATATGGCGTTTTTGAACATGTATCTTCACCATCATCATCATCTTCCACTTCTGCCGTCAAGAGTCGTGGGGAGGATTAATTTGCGCTCCAGCGCCCGGATAGTGTCATTCCGTGTAATTGTTCAACGTCTTTCATGTCGTCAATAACAGCATTTCTTACTCGGTCTCGGATTGTTAAGTTGGCAGCTCTCCTCTGGCATCTCATCTCGCAGGTGTTGATTTTACGAAGGTGTGATTTGGATAAAGTCCAAGTTTGAGAATGGTAGCATAGGCTTGGTGTGAATATGCTGTTTATTATCTGTCGTTTTGCGGACATGGGTATGTTTGGATGTTTCAGTATGGGTAATAGTTGCGTACATGTATGCAGGCATGAATGTAAGAGTGTTTGCATTAGAGGTATTTTTATTTTTTAGCTCGCTCGCTTTGAACTTAAGCGTAGTCTATACACGCTACTTTTAGTAACCCTGGACTGGATTTCGCGTATGGATTACCGTTCCCTGTTACCAGTGTCCCTTGACATCAGGCGAACCCACTAGGTCTTCTGAGTTACTCGTAAATTAGGTCCCCTAGTCAAGGACGAGTAGTCGGCATTTTAGTCCACATGACCGATGTTGAGGTTGAACATACTACCTCAGAACCAGCACACCGGATGTTTAAGAACGAGCGCTCCTATGCATACCGCCATGCTATGTTTCTTTGGCTCTCTATATTTATGGTGTATTTTTAATGACTGCAGTGTTTCAAGATATTGGCGGCCCAAGTTTTGTATTCACCCTTTGTAAAGTTCAGACAACATAATAGGTAAATACAAAACTTGGACCGGCAATATTTTCAAACACCGCAGTCATTAAATGTACACCCTGTATATATACGCATGTGTATATTGGATAAATGAGTGTTAGCCCTATATTTGTATAAACCAAAAGGTACTCAATGAGTTATGGGGTCAATACCACGCCGGCCTCCATTACTTCCCAGAATATTTTAAGTTAACAATTTAGACTTGATCGACATGCGTTAAATTTTAAAAAGAACCGCCTCGATGGATATTCGAACACATGTACACCAGGCTGGCAGGCAAGTGTGCTGGTTATTGTACTATCTATCCATGGAAGTGGTCTAGGTTTACTCACTTGCAGTGTTAGATATATTTGTTTCGACCTGTATGGCTCTGCACTCGACCCGTCTTCATAATATAGCCAGATCATGTTAAGAATGTTCTGGGAAATGACACCGAATAAAAGGCGTCGAGGGGGAAAAAATTGACCACGTCGTTGTGTTCTTGTCTAGACAATACAAAGTTGTAACATTCACACTTTAAAAAGAATGTCCATCATTGGACAGTCTTTAACTTGATCCACTCTTAGGTCAGTTTTGTTAGTTGCATTACTTTACCGAATATTACGGTCAACCTCAGCATTTGTATACCTTTGTGATTTACTAGACAAATTTACTTTCAGTAGTTTGCCATTGCTTTCTGAACAACCTACGCTCATACCATTGCATGAAATCTAACACAATGCGGTCTGCTTCCAGAAGGTTAGAATGGCCGAATGGATCAGAGCGGTCGTTCTTAACCATCCGGTGTGCTGATGCTGAGGAAGGGAGCTCAATCCCACCACCTGTTAGTGGGACTCAATGCTGACATATCGTCTTTGACTTGGGGAAGTAAATTATAAGTACCTATGCAGTTGGTTTGGGTTCGCCTGATGGCGAGGGACACTGGTAATAAGGAAAATTAATTCACACGCACAATTCAGTCCACTGTTACTAAAAGTAGCGTGTATGGTCTACGCTTAAGTTCAAAGCGATCGAGCGCTCAAACAGAAATCCCCTGCAGCTGTTTCGAACTCGGCATCCGAGATTGTGTTGGCAATCATGTCGTCATAGCACGATCATAGACAGGTAGATCTTCATAATGTCGTCATAGCACGATCATAGACAGGTAGATCTTCATCATGTCGGTATAGCATGATCATAGACAGGTAGATCTTCATCATGTCGTCATAGCACGATCATAGACAGGTAGATCTTCATCATGTCGGTATAGCATGATCATAGACAGGTAGATCTTCATAATGTCGTCATAGCACAATCATAGACAGGTAGATCTTCATCATGTCGTCATAGCACGATCATAGACAGGTAGATCTTCATAATGTCGTCATAGCACAATCATAGACAGGTAGATCTTCATAATGTCGGTATAGCATGATCATAGACAGGTAGATCTTCATAATGTCGGTATAGCATGATCATAGACAGGTAGATCTTCATAATGTCGTCATAGCACAATCATAGACAGGTAGATATTCTTAATGTCGGTATAGCATGATCATAGACAGGTAGATCTTCATCATGTCGTCATTACACGATCATAGACAGGTAGATCTTCATAATGTCGGTATAGCATGATCATAGACAGGTAGATCTTCATAATGTCGGTATAGCATGATCATAGACAGGTAGATCTTCATAATGTCGTCATAGCACAATCATAGACAGGTAGATATTCTTAATGTCGGTATAGCATGATCATAGACAGGTAGATCTTCATCATGTCGTCATAGCACAATCATAGACAGGTAGATCTTCATCATGTCGTCATAACACGATCATAGACAGGTAGATCTTCATAATGTCGTCATAGCACGATCATAGACAGGTAGATCTTCATCATGTCGTCATAGCACGATCATAGACAGGTAGATCTTCATCATGTCGTCATAGCACAATCATAGACAGGTAGATCTTCATAATGTCGGTATAGCACGATCATAGACAGGTAGATCTTCATCATGTCGTGAGCTACAAGCTGAGAACGCTTGCCTGCTGACGCCGTGTTTGTGTGTTTAAATGTTCATGGAGTTAGATTACCTAGTATTAGGACAGGCTCCTACCCAAGGCGGTGCCGAGGTGGGGTAGTGACTAGACTCTCACCTCCCGGTCCTATAGTCATAGGTTCGAATTCTTATCGGAGCGGATTGTTTTTAAATTGACATGGGATCCCAAGTCGACCCAGCCTGAAATGGCTACCAGAAAATTTCCCGTGATATCCAGACATATGATATAGACCACATGACCCATCAAGTTCCCACTTGGTCTATACAAATCTGGGACTGGCACCACATACCCAATACACCATAAGGGTTGTGAGGGTTGCTTTCTATTTGCCAAGAACCAGCCGGGGATGTTTTGATCTAGACATTGTCCGTGAAAATTCTGGGCCACGCTACTGTCACCCAATGTTTACCATTAAGTTAGTTAGTTGCTTTTCCTTTACAGGACCTCGAAGTCATCCCAAGCACTTTTTGATTTCTTGGCAAATTTACGTTCAGTAGTTTGCCAATGCATTCTGAACTGCCGGCACTCATACCATTTTATAACAACTTAACAAGGCGTTCTGTTGCCAAATCGCACACAGCTGTGTTTCGAACGCGGTTTGTGGGATTACAAACTGCGTCCATAACCCCTTTGCCACAGATATGGTTTACTATTAATAGAAAGGAATGAAACCCTAGACCGCAGTGTCGGCATGCTATGGTACTATCCGCTATACTGACAATATAACCACGAATATAAATCAAGAATACCAAACTAAGCGAAAACGTTTCTGTCAGCAAATCTTCATTACTTGAAAGAAATAGCCGATTCATTTACAGCTACATAAATCTACTTATATAGTGTAGAAGTAAATCATGATAAATCAGAGAGCAAACACAACCTTTACCGTTAGTCGTATGTCGTTGTTTAGCTTTCTATCTCATTAATTGCTCAACATTTCAAACCAAGCTTGTGTCTGTTCTTATTGCCACTCGTGTGGGTACATGATTAAAGTCTTAATATCAGAAGTTGTAAAATATAATTTCTTTCACACGTTAATCCAATTTGCCCTATTTCTAGAGGTAATCACATCACACGTTTTATCTGTCTCATTGATTGGATTGGAAAGTAGCGTGATTTAGTGGTAACTGCCGTATCAGACATAAACATTGCGATATATATAGCCAGTGTAGGTAGCAGCGTAGCGGACAGATATCTGTAATTCTACTGTTATAGGGAGCCAATGGTAGCGCAGCGACTAGCATGCTTGGCTGCCGACCCGATAGTTATGCATTCGAATCCCTATCATGATGGATTATTTTGTGTAACTGACCATGGCTCCCGGGTCTATTTAATCTAAAATGGGTGCCATATTATATTCTGGACAGTAAGGGCGACCCTTGTGATATTGACCATCGCGTGTCATTTTTTTTTATGTTGCATATCCCTTGCAGGACGTTGCAGTCAACAACAGCATTTTCAGCTGCTGTTGATGTACTAGGCAAATTTTTACGTTCAGTAGTTGCCATTGATTTCTGAACGACCGGCTCCCATACCAACACGTTATAACACAATGACACACGGTCAGCGTTCGCAAGCCTTTGACCACGGAGACTGGCGTGTCAATTGATCCATACAAATTTGGCGCTAGCACCCCTCGGTGGCCAAAGGCTTGCGAACGCGGTTCGTGAGCCGCTTACCAGGCGTTCGAAACGAGCACTATTTAGAGCTTTACTCAAGTGAGACCAAGCTAGCAAATGATGCCCTCAACGCCAAAGAGGCTCTGCCAACTCTTGACCACCTGGACACACTTCCCACCATAACAGAAGTTAAGTGTGCTATAAATGAACTTGCGTCTGGCAAGGCTCCAGGTAAGGATGGGATTCCAATAGAGGTAATCAGGAGTGGGCAAAACACATTCACTCTACAGATCCACCAGCTAATAGAGCTAGCTATGCTGGCGAGAAGGACAAGTCCCACAGGAATTCAAAGATTCAAACATCAGAACGCTGTACAAGAACAAGGGCGATAGGAGCGACTGTAACAACTATAAGGGTACCTCACTTCTGTGTATTGTTGGGAAAGTATTTGCCAGAATTGTCCTGCGCAGACTTCACGTCCTGGGAGATCAAGTCTACCCCGAATCACAGTGCGGCTTCCGTCAGAACCGGTCTACCATTGATATGATATTCTCATTGTGATAAATGTAAGAAAAATGCCGGGAACAAAATCAGCCTAGCAATACACGCTCCCGTGGAAGTATCTGCCGTTGTTTGTGTTAATCTTCTTTGCACACAGATGTTTCAACAACTATGTCATTCTCCTCTCATTGATCACACAAGAAAATTTTCAATTCAGTGTATCAACTCCGTAGCATCGGCAAGAATTCAAGTGTACATATATAGAATAACACAAGCTATTAATATAATTAAGAATAAGCAAGAAAGGTGAGAAGCATGTAATTCAATTTCTGGAGGAGAATTTGCAAATATTATCATGGACTGACAGGAAATAAAAACAACACCGAGGACGTGTTTCAAGAAACAGATGAAAGCCGTACAATCAATCGAGAAATTAGACGTAGACAGTCAGGATATTTTCAGCATATGAGGAGAAATAAATTTGAAACTTACTGACAACTAGAAAACTTGACAGGAAAAAAAACCGGGAAGAAAGAGAGATAAATACCTGGGTGACTTGGCAACGTGCGATTGTAGGGACAAGATTACAGGCCTGAACTCGGACTCTGTTGATCGCGTGTGATGGCGAATCATGATCGCCCACGCTTATCGGCATAGCACATGATTATAATGGTGATAATAATTGTTCATTTAACATGTGGTTTTCTGAATTTGACATGTAGCCTGGAAGTGGTCTTTCCGACTGCTTTTGTCAGTTTCCAAGGGCTAATGGATGTGTAACGTGCATGACATGCACACAAGCCCTCTGAATTGTTCGACCTTATCTGAGATGGCTAGACCTCTGATCGATGTCCCAGTATCAGTGCGGCTTATGCCATATTTTTCTGATTTTAAAAACACTACACATCGCATGCCGTGAATAGAAAAAGGTCTGTGGGAAACAGAGGCCGGTGGTGTAACATATGAGCTACTCAATCTATGTCGTGTGATTGACACGTACAATTTTATTGATTGTATCTACCATAAACAATCCAACAATGGGTTTATCAATTTCCCTTTGTATTACTTCTATTCAACACAAACAGCTGAAACGAAGGTTGCTTAGTTCTCCATTTTATTACTTCTGGCGAACATAAACAGTCTACCAGGAAGTTTTTTAGCTAGCCTTTTCATTTTATTTCTATCCAGCATAAACATTACATCAGGAATTTGACTAGTTCTCCTTGTTATTACTTTTTGTGTTTTCAGAATAAGAAGCCCAGCAAGTGGTTGGCGAGTCTTCATTGTTATTACTTTTATTAAACATAAACAGTTCTGCAAAAAGTTTATTAGCTCTTTTTATTACTTCTATGCAACTTAAACAGTCTAGCAAGAGACTGACTCCTTCTTCTTTCCATTACTTCTATCCAACATAAATAGTCCTGCGAACAGTTGATCTATTCTTCTTTGTTATTACTTTTACCCAACATTAAACAGTCCTTTAGAACGTTATCTAGTTCTCTTTTTTATTACTTCTATTCAACATAAACAGCCGAAACAGAGGTTGACTAGTTCAATTTGTTATTACTTCTAACCAAGATAAACAGTCCTTCAGAAAGTTGACTTATTCACCTTGTTATTACTTATATTCAGCATAAACTGTCTAGTAAGAGGTTCGCTAGTTCTCCATTTTATTATTTACGTATAGTTTAGTTTTAGTTTTAGTCGATGGATCAACATCACGGCACACGGGTGTAACCCATAAGTGCTCCGTTCTCCTCCCAAATCAAACCTGAGTCCGGAGAAACTCAGCTCAGTGCAAGACCTCCGTAGCACCGGCGAAAATCCTGAATTATTTACGTATATCCAACATAAACAGTACAGCAACAGGTTGACTAGTTCTCCCATTTATAGCAACGTTTTTTGTGTTTTTTCCCCCTCTTTTCTGAACACCCAATTCTCACACGTACACGCATCACTGATGATCTGAGGGCAAGAATCGGCGCCGATATCGAGGGAATTGATGTGACTATATTGTAGCACGCATGGCAGCATTTTAGATTATCGCCTGTTTGTATTCCACATGAGTAGTTCCGCTCACGCGCATTGCTGTTAGCTTCCCGTATAATAAAAATGATAGTATTTTAAGTTAAAATGTTCTTTAATGTCAATTCTCTCTCTCTCTCTCTCTCTCTCTCTCTCTCTCTCTCTCTCTCTCTCTCTCTCTCTCTCTCTCTCTCTCTCTATCTATCTATCTATCTATCTATCTATCTCTCTCTCCTTTATCTATCTATCTATCTATCTATCTATCCGTCTGTCTGTCGGTCGGTCTGTCGGTCGGTCGGTCTGTCTGTCTGTCTGTTATTGTATCTATCTATCTATCTATCTATCTATCTATCTATCTATCTATCTATCTATCTATCTATCTATCTATCTGTCTGTCTATCTATCTATCTATCTATCTATCTATCTATCTATATGTCTGTCTGTCTGTCTTTCTGTCTGTCTGTCTGTCTGTCTGTCTGTCTGTCTGTCTGATCTCCTCTGATGACCGGAACTGCCCGAAAAGAGAGGGTAATCAGACGTACGAGCGGTCGTGTCATTCAACACAGAACTAGCACATTTTGTCACTATACACAAATGTGCTTCTTACGGTGGAGATCGGACGATTTATGTGCGGGTCCTGACTCACCATCATGTGCCATGTCTGTTAGCGTGCGCGGTCATGTTTCACCATCTCACACGATCACCAGATTCGTGGATCAGCTCCGTGTTCTTGTCTCGACCATGCCATGTGGCCAATGCCATCCAGATATTTACGTCTCTATCTTCCCCTTGCTACCCCCTCCTTCTCAGTCTTGCCAGTTGTCACCAAGTTCTCTAGTTTATATCTTCTCACAACGTGTCCACAAACTGTTGACTACATCTAATTTCTTTAATCAGTTTACGGGTTTCATCTGCTTCTTGTAGGTCCTGACTACACTGGTGATAATGCGCACGAAGCAAAACATAGAAATAATAATTACATTAACAACTGTATCAACGATCTGTTCAGTAATATGCTATCACCTTTGTCAATGGTTAATTGCTTTTAAACTTGTATTTTGCTATATGTAAAAACGTTGGTACGGTACGGTACTTCTGTTGCGGTGTGTAACCATTTTGGTGTCCAGTGTCTTTTGCTGGAGCTTCGCTAATAATGCCTTGAGTACGGTCTGAAGAGATTCGACCCCTTAGTTCGTCGTCTCGCTAAGTGAGGGACAGACTGGCCACCTATTCCTCCGCGCATTCAGGCCTGAACAAATGTTGATGGTATCAACATCACAGAAATTTAGCAGGTTCCTGCTCCCAACATATTATTGTTGTGTCTTTTGTTATTTTTCACAGTTTTGGCATGACATATTTTTTGCTTTTGCTATTCTAACTATTTTGATAAGACTTTTGCTATTTCAAAAAATGTTGCTAAGATTTTTTCTATAACTAATAATTGTGGTGAGACTTTTGCTTTGCCTAATGTTTGCTATATCGAACCATCGGGTTAAGAATAGTTTTGCTTTATCTAACTGTGTTAGTACACCATGTCTGTTGATATATTTAACCATTTTGGTACGTCTTTTATTATGCCAGTGAGCAGCAGTAGCTAGAAAGCTAGTCTGCGGCCCGGTGGTAAGGTGTTCGAATCCCCAACAATGCAGGGACAGGCCTCCCATGTTAACACTACCTACGATAGATACCAGAAGACATTCTGGGGATGAGGTATGATGTCGACCACGTGACCCAGCAGGCGCGATTGGGGTATAAGAATTATGATGCTGAGCCCCATATATTCAATACGCCCCAAGAAAGTACAAGGGGCGATTACTTTACTTTCATAAACTCATTCTACACGCAAGAGAATGGTCATCCGGTCGACCAGTCAACTCTTAAATGACGTCTAGGAAACGTGGTAGCCTGATTATACGCGCCGCAACTGGAATACATGACAGAATTTTTGGTTTATTGCCCATTTGATTAATTTGGTTGTTTCTGGATTTGGGATTTAAAGATTGAGCACAACCCACAACTGGCAACGCTGGTCGGATTCCGGTACGAACCTAAGGTCTTGTCCACGTTGTCCATTTGTTTTCCTGAGTACAGCATGTGCCACTGAAATACATGACAGCACTTTTGGTTTATTGACTGCTTGTTTTCCTGAGTACAGCATGTGCCACTGGAATACATGACAGCACTTTTGGTTTATTATCTATTTGTTTTCCTGAGTACAGCATGTGCCACTGAAATACATGACAGCACTTTTGGTTTATTGACTGCTTGTTTTCCTGAGTACAGCATGTGCCACTGAAATACATGACAGCACTTTTGGTTTATTGACTGCTTGTTTTCCTGAGTACAGCATGTGCCACTGAAATACATGACAGCACTTTTGGTTTATTGACTGCTTGTTTTCCTGAGTACAGCATGTGCCACTGGAATACATGACAGCACTTTTGGTTTATTGACTGCTTGTTTTCCTGAGTACAGCATGTGCCACTTGAATACATGACAGCATTTTAGTTTATTGACTACTAGCTGACCCGGCCCGGCTTCGCCCAGACCCTGGTGGGGAGCATCTCATTTAATTCATATAAGTAGTCATATAAGTTCTCGTTCCCGTTACCGACTATCTGTCTGTCTGTCTGTCTATCTGTCTGTCTGTCTGTCTGACCCGGCCCGTCTTCGCCCAGACCCTGATGGGGAGCATCTAATTTAATTCATATAAGTAGTCATATAAGTTCCCGTTCCGACTATCTATCTGTCTGTCTGTCTGACCCGGCCCAGCATCGCCCAACTCCTGGTGGGGAGCATCTCATTTAATTCATATAAGTAGTCATATAAGTTCCCGTTCCCGACTGTCTGTCTGTCTGTCTGTCTGTCTGTCTGTCTGTCTGTCTGTCTGTCTGTCTGTCTATCTATCTATCTATCTATCTGTCTGTCTGTCTGACCCGGCCCAGCCCATGGTGGAGAGCATCTCATTTAAATTATATAAGTAGTCATATAAGATCCCGTTCCCGACTATCTGTCTGACTGTCTGTCTGTCTTGGGTAAATGGAGGAGGGAGGAGGAAGAGGGAGGTGGAGGAGGGAAGAGGAGGGAGGAGGAGGGAGGAGACAGGAGGAGTAGGGAGGAATAGGAGGGAGGAGGAGGGATTAGGAGGAGGAGGGAGGAGTAGGGTGGAGGAGGAGGCGAGGAGGAGGGAGGAGGAAGAGGGAGGAGGAGGGAGAAGGAGGGAGGAGGAGAACGCAGGAGGAGAAGGGAGCAGGAGGAGGAGAGGGAGGAGGAGGGAGAGGGAGGAGGAGGGAGGAGGAGGAGAGAGTAGGAGGAGGGAGGAGGCGGAGGGAGAAGGAAGAGGGAGGAGGAAGAGGGAGAAGGAGGAGGGAGAAGGAGGAGAAGGAGGAGGAGGAGGGAAGAGGAGGAGGGGAGGAGGAGGAGGGAGGAGGAGGAATGTGAAGGGAGGAGGAGGGAGGAGGTAGAGGGAGGAGGAGGAGGAGGGAGGCGGAGAGAGGAGGAGGAGGGAGGAGGAGGAAGAGGGAGGAGGAGGAATGTGAAGGGAGGAGGAGGGAGGAGGTAGAGGGAGGAGGAGGGAGGAGGAGGAGGTAGAGGGAGGAGGTAGAGGAGGAGGAGGAGGAGGGAGGAGGCGGAGAGGGAGGAGGAGGAAGGAGGAGGAGGAGGAGGGAGGAGGAGGAGGAGGAAGGAGGAGGAGGAGGAGGAGTGATGAGGAGGAGGGAGGAGGAGGAGGGAGGAGGAGAGAGGAGGAGGAGGGAGGAGGAGGGATGAGGAGGAGGGAGGAGGAGGAAGAGGGAGGAGGAGGAATGTGAAGGGAGGAGGAGGGAGGAGGTAGAGGGAGGAGGAGGGAGGAGGAGGAGTGAGGAGGAGGAGAGGGAGGAGGAGGAAGGAGGAGGGGAGGAGGGATGAGGAGGAGGAGGGAGGAGGAGGAAGAGGGAGAAGGAATGTGAAGGGAGGAGGAGGGAGGAGGGAGGTAGGAGGGAGGAGGAGGAGGGATGAGGAGGAGGGAGGAGGAGGAAGAGGGAGGAGGTAGAATGTGAAGGAGGAGGAGAAGGAGGAGAAGGAGAGGGAGGAGGAGGAGGGAAGAGGAGAAGGGGAGGAGGAGGAGGGAGGAGGAGGAATGTGAAGGGAGGAGGAGGGATGAGGGAGGAGGTAGAGGGAGGAGGAGGAGGAGGGAGGCGGAGAGAGGAGGAGGAGGGAGGATGAGGAAGAGGGAGGAAGGAGGAATGTGAAGGGAGGAGGAGGAGGAGGAGGGAGGAGGAGGAGGTAGAGGGAGGAGGAGGGAGGAGGAGGGAGGAGGCGGAGAGGGAGGAGGAGGAAGGAGGAGGGGGAGGAGGGAGGAGGAGGAGGGAGGAAGAAGGAGGAGGAGGGAGGAGGAGTGATGAGGAGGAGGGAGGAGGAGGAGGGAGGAGGCGAGAGGAGGAGGAGGGAGGAGGAGGGATGAGGAGGAGGGAGGAGGAGGAAGAGGGAGGAGGAGGAATGTGAAGGAGGAGGAGGGAGGAGGTAGAGGGAGGAGGAGGGAGGAGGAGGAGTGAGGAGGAGGAGAGGGAGGAGGAGGAAGGAGGAGGGGGAGGAGGGATGAGGAGGAGGAGGGAGGAGGAGGAAGAGGGAGGAGGAGGAATGTGAAGGGAGGAGGAGGTAGAGGGAGGAGGAGGAGGGAGGAGGAGAAGGGAGGCGGAGAGAGGAGGAGGAGGGAGGAGGAGGAAGAGGGAGGAGGAGGAATGTGAAGGGAGGAGGAGGGAGGAGGTAGAGGGAGGAGGAGGAGGAGGAGGAGGAGGAGGAGAGGGAGGAGGAGGAAGGAGGAGGGGGAGGAGGGAGGAGGAGGAGGAGGGAGGAAGAAGGAGGAGGAGGGATGAGGAGGAGGAGGGAGGAGGAGGAAGAGGGAGGAGGAGGAATGTGAAGGGAGGAGGAGGGATAGGGAGGAGGGGGAGGGGAAGAGGAAGAGGGTAGGAGGAAGAGTGGAGAGGAGGAGGGAGGAGGTAGAGGGAGGAGGAGGAGGGAGGAAAAGGGAGGAGGGAGGAGGAGAGAGGAGGAGGAGGAGGTAGGAGGAGGAGGAAGAGGGAGGAGGAGGAGGAGAAGGAAGGAGGAGGAAGAGGAGGAGGAAGAGGGAGGAGGAGGATGGAGGAGGAGAGGGAGGAGGAGGAAGGAGGAGGAAGATGGAGGAGGGAGAGGGAGGAGGGGAGAGGAGAGGTAGGAGGAGGGGAGAGGAGGAGAAGAAGGGAGAAGGAGGGAGGAGGAGGAGGGAGGAGGAGGGGAGAGGAGGAGGGAGGAGGCAGAGGGAGAAGAAGGAAGGAGGAGGAGGAAGGAGGGAGAGGAAGGAGGGAGAATGAGGAGGGGAGGAAGGAAAGGGAGGTGGAAGAGGAGGAGGAGGGAGGAGGAAAGAGGTAGGGGGAGGAGGAGGTAGAGGGAGGAGGAGGAGGAAGGAAAGGGAGGAGGAAGAGGAGGAGAAGGGAGGAGGAGGGTGGAGGGAGGAGGAGGAGGTAGAGGGAGGAGGAGGTAGGAGGAGGAGGAAGAGGGAAGAGGGAGAAGGAGGAGGGAGGATGATGAGGGAGAAGGAGGCAGGAGGAGGAGGAGGGATGAGAAGGGAGAGGGAGGAGGAGGGAAGATGAGGGAGGAGGCGGAGGGAGTAGGAGGGAGGAGGATGGAGAAGGAGGGGAGAGGAAGAGGGAGAAGGAAGAGGGAGAAGGAGGAGGGAGGAGGGAGAGGGATGAGAGGGAGGAGGAAGAGGAGGAGGGTGGAGGGAGGAGGTAGAGGGAGGAGGAGGGAGGAGAAGAGAGGAGGAGAGAGGTCGCCATTCCGAATTCATGCTCGTCTAGTTCTTCCCTTCTACACGACTGTAGATAACTTCCTTACACATAAAAAGATGAATTGTTATTGATATTGCCGTGGCATGGAGGAATATCAGCAGCAGAGTTGATCCAAAAAACCAAAGACTGAGATCTACGGAGAGCCATGAACGCCTACGCCAGCCGGCACGGCACTTGATGATTATGATTGCCGTGTGACGATTCTGTGTAGTCACGTCATTTTCTTCCCTTTCCCTAGCGTTTTGGTTCGGGGATTCTTTCATCATCATCATCATATATTTACGTACGTATTTTGGGAGGGGGAGGAGGGAGGAGGAGGAAGAAGAAAAAAAAACTATGACAGTTGACAGCTCTGGAATGAAAGGAAGGCGTGTAGAAAATTTCATCTCAATCGGATGGGCCGTTCGCGAACAAATAAAGGACATACATAGATACATACATAAATACAGACAGACAGACGATCCTAATTTATATATAAGATTTGTGTTCCTGAGTATAGCATGGGCCACTGGAATAAATGACCGCAATTATTTGGTTTATCGTCCATGTGTTTTTCACTTGAGTAACTCTGCTATAATAACTATAACAATAGAAGTAATGGTTCTTACAAAGAAAAATGGTATGACCAAATGCACCATTAACTGATTCAGTTCCAAACAAACGGTAGGTCTGGACCAAACATGGTACAATGGTACACAATCAAATGAGCACGTATTATAATGTACATGCCTTATTCAGTGAGCATTAATATTGCCGAAGATGCCACGAAACAAGCCAAATAACACGATGACTCTAGTTAGCCGAAATATTGTCCTTCTGTCCAAACAGGGGTCATATTTGGTGATATTTTATCCTTTGTCATTGAATCAGTAAACATAAATTGAACCAATATGAAATATGGTCATTGTATCTAAATATGTGGGTATTTTAATAAAAAGCAGAATTCAAAATGTATTAAGGAAGTTAAATATATAGTAGCTGAAGTAAAGACTGTATGTCACATGATGAAGCATATTTTCTGCCTTGTATATTGAATTATGCACAAGCTGCGGAGATGTGGTTGTATAGATGAATGATGAAAACTCCGCGGGCGGATGAAGAGCAATGAAGATATCTCGAAAGATGTTGACTCACTAAAAGAACTTGTTACTCGCATGGACAAAGGCAGTCTATATTTTTGGGCAAGTCATGCCATGGGGAAAGCTGGATTATATCGCCATAACCGGAACATTGGTAGCTAGGAGGAGCAGGGTGATATAAAGAGAGAAAATGTTGGACAGTTTGACATCATGGCATGGAGGATCATTGATATCATAAATGAATGTCAGCACAATGGTCAGAGGGATGTGTACAGACATAATCACCAACGCTGCATGGCAAGGAATATAGTGAGATTCATTCTGCTGATTATTTATCAATGCTTGTAACTTTCCATAAATTGCTCAAACATGTCCCTAAGCTTACTAAACCCACTTAGGATCATCATCATCATTTACGATGCTGATAAGCGTCGACGGCAATGTTTCACCCATCTCACACGATCACCAGAGTCGTGGATCAGCTCGGTTTTCTTGTCTCGAACATGCAATTTGGTCAAGCCATCCAGATATGTACTTCTCTACCTTCCCCTTGTTCTTTCCCCCTCAATTTTGCCAGTTGTCACCAAGTTCCCTAGTTTACCATATAGAATGGCTCCAGTAAATGACATTCTACAAGTCGTAGATTTAGTCAAATGTATAGTATAAATTCTACAAGTGTAGATTTAGTCAAACGTATGGCATATATTCTACAAGTGTAGATTTAGTCAAATGTGTGGCATATATTCTACAAGTGTAGATTTAGTCAAATGTATGGCATACATTCTACAAGTATAGATTTAGTCAAATCTATGGCACATATTCTGTATTAGTATTTCCAAATGTTATCTACGGTAATGTGCATGTTGTGCGTGGAATGTTTAGCTATAGGTTAATCAAAAGCAGTGCACTTCAGACGGCTGTTACCAATCAATTTCCTATATTTATTTATATAAGTTATTTAATTAGCCCCATTCCAACTTCACAGCAAATGGTCACCCCATTATGCTCCATTCCTGTGCAGTGAATATCACACAAACTGCTCCTCACTCCCCCCATGTGAAAAGTGGAACAAACAGGAGTCTCGACAAACAACAGCTCGCTCAGGTATACATGCATAAGGCCGTTGCCACAATGCCAACACAACAGTCCACCACAAAAAATAGAATTCATCATCGATGGAAGCGGCAATCATAAGAAAACAAGCAGCCACACATTACTGCATAAGGCAAACCCAGCTAGTTAAGAAACCCGCCGACCGCCATTTTTCTGAAAATGCAGTTCACGATACAAACAACCGAGGACATATGTAAAAGCACTCCACTTTAAATCCACAGCTCAGCGTGTCGCTCGACTCGCTCAACTCAGTAGCTGGGCGACGAAAACATGCACTCCCAATCCAATATGAGGAAACTGCGTAAACAAACTGTAGCCACAAGCATAAACCACCCAGGGGCCTTAACAGATCAGCCGCCTATCCTCCATGTTAGACCGAAAGTCCTTATTTGTATGTATTTATTTAAAATAGCTTGTAAATTGGGAGTATTCACGCATATTTGTTTTTTAAAGTAATATCTGAATGGCTTGGTCACATGACACAAGCGGGACAAGAACATAGAACTGTTCTAAAACTTCGCTGACCTTGTGAGATGGCGAGCCATGACTGCCCATGTTTATCGGCGTGGCACAGGATGCTGATAACAAGAGTTAATTAATCGTCATACAACTCACCGACTCGGAGATAAGTCCCGTATAGTGTTCTTCTTCTTCTTCTTCTTCTTCTTCTTCTTCTTCTTCTTCTTCTTCTTCTTCTTCTTCTTCTTCTTCTTCTTCTTCTTCTTCTTCATCTTCTTCTTCATCTTCTTCTTCTCCTCCTCCTCCTCTCCTCCTCCTCCTCCTCCTCTTTCGCCTTATCATCATCATCCTTTTCTTTCTTTTCTTCACGTCTTGATGCACGGGAGTTCGTTTAGTTCTTCGTGTCTTATGTTGTGATATGTATTTATATAAGCACATATCTATAACTACAGACATACGTGAAATTCAAGAGAGTGGAATAAGACAGTCAACTCAGAAACGGAGAGATAAGTAAGCATTACCACCAGCTCAAGGCCTAAAATACTTAACACTGATGAGTTCATAGATAATGATCGTCTTAGCCGCCTATAATAGTCTTCGCGTTCCACGAAGGAGCCAATTATTATGGTCTTAACTTCCTTTTCCATCTTGTATGTGGTGTTGATAATTCATGTGTACATTAGTATGAGAAGTCAGTAACATTCCAAAACTGATTTATTTTCTTTGGCTTCTGTCAACAAGGATTGGCTAGACAGTTTTTAATGCGATAGTATGGTGCTTGGATTATCACGCAAAGCTGTCTTGTTATTTGCAGCGAAAGACATTTAATTGACACAAATATAACGGAACAGACGGACAAACGGAAAGAGAGAGAGAATGGAAAGAGAGAGAGAGAGACAGAGAGAGAGAGAGGAAGGGAGGGAGAAATTAACAGCAATTATAACTGTTGCAACCACCTGTTATCACTGGAACGCGATGTACAACACTGAAAAGCAACTTGTGTGCTATAATCATTACTTACAGAAGTTTAACGTCAAGGGATTCTACTTCATTGCACCAGGTTTTATCCCATTTGACTCTGTCACTTTCCGCATAGTGTTTTGCTGTAAGCGTCGCACAAAACACGAACTCTGCAGCGATAGCGACAACCCTCGGAGGTCTCCGATAATATTGCACTTGTGAACTGAATGACGAGGCCGAAGACGAACCCGCGGCCCTTAGAGCCGAGGCAGAAAGCTCAAACACTTCGCCAGGAAGATCCCCATTCTTTGTCCCCGTATGTGCAATGTGTGTGTGTGTGTGTGTGATGTGTGTGTGCGATGTGTTTATGTGCGTACCCGCGTGCGGGCGTGGGCGTGCGCGCGTGCGTACGCGTGTGTGTTTTTTGTAGTCATCATTAATTGCTTAGGCTTTGAAAAGCTCCATAAATTATGTACTTTGGACATGTATAAGCCCATGCTCTGCATAGAATACACATTTTAAGAGATCTTCATCATCATCATCATCATCATCATCATCATCATCATCATCATCATCACCATCACCATCATCATCTTCCACTTCTACCGTCAAGGACTTGGGGCGGAATGACTTGCGCTTCCAGCGCCCGATGGGCGGCACTGGATAGTGTCATTCCGTGTGGTTATACAATGTCTTTGATGTCGTCAATCCATTTACTTCTTGGGCGTCCTCTTGGTCTAGTCGCAGATTATCTTTGATGTCGGGCTAGTGATGGTTGTTGATGATGTTACATTCTAACGACATGGCCAAACCACTTGATCTTCTGTCTTTCAATAAATGTGGCACAAGGTGGTGACCCCATTGTCTGTCTAATAACAGCATTTTTTACTCGGTCTCGGATTGTTAAGTTGGTAGCTCTCCTCGGGCATCTCATTCCACAGGTATTGATTTTGCGAAAGTGTGATTTGGATAAGAGATATTAACTGCCCATATTAATTGTAACAATTTGCAACTTACATTATAGTTTATGTCGTGTGGCCTTTTGCCGCGGCTGCCGAGAACCGTCTGTCCTCGTGTACTGTCAATAATTTATGAAACTGATGCTCCTGTCTGCCAAAATGTCAGACTCTCTAGCACTTTTTCTCTAGTTCTCCCCATGCATCTCTTGTCCTCCAACTTCCCCGCTGTCATGACTTAAGTCAGCTTTTTCCTGCTCCGTTGTCAGCAACTCACTTGCGACAGGCGTACAAGGATTCCCTTCTTTTACACTACACGAAGTGACAACTCGTATCGTTTGCAAAAGGATACATGTTTATTCGGAGCTGATCAACAATAGCTCCATGAGCGGAATACCATCACGGTATTGAACATAGAATGCAATGATGATAAGATGGAATGAGGAGATGATGTACACATTATAACTATTGAAGCTAAGCTAGACTATTATAACTATAATACTGTCCTTTAAACCACAAAGTATCCCTAGCGGATACACGTCTGATCTCTACACTACGCCATCTGATGTCCGTCTGAGCTCGCTGAGCGTGGTGTGTTCAGCCACCAGCAATTAGCTCAGCGTGCGTTCTTTGGTTTACGTGCTGGGCCCTGGGTTGTGCTGACCAGAGTTACTCGGTCCTTCCTCGTGTACCCGGTTTCCCAGTCTATTTGGGCAACTCCGCTCATCTGCACTGGTTTCCCTTCTTGTTGACACAAGGGTGTCCCGTTATCGCTATTTATAGCGATAGTGTCTCTCCTGTCTGGTCTCCTATTCTATTACGTCACTTGCTCTATTCTTATGCTCTATTTCAGCTCTTCTTAAAGCGTATAGCTTTAGAGCTATCTCCTAAGTCTTTGACAAACAATGTGGAGTCTCTGTGGCGAAGTGGTCAAGCCGTCCGAAGGTTGTGGGTTCGATTCCGGGCCGCTTCCTTCGGTTTACGAGTTAAATGTTTCAGAGACTCCTGTGGGTCGTCGCTAAAAGCTACGAATTTCGTGCTTTGTGCGACGCTTTCCGCGCTGTGGAAAGAGACCGAGCCATATGGGATAAAACCCGGTGCAATGAAGTCGACCCTGTCGACTTTTAAGCGACTTTAAACAATGTGGATCGGCTTTTTATGACGCGAGTAACTAACTAGTTCCCTTTGTGACTTAACATTCTTCAAGATATCTTCATTAAGTGTGCTATCTTTCCACGGTGTTCTGATCATTGTTCTATGTAAGGCACATATCTGCAGCTTATACCTACTACTGTTTCTACTGGCACCTTGCCACCTTCACCGACTAAAGTTTGTTACATCGTGCTTCAAAAAATGCATAATAACTAAAACCCGTGGCGGGGACCAGGGATGGAATATTACCTCTCCATAGCACAAAGTCTGATCTGAATTGTAGAGACCATGTGTTGCCCATGCAGCATGATCCTTCTCTCGGCCTGTCTAGTTTACTACAGAGGAAAGGTAACACTAATTCCTCTGTAACAATTCAAGCTGCAGAAGCTGCTGGGTCAACAAAGCAATGCTCTAACTGTCTTCCTGTCGGAGCTTTGATTCTTCTTCTTCTTCTTCCGCGTTCATCCGGAGTTTTTTTTTTCGGATGTGATTGCGTTGTGCCTGTTTACAGCAGAGCTGCGTTCTTGCGCCGTTAGGCCGACACATCCGACTTCTGCGGGCATTTGTTGACCGGGTTAACCTTCCCGGGGAGCTTTGATTCTAGACCAGTTACCTAACTAATCTCCTGATTGTCCATGATTCATTTCATTATGTCATAATTTATTTTGATTTAGCTCTTAAGAACTCTTAATATCACTTTGAAGGACAGAGATTCTTCAATCTATTGTGTGGGCTATTCTACTTTTAACTTCTTCAATATATCTTCAATCTTTTTTTATTAAAATGAAACAGATCTTACATAATCATTGTGACATCTCTCATAGGCAATTGGTGGACTGTTAATATAGAATGCCATGAATAGACAGAAGAACCAACGAGAAAATCCTAAAGAAGCAAATGAAAGCTGCAAACTGATTAGAGACATTAGTCGTAGACAGTTCATTTTTAGGGGCACATTATGAGTAGAAATAAACTACAGAACTTGGTGACCGCTGGCAAGATTGAGGGGAAAAGAACAAGGGAATGGCCAAACAAGTAAATAACTGGATGGCTTGGCTACATGACATGGTCGAGACAAGAACACTGAGCTTAGCTACGACTCTGATAATCGTGTAATTTGGCGAAACGTGACTGCCCAACTTACCGTGTGGCACATGATGAATGAATGAATGGCGGATTCATCATCATCATGTGCCATGCCGATTTTTCATCATCTCACGCGATCACCAGAGTCGTGAATCAATACAGTGTCTCTTGTCTCGATCATACCACATGGCCAAATCATTCATGTATTTACTTCTCTTCCTTCCCATAGTTCTCTTCACCTCGATCTTGCCAGTTTTCACCAAGTTCTCCATTTTTTCCTTCTCATAACGTGGTAAAAATGTGACTGTCTGCGTCTAATTTCTCTAATACGTTTACGGTTTTCATTTGTTTCTTGCTGGACTTGGTCATTGATTTTTCTGTCCGTCCATGATATTCTTTGCATTCTCCTCAGAAACCACATTTCCACAGCGATTAGAAGTTTCTTCAGCGTGTCTGGTCAATGTCCACGCTTCACATCCATACAAATGTGCAGGTTCTATATAGCACTTCAACACTCTTCTTCTCGTTGCAAATGACATTTTCTTTATTGTTCAGTATGTTTTTCATCTTGCAAAAGGCTACCTTCGCCATGGCTATTCTTATTCTAATCTCTTCAAGGCATCCCCAGTCATATGTAATGACTGTTCCTAGATAATTGCACCGATTCACTTGTTTAATAATATTCCAATTTACTTGTATATTACATTAATAGATTGGGTCTAAAAATATTTGTTGCCAAGAATCAAAGCTACTAAAATGACATTAACATGTTTAATACGCTGTCTGGTGTTTTAGGGGCTCCATCTTAAAAATGGTGCTAGACGGCCCACTAGCCAGCGGGCCTAGCTGACACCCTGGCCAGTCCGCCATTAAACATCGGTGATGTATCGCTCTTGGGCAACTGTGATATCATAACGGCGGTGTTGAAAATTATCTCTTAATTAAACTTTCAACTTCCCTCGAAAACACCTCGGGGTTGCGTCCAGCTTGATCAGTGACTGGCGGTGTGTAGTGTCGGAACCTTAGATTTTGAATTTGATGACTTGTTGAATGGACAACAGATACCTTGCTTATTGCTGGAGGCATGGTGGCGTGTTTGGTCGTTAGTTTCGAGTTTGTCTGGAATAATTTTCTTTGGAAACGTTCACTGGCTTTAACGTGCTTCCATTGAAGAATCCAATTAGGATAAGGGGTGTAATACTAACGGCGTTCACAACTTAGACAAAGGAATAGGGTTAGATTTGCTAAGATTTCAGTTCTGAACTTTATAGTAAATTTGATTGAAGCTTAAACACATCTTCCGCCTATTTGTCCATACATTCACGCATTACTCCGCACATACATTCATGCATTAAACTATTCGTCCATTCATCCACGCATTTATCAATGTGCATTCACATGCATTAGCGGGCGCATTATCGCAGTTGAAAGAGAGTCGCGCTGATAATGTCATGAGTGCTGTCAGACGAGGGTTCAACTGCTGCGTTCGTTGTCTCGCTAAGTGAGGAAAAGACTGGCCCCGATTAACGTCTGGGTTACGTTATTGGAAAACGCGACTTTAAGTGAAACGACGTATAGCGAAACACTATTTCCCATAGAATTAAATGAAATACAGTGTATTATGTAATGTTTATTTTGATGGTTGTTGATATTTATTGGTTAAATAGAGGTGGGTTTCTTAGTTAGATAATTCATAGAGGCTTTGCTTTCTCTTGGATAACCATCTGGCTCACAGGCATATTCCGTTGGTTCTGATCATCAATCCAGACGGTCAAAAGTGCTTGCATGTTCTCCATAAGAGTACTTCTGGTACGAGTGATCTTGGAAGCACTCAAAGGTGTTACGTCTTTAGCACGCTCTTTGATTCTGTCAGCACCTGCACGAATTATTCTTACCGTTGTTAGAGGTAAACCATGGACTTCACCGATATCAAAAGGCCCTATCGCCAGCCTCAAAACAACATAACACATCTAACTTCGCCTCTAGAGCAACACTTTTCCTGGTTCTCTTACAACTAGACACACTATCAGCACTTACTGTGCGCTTTGAAATCACTAATTATGGATGAATACACAATAAAATCCTGGAAAAACGCACTGCACAAAATATAAAATGGCGACGTTAACGCAGCATAGCAACACAGGTGACGACGTTATAGCGGAACATAGTGTCGTAAAGTGAAGTTATCCTATTGTGTCAAAGACGTTATAGCGACATGACGTAAGCCAAAGCGATGTATAGCTGGGGCCTTCCTGTATGTATATATATAATGTTATAAGCTAAGTTATAGAGTGTGTGCATATATATATATATATATATATATATATATATATATATATATATATATATATATATATATATATATATATATATATATATATATATATATGCACACACTCTATAACTTAGCTTATAACATTATTTGTAGGTCAGGATTATACACGTAAATATTCATTCATTCACTGAATCATTTATTCACCCGTTCATCCGTTGAGAAATCCACCCATTCCTGTATAAAACGATCTTTTCAATGGTCTCTCAATATATATAAGTTTGAGGGGCTGAGTGGTCTCGAGGTATGGTGTCCGCCTCGAGTGCTGGAAGTCTCGGATTGCAGTCCCAGTGAAGACCGGGAATTTTTCATGTGGACTTCTAGTAACAAAATTGTCCCTGGTCTATGGGTAGTGTAGCTCGTTGTCCTTGGAGGAAGGTGGACTCCACAAGCACACCCTATATATATCCTTTCCACTTCTATTATATTGCCTGACATATGTCTACACTCCTCCGTTCTGTCTACTCTTCACAATATCTCACTCTCACTTATTTCCCCCCCCCCTCTCCCTCACATACACCGACAACATTACTTTCCACAATTAATAAAAGATTTATTAATTAAAGGTATGTATGGTGTAGGTATGGATAGTGTCTATGTAGTTGGTATGTTCTTCTAGTGTGGATGCCAGATAAGATTTTGATAGATAGTCTCCGTGTCTTCTCTCGTCTCTTCTCTCGGCTAAAGTACAGGACAGTACATAGATACAAAGGAACGCTCTCACCCTGAATGCTCCGTCTGCTTGAGTCTGTAGATATATCCGTTTTTTGTAAGGAAAATTGTTCACCACTGTATCACTGTACTTAAACCGATCACTATATATTGTCAGCTTAGACTGAATGTTCTTTGCTTTTTTATAACGTTCCTAATTCCATCCTGGAAACAACATCGATTTTCTAGTATTTTCTATTTTGTCCTGTAAAAGTTCTACACTGGATAGTCCTTAATTTGTATAGACACTTGGTATGCGCCTTGCAACTCTTCGATACTGAGTCATTTGAGTCTTTCTATTATGTTACAGGGTCTTCTATTTTCCGTTCTCTGTCATCCTTACTTTTTACGATGACACTTCTTTTCTCTCCTTTCTTATGCACAAGTGTCGTGCTTTATTATTTGAAAGTGCTTTCTTTGGGGTTATCAACACTGATTGATCTTTACCACAGCCATCTGTGTTATATCTTCGTTGATATGTCCCGCACTGGTATTGGAACCTTATAATTATCCTTGTCTGAATTGGGAGTACTAATGCACAATAAATACACAAACGTTCCTCCGAACGCAGCACCACCCTTTTCATACTCCCTTGTCTCATGGAAATCCAGAATCACACTAAACTTCCACAAAGAAGTGGCCACTCTTTATAGGTCATTTTTGCCGCATAGTCCTTGACCTGGCTTGACACCTCAAGTCAATACCTCATTATCACCGTTAGTGGAAAATTACTGATCTGAAACTTTTCCGTTATTTATAAAACCCTCATTGTTTTGTTCCTTCACTCTGAGTCATCTAGACCGCAATATGCTGTGGAAATTTTCCTCAGTAACCAATCTCCACACCTCCTTATCAGCCCCAACTCTGGCGGCTCTTTTAACTCTGTTCCCGGTAGTTCACCATCCGCGTAATCAGCGCTGACTCCCTCTCCACACACACCTGACACTATCTGGGTTTTTCAATCCTGTCTTTATCACCTGACCGCGATACTGTCCAATAGTGCTGTCTGCCTTTGTCGCAAACCTATTTGTCCACGCGACAGTTTACCTGTGCTGTCTGCGGGCACTTCCGTATCTTGACCTATAAACACATGCGCCTGGTCACTCAACCCGACATTTCGTGATGTTTGTGACCAGTGACTTAACCTCGTCATCCTACACTCTCGTCGACCTGTGCCGCTGTTATTTCTACGTTAACAGTTCAATCCGTTAACATTGGGGGTCATTGACTCCGGTCACACCGTGGTTGGTTATCCTTACTGTTTTGTTTGTTAACCCTTCTCCTACCTGGTTAGTCGGTTTATAAGGTCGTCTATCTGGGAATCATTAACTCTCAGTATTCCACGACATAGGCCCCTCTTAAGAGATTAGACCGCGTCGAATCTTTCTCACTGTAGATTTGATTCCCCTGATCCACAACCCTAGTCTTCTTCCTCCGGAGCTGGATGTCTGGATAGGAAATCCGCTCCTACATTCTCCTTTCCAGGGATGTATTCCACTGTGAAGTGGTATGGTTGCAGCAACAATGACCATCTCATCAACCTGGCATTGAGTTTCTGCGACGTAGCTAGGAACATCAAGGGTTGATGATCTGACTGGACCCTAAACTGTACTCCGTACAAGTATGGTTGAAATTTTTGTACGGCCCATACGAGTGACAAGCACTCTCTTTCAACAGTAGAATAATTTTTCTCTGCCGGTAGAAGTTTCTTACTGGCATAAGCTACAGGTTTCAAAACTGAAGCATCGTCTATTCCTTCTTGTAATAAGGCTGCTCCAATTCCGATCCCACTTGCATCTGTTCTTAGCACAAATGGCTTTGTGAGGTCTGGGAGTTGTAGAACTGGCTTGTTCACCAACGCCTCCTTTAATTGACTGTAGGCCTCCTCACATTCTGGCGTCCATATAACTGTATCTGGAAGTCCCTTTTTTAAGGTTTCTGTTAATGGATTTCCCAGTTCGGTAAAATGAGGAATGAACTTTTGATAAAATCCACACAATGATAGGAAGGATCTTATATCTTTCTTTGTTTTAGGCCTCGAAGCTCGCCTGACTTTTTCCAGGTTCTTCTCCTCCGGGACAATTTTCCCGGGAGTGATGGTATGACCTAGAAATTCAAGAGTTTGGTAACCAATCATGCACTTGGTTGGTCGCGCGGTAAGCCCTGCTTCCCGGAGCCTATCGAAAACTCTCTCTAAGGATCCCAAATGGTCATCTAATCTGTCACTGGCTATAAGTATATCATCCATGAATGAGATAATGGCCGGGTCACGTAGAGGATCCAACAACGCTCTCATCATACGAGTAAACACACTAGGCGCATTACTGAGTCCAAAAGGCATGACATTGAACTCATAGTGTCCATTAGGTGTACTGAAAGCCAGCAGAGGTCGAACTTCTGGTTTGACCGGGATCTGATAATAACCCCTACTCAGATCTACTTTAGAGAAGTACTTGGCCTTATGGAGCCTGGCGAACAACTGGGTTGGATTCGGCAACGGTTCCACTTGGAACTGGGTATGACTATTCAAAAGTCTATAGTCAATACACAACCGGTGTTCTCCACTCGGTTTGCGTAACAACACCACTCCAGCATTATATGGGGATGTGGATGGTGCAATCACCTCATCCTCCAACAGTTTCTGTATCTCCTCCTCCAACGCCTTCTCTTTAGCAAAGGGCACTGGGTAGATTTTTTGGCGGACCGGATCCTGCGTGGTTAAGGTCATCTCGAACTCGACCAGCTCCGTCCGTCCTGGTTTATCCGTCAGGATCTGCTTATGGGATTTGAGAACCTGGGCAATCTCTTCCCTCTCTTGGAGAGTCAGATCAGGGTTCACCTGTACTTCCCGATAAGTTTCCTGGTTTATTAGAGGATACTCCCTCCCCTCATCTGGTCCGGTTTCAGTCTCCACTGCTACCGCCATTGCCATGAGATGGGCTGCTCCTTCCCCGGTTCTTTCTTCATATTTTCTCAAGAGATTAATATGAAAAATCTTCGACTTTCCCCGGATCCGTATTTGATAGTTGGTTCTGGATACCATCCTTTCCACGGGAAATGGTCCTTGCCATCCTATCTCCAGTTTGTTGGTTCCCGTTGGGAGTAACAACAAGACTTTGTCTCCCACCTCAAGAGCTCTGTCTCTAGACCTACGGTTATAGTACTCCGCATGTCTCTTTCTGGCCTTTCTCAAGTTCCGAGTCGCCAGCGCCCAGCCCGTGTGAAGTTTTTCCTTCAGTTCCTCCACGTATTTGTACGAGGAGATCACCTCTTCTGAAGTTTCTTCCTCCGTCCAACTCCTCAATAAAGCTTCCAATGGTCCCTTGATTGGTCGACCAAACAGCAGAGTTGCTGGCGGTACTCCTGTTGAGCCATGTGGCACTTCCCTATAAGCAAAAAGGGCTGCCGGGATGTATTCATCCCACCTATCAGGTTTTTCCTGGGCCAATTTCCTGAGCATTGTCATCAACGTGCCGTTGAAACGCTCTACTTGTCCATTAGCTTGAGGGTGGTAAGGACTGGTATGTATATGGTTGGAGTGGAACACCCCAAATACCTCCTCCATGAGTTTCCCACAAAACTGTGACCCATTATCCGTCAGAATCTGATTAGGGAAGCCTAATCTGGTAAAAGCCTCCATCAATGCATCAGCCACTCTTTTCGAGTCAATGGTTGACAATGGTATGGCTTCACTCCACATTGAACAGCAATCCACCATGGTGAGGATATACATGTTCCTCTTCTTGGTCCTAGGAAGAGGACCCACGATGTCGATAGCTACCCTCTCGAAAGGAGAGTTCATAATGGGCATTTCACCTAACACCACCGGCGCTGTCCAGTGTTTCGGTGCCACCCGCTGGCACTCTGGGCATGACTTTACATACCGACTCACATCTCCCGTCAATCCTGGCCAATAATAATGACAGGAAATCCGCTGCATGGTGGCGGCGATACCCATGTGTCCGCTGAACGAAATGGTATGCCCCATCTGAAGAATTTGGGAACGGTAGGCCTTCGGGACTACCAATTGACGTGTAAGTTGTCTCCCCTTCCGGCTCTCCGGTAGAGTAGCCGATTCTTCATGTAGTACTGTCCTCGTTTGGGTGGAACAGCACTCTTCTGCAACTTCTTATAGCAAGGACGTAAATTATCATCCTCACTCTGGGCAGCTCGTAACTCCCCTGGCATTGGGTTTGAGATCCTAGTCTCTGCCTGATCCGTTTCCTTCTTAGAGCGTGTCTGCATAGCTCCCATGTGAATTGGTTCCTTTGGCATTCCCAAAAAGACATACCGGCAACCTAGGATGACTGGAAATATGGGATCAGTCAATACAGCGGCCTTGATTGTGCCGGTGACGTATCTTGACCGAATCTCCACTTGAGCAATGGGTAACCTCATGGCCACAGCACTCTTAGTCGCAGGCTGTATCTCCATGGTCTCCCCTGTGAGTTGTTCTGGGGATACTAGATCGCAGAAATCACCGCTTCCCCATCCAGTCCAGTATCATATACACATTTGACTGGTTGTCCATTCACCTCAATCAATTCCACCACCGAGGGTCTTCCTTGGTCCGGAATGTCTTCCTCCTCCTCGACTTTTCCCTGGGAATCCTCGATGGGTTCCTCGAGGCGTGTTTCGAAGGGACCGTCATTTGCCTTGCCTCGGCATTCTGCAGTCGTATGGGTTTTCGACCTGCAGTGTGTGCACCATGTTCCCTTCCATGCTTTCCGGGTGCTCTCTTTTGTCCGAGCTTCTTCACCGACCTCAGCCTTGACTGTGATCACCTTCTTATGATTCACTTGGCATGCCGCGAAGTAAGGGTTTTTCGGTTTCGATCTGCAGTCTTTGGTATTTTGAGAGGGCGACTTGCAAAACGAGCACCACTTCTCCGACCACGGTCGTTTTGCGGGAGAATTCAAGGTGTTCTTGGTTCCTTCCTTCACCTTCTCGGAACTCTCCGTTGACGTCTTTTTATAAGGTTCCACTTTGGTTTCTTTTCCGTTCTTCGATTTCTTTCGGTCTTGTTTTTCCTGACCTTTTGTGGGCGTACTTAGTTCCGCAGCTTCACCATGTACTTCCACGAACCTTTCCGCCAGCTTAGTCACAGCCTCAATCCGTTCCGCCCCTTGTTCTCCCAAGAAGGTTCTGAGAGGTTTCGACATTTGCTTGCGCATCTGGTCGACTGCCATCATCTCTTCCAGACTCTCATAGTCCCTCTTGAATTCAGCCAAATCTATCCATTTTTGGAGGTAGGCTTTCAGCCTTAAACTATAGGCAGCGAATAGCTCTCCCGGCTCTCGTCTGGACGATCTAAACTTCTTCCTATATGTTTGTGCTGTGATTTCGTAATGTTTCATTAACGCGGCTTTTAGCTCGTCGTAGTTGTTTTCCTGACCAGGTGGTAGGCGTGTGTACACTTCGAAACTCGAACCCCTGAGTCCCTGGGATATCTTAAGGGCCCATTTACTCCTATCCAGTCCCATGGCGATTGCCATTGTCTGAAAGCGTTGAAGATATTGATCAATTTTCTCTTTGCCCTCTTCGTAGATCGCTAGAGGGAACTTCATAGCATGGTAGCTATGTCCCCCTACTGGTGTTGAGCCAGGGAGAGAGGAACCTCCCACTGCTCCCTCCGTTTCTCCACTACATTGCATCTTGAGCTCAAGTTCCCGCATCCGGTACTCGTGCTCCCTTTTCTGAGCTTCTTGCTCTGCCTCCCATTTCTTAGCCGTTTGCTCAGATTCAAATTTCTTAGCCGCTTGCTCAGCTTCAAATTTCTTGGCCGCCTGCTCAGCTTCAAATTTCTTCAATTCTAACTCAGCTTTTCTATCCTCCCTTTCTGCTTGACGAAGCTCCCTCTCCACCTCCTGAACATAGTCCGTTAGGGCCGAACCCGCCAAACCTATTTCTTCTCCTTTGGCCTTAAGTTCTGCTGTAGTTAATTTAGGAGTGGCCATCGTTACAGAAAGTAAGTCAGTATGTAGAATAAGGACACGATTCGACAGTAAAGTATTACTCCTAATATAAGTTAAATATATCTATATCTATCAATTTCCTTATGTCTATCTAATAATTAAGTATTTATCTACTATACCACGCAGTACGAAATGTGTAGGGAACATAACATGAAAATTAGCACAAGCAAAACAGAGGTAATGACTATAACTAAAGAAGAACAAACAGCAACAATTCACCTAAACGAACATCCCTTGAAACAAGTAAAGAGCTTCAAGTACCTAGGAAGTATAATATCATCAAATGGCAGATCAGAAGACGAGATCGAAAATAGGTGCAATAAGGCAAATCAACTCATTGGACAAATGGCACCAATACTAAAGAACAAACATGTATCAATAACTACTAAGAAAGCACTTTACAACACAATCTTCCTACCAACTCTCTGCTACCAATGCCAAACCTGGACAATGACAGAAAAAGAGAAAAGAAAAATCACAACAACAGAAATGAGGTTTCTGAGAAGAATACTCAACGTATCAAGAAGAGATAAGATCAGAAATGAAGAAATCAGGACTAAAGTAGGGGTTAAAGCTGCTCTAGATTTTATTAGAAAGCAGCAAGTCAAATGGTTTGGCCATGCATGTAGGCTACCAGTCAACAGCATGCCACAACAAGCAATGATGTACAGACCAGATGGAAATAGAGGAAGAGGCCGACCACGTAAACGTTGGACTGAGGGAATAACAGAATCCATGGGAATGTCGATATACGAAGCCCATAACCGGGCACTCTCACGAAGTTTATACTTCACCTCGACACCGCAAGGTACAAGAGGAACATGATGAGATGAGATGAGACCACGCAGTACATCACAACCACTCTCTCATCCACAAGAGGAGATATAGGATCTAGACTTATGTAGACGTGTAACTGTGTGACTTAGATAGGTAATGTGTCTTATCACCTATCCACATTCACCCTGTCTGGATCTTTCACCCTGTAAGGTCCCCAACATAAAGGTAATAGCACCATATACCCAGTGGACGTCCTTCCAGTAAAAGTCAGCAATATGTATTTGAAGTACCTCGCTGGGTAGGTGTCCAGCTTGCACTCCAGTTAATGTAGGTATTATGTTGTCCCCGCTCGCTCCACCAATTAATGTAGCTCGTTGTCCTTGGAGGAAGGTGGACTCCACAAGCACATCCTATACATATCCTTTCCACTTCTATTATATTGCCTGACATATGTCTACACTCCTCCGTTCTGTCTACTCTTCACAATATCTCACTCTCACTTATTCCCCCCCCCCCCCCTCTCCCTCACATACACCGACAACATTACTTTCAACAATTAATAAAAGATTTATTAATTAAAGGTATGTATGGTGTAGGTATGGATAGTGTCTATGTAGTTGGTATGTTCTTCTAGTGTGGATGCCAGATAAGATGTTGATAGATAGTCTCCGTGTCTTCTCTCGTCTCTTCTCTCGGCTAAAGTACAGGACAGTACATAGATACAAAGGAACGCTCTCACCCTGAATGCTCCGTCTGCTTGAGTCTGTAGATATATCCGTTTTTTGTAAGGAAAATTGTTCACCACTGTATCACTGTACTTAAACCGATCACTATATATTGTCAGCTTAGACTGAATGTTCTTTGCTTTTTTATAACGTTCCTAATTCCATCCTGGAAACAACATCGATTTTCTAGTATTTTCTATTTTGTCCTGTAAAAGTTCTACACTGGATAGTCCTTAATTTGTATAGACACTTGGTATGCGCCTTGCAACTCTTCGATACTGAGTCATTTGAGTCTTTCTATTATGTTACAGGGTCTTCTATTTTCCGTTCTCTGTCATCCTTACTTTTTACGATGACACTTCTTTTCTCTCCTTTCTTATGCACAAGTGTCGTGCTTTATTATTTGAAAGTGCTTTCTTTGGGGTTATCAACACTGATTGATCTTTACCACAGCCATCTGTGTTATATCTTCGTTGATATGTCCCGCACTGGTATTGGAACCTTATAATTATCCTTGTCTGAATTGGGAGTACTAATGCACAATAGATACACAAACGTTCCTCCGAACGCAGCACCACCCTTTTCATACTCCCTTGTCTCATGGAAATCCAGAATCACACTAAACTTCCACAAAGAAGTGGCCACTCTTTATAGGTCATTTTTGCCGCATAGTCCTTGACCTGGCTTGACACCTCAAGTCAATACCTCATTATCACCGTTAGTGGAAAATTACTGATCTGAAACTTTTCCGTTATTTATAAAACCCTCATTGTTTTGTTCCTTCACTCTGAGTCATCTAGACCGCAATATGCTGTGGAAAGTTTTCCTCAGTAACCAATCTCCACACCTCCTTATCAGCCCCAACTCTGGCGGCTCTTTTAACTCTGTTCCCGGTAGTTCACCATCCGCGTAATCAGCGCTGACTCCCTCTCCATATACACCTGACACTATCTGGGTTTTTCAATCCTGTCTTTATCACCTGACCGCGATACTGTCCAATAGTGCTGTCTGCCTTTGTCGCAAACCTATTTGTCCACGCGACAGTTTACCTGTGCTGTCTGCGGGCACTTCCGTATCTTGACCTATAAACACATGCGCCTGGTCACTCAACCCGACATTTCGTGATGTTTGTGACCAGTGACTTAACCTCGTCATCCTACACTCTCGTCGACCTGTGCCGCTGTTATTTCTACGTTAACAGTTCAATCCGTTAACATTGGGGGTCATTGACTCCGGTCACACCGTGGTTGGTTATCCTTACTGTTTTGTTTGTTAACCCTTCTCCTACCTGGTTAGTCGGTTTATAAGGTCGTCTATCTGGGAATCATTAACTCTCAGTATTCCACGACAGGTAGTGAGATCGGATGCCCGTGTGTATTGTTGCACACGTAAAAAAATCCCTTAGGAGTTGGAAATCGAAAAAAAAATAATAGGCTAACGGCGCTGCCCAGGCAAAATTTTGAGTTTAAAATCTACCCAAAGTATTTCAGGATCCTCGCCGGTGCTACTAAGTTCGTGCACTGAGCTGAGATTCTCCGGACTCAGGCTTGAGTTAGGAGTAGAACGGAGCACTTATGGGGTACACCTGTGTTCCGTGATGTTGATCCGTCGACTAAACTAAATCTCATTTAAACTGAGTCTCCGTTACGAAATTATCAGACCGCCTGCCTTGTATTCCGAATGTCATGAATTTGTTTCCGTACTTCTGACGGTCGTTGCTGGAGCTATGGAGTTTACGAACTGTGCGACGCTGGTGCAGTTAAGTCAATGTCCTTGCCTTTAAACCTTCTTTAAGACACTGTCCAACATTTCTTTTCTTCGTGTCCTTATTGGATTCCTAGATCTCCTGCATACAGGCATACACTTAACCTGTTTCTGTCAGTCCATCTTGACGGAAATCAATGTTGACATTGTCTATTCCCCTATAATATCTACTTCTTTCAAATGCTAACCCACACGCAAGAATCAGTCCATTGCTCTAGATATAGTAGCACGCGTATAGACTACGCTTGAGTTCACAGCGAGCGAACGTTACAGAAACATCTACTTAAATAAGTGCGAATCAATGCCTGCGCATTATTGTTCGTGCTACTTCTGTAATTTTAAGGGTTTCTCAACGTTTGGTATTTCTACTTTTTCACAACGTTTTTCATTCTGACTCTATACATAAAATAACACAAGTAAAGGGTCTACTATTCACACCCTAAAGATGTTATTTATATGATGCTATTACCTTACTTTTATAGTCCAGTCGCGACATGGTGGCTGCTGTAGTCAATATCACGCTTTACTCTTTACATTAGTAGATCGCTTTGTGTTGATTTTCGCAACAGTGTGAGCGTCAGCCGTTTAAAGTGAACTAGCATACTACTGAGTGTAAAACTGCCTAAAAATTAACAGCTTATACATGATTGGGATTGACTACGACGTCCTGTTAAGGATACGCAACTTGTAGCTTTAAAAAATGAGCTCTTTACTTTAAGAGTCGCAGTTACGCTGTTGCTGGCTAGCTTACCTGTCAGCTCTCCTATAGTAATGTGTTCGGATCCCACCGAGGTTGATATTTTTTATTGACCAGGATTCCCAGATCGACTTAATCTAAAATGAATACTAGGAAATGTCCTGGGAAGTAAAGGCGTCCAGGGTGATATTGTCACAGCATCTATCGAATGCGACTAGTCTAGTAAATGATGTAAGGTTAGCGCCAAATAGCCAATACACGTCAAAGTGTGTAAAAGAGTTCTTGTCTTACGCTCTCCATATATAGTATATACTAAATTGCCCTTAACACGTTGCTTGCTTTCTCCACTTATTAGATATGTTAATGTGAAAAGATGACGGCAACAATAAGACAGAAGCAAACAATGTGTTTTGGTCAAATAATGACAATAGGAGATTTAGAGAAAGTCGTGACAATTGGAAAGATGAGCGGTCAAAGAAGCAGGGCAAGAGACATTATGCTAGCTGGTCTAAAGCAGTGGTATGGCATGGAAGGATACCATAGAAAGAATTGATCCAGATATGATATGGGAGGTTACCATAGCAATAATTGATCCAGACATGGCAAGGGAGGATACCATAGCAAGAATTGATCCAGACATGTCATGAGGGGTACCATAGATAGAATTGATCCAGATATTGTATGGAAGAATACCATAGCATGAATTGATCCAGATTCCATATACGGCATGGAAGAATGCCATGGAAAGAATTGATCCAGATCGCAAAGGACAGAGGCATGGGGATAGACGTGAACATCTACTACATTTAGCAAAGCTAGTTATCGGTTTATCTGACCTATCGTCATGAGGTAGCAAATTCTTTATGAAACTAGTTCTCATCACACCTCGCTGATAAGATCGTTCGCCAGTTCCATCGCCTCATGCACTTTTATGTCCAAGGTGTCTTTAATGTACATCGTCAACGTCGTGTTGGTCTGTCTCTGCATTGTCTCCGGGACCTTTGCCTTCCATGGCTGTACTTTCTATACCAATGTGGTTTGTGATATGGTCAAAGTACTTTTGTTTATAAGACAGTATACGGTTTATGGACCATAATTATTCGATATTCAGTTGCATGTCCTTTACAGTTTACAGCACGTCGAAATTAGCCCTATCATTTATTATATGCGTGTGATTATCTAGACATATTACGTAAAGTAATACGTAAAGATTGAGCTACCGTATGACAGTAGATGGTACTACCTGTTTTCTGTTAGCACCGAATGCTGGGCGGCGCTTACCAAACCCGAACCCCACATTGTGCCAACGGCTTCGGGCGGAAGAGCTCAATTGGGAGGGTACAAGCCTTATCCTGGTGCGAGGAAATGCAACCTAAAGACAAAATGTCATGGTAGGGCAGACCAGGCCCTAAGCCTTGGTTGGCAGCTGGTCTAGGATCGAAGCTCCGACAGGCGGACAGAGCATTGCTTTGCTGATCCGGCAGCTTCTGCAGCTTGTCTTGTTCCAGATGTATAGGTGTTACCTTTCCTCTGGAGTGAACTAAACAGGTCAAGAGAGGGATCATACTGCATGGGCAACACATGGTCTCTATATTTTAGCCCAGCCTTTGTGCTATGGAGAGGTAATAACTTCATCCCTGGTTTTAACCGGTCTCGGAATCAAAGCGAGAGGTAACATTTACGGGTCATAAGTCCTTCTCAATTGGCGTAGACATGGATGGCGCCACGGGTTGCCTCTGACGGTGGGAGACACCTAAAGTGTCACTGATCAGCTACCGCCCGCCTCAAGTTGGGCAGCCCCCGGCCAATTGGGTGCTGATCCGCCACAGCCTGCCTGCTTCAATGGGTGCTTGGGGCTAGGACAAAATCTGGTTCGCAGGCTGTAAAACCAATGCACCAGGCACTAATAAAAAGAAAAATAGAAACCTCAAGCTAGTGCGTGATGACCATGTTTTCACACGCATCCACATTTACAGCGCGAATTGGCCTTATCAGCCACAATCGCCACCTCCATGGGTTGTAGTTATTAAGCCGTTTTGAAGCACAATGTACCAAACTATCGTCTGTCAAGACGGAAAGCTGCCAATGTATGTACGTAAGGTAATTTGCTTGTGCCTGTCTCCCTGGCGACGGATTAAGGACGTTGTTCGTAATTCGGTATACCCACGTACGAAACACAGCTGCGCGAGATTTGGCAGCAGATCGCGTCGCGCTGGTTACTTACGGAGGTATGTGAGCCGGTTGTTCAGAAAGCAATGGCAAACTACGGATCGTAAAAACTTGCCAAGACATCAACAGCAACTGAAACATGCTGGTGTTTACTGCAATGTCCTGTAAAAAGATATGCCAGAAAATAATTTGCTAGTGCATTCTGAACGGCAGCTTCCCATTCTTTATGAAAATCAAAGCATAGCGATTTGCTCTGCAATCACCCGCGGTTTACTTCGAACCCAGTATATCGGGATTGTGAACGTGTGTTCTCCACCCCCAGGCCACAGACACAGCCCAATATTCGCATCTTGTAGAATGCCTGTAACATGAAAATCAGAGCCCCGGAGTTTTAATAAAAAATAAAAAACAACCAAAAAACAAAAAATACCCCGATTACAAGACGCCATTCAAATTGCCTATCCTAACACAACAACCTTTGACTCGATGACATTCAACTATTCTGTTCACTGAATCACACACTATTTTCTCTTAGCATTTCAGAGATGGGTTCAATTAGAACAGAATTATTAGGGCTTTGTTCAGATCACGTGTGGGCGTGCTCCTGACGTGTGGAAGAGACATAGTCTCCGATGAGTCAAGGGTATGCATGGGATGAGACAAAAGTGCTCGTTGCTTCAGTTAGCGGGTTCTGTTGATTTCAGTGATTTTATAAACATTTGTTCAAGAGTGGTTAGAAAGTGACTTGTCTGTTCAACATCTAAGGGCGACACTTAGTTTGTGCAGACACCCATAGTATGTCTTAATGACATGTAAAATAGCGGTGTACAGAAGAACTCGCTCTTTAGGTTGTCATGTAGATAAAGAAGGGGAATAGACATAGATAATAAAATAAGAATACAACAGGTTTCATAACATTTAGGAAATTCGTTAAGTCAACATAAATTAAACTAGCACCAGACTTAGAATATTTAAATCTAATGTAAAACAGTACAGTACTGCTACATGGATCAGAAACAATAAGGTTTAAATAATTACAAACAAACTACAAACATTCATTAACTTGTGAAGAATAGAAGCATTAAAATGGTATAACAGAATCATCTCACGTGGAACTTAGATAGGGAACTAGAAAGATTTCAGCGAATCAAGCGGAGATGGGGAAACCTTGGTGTTGGATGGGACACACACTGAGAAAACCTGACAATATCATAACTGGTATGTCCTTTCACTGAAACCCATAGAATAAACGTAATAGTGGGAGACCAAAAACACACGGAGAAGGGAACTAGAAATAGAGGGAGACCTAAAACACACGGAGAAGGGAACTAGAAACAGAGGGAGACCTAAAACACACGGAGAAGAGAACTAGAAACAGAGGGAGACCTAAAACACACGGAGAAGAGAACTAGAAACAGAGGGAGATCTAAAACACACGGAGAATGAAACTAGAAATAGAGGGAGATCTAAAACACACGGAGAAGAGAACTAGAAATAGAGGGAGATCTAAAACACACGGAGAAGAGAACTAGAAATAGAGGGAGATCTAAAACACACGGAAAAGAGAACTAGAAATAGAGGGAGACCTAAACAACACGGAGAAGAGAATTAGAAATAGAGGGAGACCTATAACACACGGAGAAGAGATTTAGAAATAGAGGGAGACCTATAACACACGGAGAAGAGAATTAGAAATAGAGGGAGATCTAAAAGACACGGAGAAGAGAACTAGAAATAGAGGGAGACCTAAAATACACGGAGAAGAGAATTATAAATAGAGGGAGACCTAAAACACACGGAGAAGAGAATTATAAATTTAGGGAGACCTAAAACATACGGAGAAGAGAACTAGAAATAGAGGGAGACCTAAAACACACGGAGAAGGGAACTAGAAGTAGAAAATTTAATGCCCCACTTTTCTCTCTGCCAGATTCTCTAGTGTAGTTTATGAACTTCTTTCTTCTACTTCAATGAGAGCCCAACAATACATGCGAATTTATTCATGAGCTGTCCAAGTGGCCTCAAAGAGTTTCCCAATTGATATTTATTTGTATGAGCATGATTATATGTTCCTGTTTCTCTTCCTTATGCAAAGAAACACTCCCCTACCCCATAGTAGAACTAAAACTATTCATCAATGAAATGTTGGTTGATTTTTATTGTAATAATTCTGAGTAGTCTTTTAATGACATTCTTTGTAACACACTGATAGTTCAAAGTCTGCCCAGTCTACTACTTTGGTTTCCTGAGCAACATTATCACCTTGGAAAGAGTTAGATAGGTTTGTAACCAAGTGAAATGTGCGAGACGGGGATTAAGGGCAGCGACATAGAATCCGATGAACAACAATCATGGAACGCGGCTATAATTTCAATTGCAATATCATCAGGAGCCCTACTGCTTTCCTCATCCAAGACAGGAATACAAGACAGATAAATTGAGATCATTTAGCTAATATAAACAACTGTAAACACAACCTACAGGATCTTACAGACAGAAATACAACACATATGCGGCGGAACAAGTCGTAGAGAAGAATAGCAGGCAGATCATATATTAACATTTCTTAGGAGTATCGGATATACTCGCAGAACATCTCAGACAGAAGAAAATCAAACACCAACAATGAGAACCATCTCAGTAAAACATCAAACATCAACAATGAGAACGATCTCAGTCAGAGGACAATAATCACTAACAAGGAGAACTTTCTTAGACAGAAGGACATTAAACACCAACAATTAGAACCATCGCAGATAGAGGAACATCAACCACCAACAATGGAAACCTTCTCAGACAGAGGAACATCGGACATCAACAATGAGAGCCATCTCAGACACAAGAGCTTCAAACACCAACAATGACAACCATATCAGAGAGATGAATATTAAATACAGAGTTAAAGAAGAATGATATCTGTTTTCAAACAAGGAAATTGTACAGACATTATGTTGTGCAAACCCAATGTGCCAGGCTTATGGTAGTCAGTCAGTCAGTCAGTCAGTCAGTCAGTCAGTCAGTCAGTCAGTCAGTCATCCAGTCAGTCAGTCAGTCAGTTAGTTAGTTAGTTAGTCGAGGTTCCAACGTCACGGCAACGGGTCGTCCCCATTATGCTCCGTCCTTGTGCCAGTGAATATCACACGAAATGCTCCTCACTGCCCCCTGTGAAAAGTGGAACAGACAGGAGTCTCGGCAAGCCAGGATGCCAAAACAAAATTCGTCCACGAAAAAATACAGTTCATCTTTGATGGAATCGGCAGTCACCAGAAAGGCTTCATTGACCCGGGTTGTATCCCACAATGCTTGGTCTCTTTCTGCAGGGCGACCCGCCGAAAGTGGCGCTCAAAGCACGAACTCCGTAGCTCCAGCGACGACTATCAGGAGTCTCCTGAAAAATGCACTCGTTAACCGAAAAGGCAAACAAGTCAATTCAGCGACAGCTGGCCATTGTTCTTAACATGCAGTTCACTGTGCAAACAATAGCGGACATATGTAAAGGTATTTCACACGAATCTCACAGCTCACAGTGTTGCGCCACGCACTCACTCAGTAGCAGGGCGACGGAACCAGTATCATGGTCAATTGCACTAGTGCAATCTGAGAGTTAAACGTTGGTTGCATGTCTTTTACAGACCTGCGCAATCACCCACATTTTTATTATTCCGCTTACGTGGACTGAGGTTCCAGTCAGGTATTTATTTGCATGTGTTTGCAGTGCGTGTCCTTAGAGTCTGAAACGACTTTTTTTTTTTTTTTTTTTCGCTATGTTTAAGCAAAACAACGAAGGGAGCTGAAACAGAAAAGAGATGAATCCGATAGCAGGATGAAGTATACATCTTTAACTCGAGAAATAAGAAAGAACACAAGAAAGAACAAAAATCAATATATACAAGATTGCTGTACCAGAATAGAGCAATATCATAAGGCTGGAAGAGATTATGAAATGTTCAAAGAAATGAAGTTATTGACAAGAAATGTTCAACCTCAATTGAATGTTATCTGTGACAAGATGGGAAATACCTTAACAGAATCTAGACAAATTCTAGAAAGATGGCAGGAGTACTGCAGTGGAATGTATGATATGAGTGACAGTGAGGATATGAATGAGATACATGAGCCAATGACAGCAGAGACAGAACCTGAACCCTCATTAGATGAAATTGCTTGGGCTATAAGGAACCTGAAGAATGGTAAATCACCTGGATGTGATGAGATACCTGCTGAACTAATTAAAGCAGGAGGAGAAGAAAGCATACACATATATCATGCATTATGTACAAAGATTTGGAAATATGGTATATGGCCAAAAGATTGGAAGAGAACTATCTTCATTCCAATACCAAAAAAGGGCAACCTGAAATTATGCACCAACTATAGAACTGTTGCCCTGATCAGTCATGCAAGTAAAATTCTACTAAAAGTCATAATGCGAAGACTTAGTAAGAAAATGGAAGAAGAGATTAACGTGGTTCAAGCTGGATTTAGACAAGGAAGAGGAACAAGAGATCACATATTCAACATGCGTTTAATAATAGAGAAGTGCAGAGAATTTAATGTAAACCTATTCTCATGTTTTGTGGATTATTCAAAGGCATTTGACTGTGTACAGCATCAGAAACTTTCGGAAATCATGAGGAATATGGGCTTTCCATCACATGTAGTACATCTCATAAAAATGCTATATCTAGACCAACAAGCAGTAGTTAGAATAGATGGCGAGACATCAGATTGGTTTGACATCAAGCAAGGAGTCCGTCAGGGCTGTGTGCTGTCACCCTATTTGTTTAACCTGTATGCCGAAAATATAATGAGAAATGTAAGAGATGATATAAACAGGGAGCCATATGATGCCCTAAATATCGGCGGTCATGACATACCAGAGATTCGATATGCTGATGATACAGTATTACTATCCACAATACAGAATGGCATAGAAAACCTAATAGCCTCAACACAATTGAATAGTGAAAATCACAACTTATATCTTAACATTGCAAGAACTAAGATAATGCATACAGATAAAACTACTATGGAGAAAGAAATATACATTAATGGGAGAAAATTGGAGGTGGTGGAAAATTTTGAATATCTTGGGTCATTGATTACCAATAATGGTGACACAATGAAAGAAATTAAACGGCTACTATCCATTGCTCTTCAAAGACTAAAACAGATGAATAAATTATGGAGTGGGACAGACAGAACTACAAAAATTAGATTTTTAAGAGCATGCATCTTTCCCATTGCAACATACGCCTGTGAGACATGGACACTTACTAAACAAGCTGAGCAGCACATAAATGCCTTTGAATATAAATGTTATAGACGAATTCTAAGAATATCTTGGGTAAAGAAAAGAACAAATGCATCCATACTTCAAGAGTTGAATATTGAGGAGGGATGGCTATTAAAGACGATAAAACAAAGAAAATTGAAGTATTTTGGTCACTTGAAACGTCACGACAGTTTGGAGAGAACAATAATGGAAATGTATATGCCTGGGAAGAGAGGAAGAGGAAGGCCAAAGAGAAGATGGGTGCAGGATGTGGCGGATGATCTCCAGATGGGTGCATCAGACGCGGGACATCTTGCTTGTGATCGAGAAGTTTTCCGGAAGGTTGTTATGGGAGCGAGGTTCTGCAAAGGACATGCTACTGAATGAATGAATGAATGAATGAATGTTTAAGCAATTTGGCGTTTTGAAGGAAGCTAGGTCGCACAGACAACTTATCACAAACGTCCGAAAGAAACAGTCATTGTTTGTTTTTTGGCCAAATTATGAGAATACAATAACTGGAACATGTTGTGAAAACCGGTAATATTTGCAGAAAGAGAGACAGAGAAAGACAGCGAGAGAAGGTTTTTGACATTCTTGTGTCATAGCAGAGAAGGAAGTCAACACACGAATTGATTTCTGCCGTCGGAGATAGCAATTTGTGGAGAGTCATGATCGTCCACGACAGCAGCAAGGCACTGGATGATGATGATGATGTTTTGTAATATCCTGCTGCATTCAAGATCTTTCTTATCCATAGCATTTTTTGGCTATTTGTGTTGTTCAAAGCAATTTTACATTGATTGATTGATTGATTGATTGATTGATTGATTGATTTAAGAACCGACATCACAGCATTCGGGGCATTCCCATAAGCGCTGCGTCCCCATCCTCAGAAGCCAACGAAGAGTTCCAACCCCAATAGTACCAGTAGCAATCTGATTATATGTGCGTCTCACCTTTCCTCTAAGCGTCAGCATCGGCCAGATCCCCTCGTCACTCCACGCTGTCGCATTCTTGCCAAACCATGGTGATACATTTGCTCCTCCGAGGTGTACACGTGCTCCCACAAGGCCGCAACCACGTCTGCCTTATCATGCATCAATATTCCACCAAGTTTTGCAGAGCCTGCCAATCTGTCTGCCTGTTCATTCTCCAGCACACCAGCATGCTCCGGAGAAAAGATCCAATAGATGCTTGCCACCCGTGACTTCCGAAGCGAAGCAAGCCACTCGGCACGAAGCTTGCCTGTCCTCGCCCTACTCAGCATGCTTTCTGAGTCAGTTACAATCACGATGTGTAATTTTACATTAAGTAGTTTGCCAATGATTTCTGGACAGCCGACGTTAATACCATGTTAAAGGGCCACCAAAATCGATCTGCTGCCAAATATTCTCCGTTGGATTTGAACCCGGTATGTCAGGATTAGAAAACTACATTCACTACTCTTGAACCAGTCACCAAAGTGCAAACTAAACCTTGTACAAAATTCATTAAAATCCATACATTGCGAATGTGAGAACCCAGAGAAGGGTCTCGTGTTAGAGCCCATTATACTGTTTCCTAGAAGTATCATCTCCAAGAACAGTGCCGAAAGGTGGACACCATCTGCGGGTTGGGAATGTCTCAAGAGATTGTGTACTGGTTGTCACATTTGTTTGCCCATAAGAATGATGTCCTCGAGAATCTAGTTTTTACTGACTGTTACTTGAAGTGTGGAAAATTTGACAATCAGTGTTAAAGAGATATTGACACAAATGTTGCTGACATGCATATTTTACTTGGAGAGTTGAAGATTTGACAATGAATGTTGAGGAGATATTGACCCAAATGTTGCTGACATGCATATTTTACTTGGAGAGTGGAACATTTGACAATGAGTGTTGAAGAGATATTGACCCAAATTTTGCTGACATGCATATTTTATTTGGAGAATGGAAGATTTGACAATGAGCGTTGAGGAGATATTGACCCAAATGTTGCTGACATGCATATTTTACTTGGAAAGTGGAAGATTTGACAATGAGTGTTGAGGAGATATTGACCCAAATGTTGCTGACATGCATATTTTACTTGGAGAGTGGAAGATTTGACAATCAGTGTTGAAGAGATATTGGCCCAAATGTTGCTGACATGCATATTTTACTTGGAGAGTGGAAGATTTGACAATGAGTGTTGAAGACATATTGGCCCAAATGTTGCTGACATGCATATTTTACTCGGAGAGTCGAAGATTTGACAATGAGTGTTGAAGATATATTGACACAAATTTTGCTGACATGCATATTTTACTTGGAGAGTGGAAGATTTGACAATGAGTGTTGAGGAGATATTGACCCAAATGTTGCTGACATGCATATTTTACTTGGAGAGTGGAAGATTTGACAATGAGTGTTGAGGAGATATTGACCCAAATGTTGCTGACATGCATATTTTACTCGGAGAGTCGAAGATTTGACAACGAGTGTTGAAGATATATTGACACAAATTTTGCTGACATGCATATTTTACTTGGAGAGTGGAAGATTTGACAATGAGTGTTGATGAGATATTGACCCAAGTGTTGCTGACATGCATATTTTACTTGAAGAGTGGAAGATTTGACAATGAGTATTGAGGAGATATTGACCCAAATGTTGCTGATATGAATATTTTACTTGGAGAGTTGAAGATTTGACAATGAGTGTTGAGGAGATATATACCCAAATGTTGCTGACATGCATATTTTACTTGGAGAGTGGAAGATTTGACAATGAGTGTTGAAGAGATATTGACCCAAATTTTGCTGACATGCATATTTTGAGAGTGGAAGATTTGACAATGAGTGTTGAGGAGATATTGACCCAATTGTTGCTGACATGCATATTTTATTTGGAGAATGGAAGATTTGACAATGAGCGTTGAGGAGATATTGACCCAAATGTTGCTGACATGCATATTTTACTTGGAGAGTGGAAGATTTGACAATGAGTGGTGAGGAGATATTGACCCAAATGTTGCTGACATGCATATTTTACTTGGAGAGTGAAAGATTTGACAATGAGTGTTTAAGAGATATTGACCCAAATTTTGCTGCTGACATGCATATTTTGAGAGTGGAAGATTTGACAATGAGTGTTGAGGAGATATTGACCCAAATGTTGATGACATGCATATTTTACTTGGAGAGTGGAAGATTTGACAATGAGTGTTGAAGAGATATTGACCCAAATGTTGCTGACATGCATATTTTACTTGGAGAGTGGAAGATTTGACAATAAGTGTTGAAGAGATATTGATCCAAATGTTGCTGACATGCATATTTTACTTGGAGAGTGGAAGATTTGACAATAAGTGTTGAGGAGATATTGACCCAAATGTTGCTGACATGCATATTTTACTTGGAGAGTGGAAGATTTGACAATGAGTGTTGAATAGATATTGACCCAAATGTTGCTGACATGCATATTTTACTTGGAGAGTGGAAGATTTGACAATGAGAGTTGAAGAGATATTGACCCAAATTTTGCTGCTGACATGCATATTTTGAGAGTGGAAGATTTGACAATGAGTGTTGAGGAGATATCGACCCAAATGTTGATGACATGCATATTTTACTTGGAGAGTGGAAGATTTGACAATGAGTGTTGAAGAGATATTGACCCAAATGTTGCTGACATGCATATTTTACTTGGAGAGTGGAAGATTTGACAATAAGTGTTGAAGAGATATTGACCCAAATGTTGCTGACATGAATATTTTACTTGGAGAGTGGAAGATTTGACAATAAGTGTTGAGGAGATATTGACCCAAATGTTGCTGACATGCATATTTTACTTGGAGAGTGGAAGATTTGACAATGAGTGTTGAGGAGATATTGACCCAAATGTTGCTGACATGCATATTTCACTTCTCTTTGGTAATGACTGTCGGCGTTGTGACGAAGTGGTTGCGGGCACAATTCGCAATCCCGCTTACCACGTTCAAAACACAACTGCGGGGGTTTGGAGATAGACCGCCTTGCGATGGTTTTTGTGCAATGTTATGAGTTCCGGTTGTTCAGAAAGCTCTTGCAAACTACTGCACGTAAATGTGCCAAGAAGTCACATGCAGCCAAACATGCTGGATTGACTGTGATGTGGTGTAAAAGATATCTAACAAACAAAAACATTGGTAATTATTGAATTACGGATTTGAACCATACATCACATATACACGACAGGTTCTTTTACAAGACTTGTTTGTTTGTTTATTTGTTGTGATTGTAAAGATATATGTACTCATTCTAGTTAAACAGTTGACTATTCGTTATTTATCTGTGTCATTTTTTGATGACATTGATGACATTGCGTAGCCAAGATGTTTTTAAAAACTGAATTAATGGTTGTTAAAATGTACAGTTTATAGAGCATACTGAATTTACCTTTCCTGACTTTTAATGACACTCTTTTAAATCACTTTTCAGTGTACACAATGGTATGCAAATTATTTCTGACTCTGCTATTAACACAGTCTTCATATCTCAGAATATGTATGCTGTGTCATCCAAGAAATATTGTGTTTCAGACTTTTGTCTCACTTTGTCCGAGGGAATGTCATTTTGTAACAGGAGTTTTATTATAACGTGCATATAGTATGGACAAACGCAGTATCCTATTCCAGGACACAATCTGGCTCTTAAACAATATCCCATGTAGGGACTGTGAGCGTCGAGCAATTCAGGCATAGCGATTACATGATGGCTGCCACATTATCGACTTGTCAGAAGAACGATGGTTTTTTTTTAAATCAGTGAAGAGTGTATGAATGGGTAAAAACATGAGTTTCGTCTTCCAAAATGGAAGACGACATGTCTAAAAATTCACGACGCAGGAATGCGCTGGGAGAGTCATGATAACCATCTTTTGGAACATTAAGAAACCAATATCAGTGCAACTCTAGGAAAAGAGTGAAACTGTGATGATATAGTGACAGGCTAGTGAACAAACTGAAGCCCGCGAAAGACCGAAACGCCGGGGACTCTTCTCAAAAAGAGTATTGTTGCTGCATGATAGCACCCGCCCTGATTCGACTGCGCATACAGTGGATGAATACATTAAGTGCTTTGACATTTGAGGTTTTGATCCAGCATACAGTCCAGACTTGGCGCCATCGGGCCTAAACTTGTTTGGCTCCTTGCAAGTATATTGGTCCGATGTTTGCAGTTAACAGCGAGGTAATAGAGGTGGTGCAATATTAGTCTAACTCCGCACCCAACATCTTTTTCGTAGAAGGCATCAAGAAGCTAGAGGACATGTGGACCATTTGCCAGTCAAGCGGGACTATGTTGAGAAATAACACACACAACATTTATGGTTAGCACTATTGTGAAACAGTTAGTTGTAAAATTCCTGTTACTTAATTACTTTCCCTCTTATGTTAAAAATGTGAGTTGAAGAAATACATATCAGAGTCCAGCGTGCTCTAAGTTCACAAAAGTTCTCTCAAATATAATGGGCTTGTCATCCTTTCAATGCATATTCTTTATTATCCTGAGATCTTTTCAATAGATGTTAAGTTTATGAAACATGTTCAAAATGTATTTGACATTTCATGCTGTCGTAAACTTTTGAATAACTAACAAAGCAAAAATATAAGCTCTTTTAATAATCAGATACATCATTCCACAGGCATTACAAACATAAATATCGCATAATCCAAGCTGAGCTTCTGAAATTGCTGATCTTATTTTATTTCCAAATCCATTTCGGTAAAATGCGATAGGGTATTTCAATGACGGCACTCATTACACTGATAGTTTAATGTGATTCGTAATCCGCTGCTCCTGGTGTTTAAATCTTGTAATGCCTGCAGATGATGGGAGCCATTCCTCCTGTTCCATATCGCTTGTTCTGGATCTTGACTGTTTTCTCTAAGCCACATTTTCTACGTTCATTACATATTTATAAAGTAATATTAACTGCCCCTCGTGCTTTACCGTGCGTCATGTCCTTGATAGTGTTTTCTTAATTATCTTTTAAGATGATCATACCTTCTACATTGTTTATCATATCTGGTTTTTGCCACTCACATTACTACACAATTCTTCAATGTTTTGACCATCTACATAAGAAAAAGCCGTCATACAGTTTGCTCCGTGCTCAGTTTTGGTAGACTTAGATGGATAGGATACATTAGGAGGAAGGACAATGGTAGAATATCAAAGGACATTTTTTTTGATGGATTACACATGGGTAAAACATCTCAGGGTCGGCCTCTACTACGGTGCGAAGATGACTGTAAGCCGATCATGACAGATGCAAGCATTGATATTGCACCTTGGGAGCATGTCGCCACTTATAGCTTTGTATGAAGGGCGAAGATCAGAAATGGAAAAAAGACAAAGGAGAACATGATTGCAGATAGGTCGCATACTGAGAGTATGAGGCGTCAGATGGTGTGTGATGGTGGAAATGACCGCGTGCTCACATGCATTAACCGTGGACGAACATTTATCGCGTAAATTTGTCTGATCAGTCACATTTGCTATGGCCATGGGTTGTAGAACGCCTTTTTAGGCACAATGTAACATACTATCGTCTGTCAAGACTGCAAGGTGCCAGCTTACACAATATATCTAATTCTTGATTATAATATTGTCTGTCTATGCCCTGATACATTCTGTTTGCCTACCCCTAATATTTCATGCGCATGTTTCACAATGGCATTGTTTTCGATATGTTTGCTGTACTCTTGGGTCGTTTCTCGTTATCTTCATCGCATTTTTATGCATTTTTCTAGTTATTTTATTTGAAATATTTCTTGTCATTATTCTTATTTCCTTGAGATCTAATCTTTACGCTTCTGTTATGGCTTGGCAATGAATATCGTAACAAAATAACAAATACAGACAAACGACAAACAAGTCCCTTAGCAGGAAGTTGTCGTTGGTTATGTCCAGTGTTAGGACCATAACATTTTGTAGACCTGAATGCACCGAGGAATAGGTAGTCAGTATTTCCCTCCCGTAGCAAACGGCGAGTGCAAGTATCGAAGCCTCGTCCCACCGCACTCCTGACATTGCCAGCTTAACCTCTTAATGGTTACACCAACGAGCAATCTAACGAATGGCATGCATTACTATTTTATTGTTTTATAACGGACATGATTCATTTCACGGTGTAAATAACTATTACAATTACTACCCAAAAAAAGATATAAACACGTTGTTGTCTCCTCTCATAATCCAGGGCCTAGCCCTCTCTGACAAGGACGAAAATCCTAGAGGATCTGCGTGCACTTTGCACACTTGAAACATCCACCGTCGGGGGGAAACGAAAAAGAGCAGGTTCAACAGGTGGGAGGGTGCCCTGGCAAACATTTTAACATTAGAAAACTAGTTGACAAACGAATTTGTAGCACATGTGTGATTCTGTTATGCTATTTCATGGCATTGCTGAGTTCAAGTACCGTGCTGAGATTCTCGTTGTGTGATGTATGTGAGGAAACTGGAGCCACTATGGAGATACCCACACACAACGAAAGTGATTGTAAATCATAAATTTGCACTTGGAAAGTGTTGGTTAGGGATATATATATATATATATATATATATATATATATATATATATATATATATATATATATATATATATATATATATATTCAATACTAGAGGACCCGGGGCCCGGCTTCGCCCAGTCCCTGGCTGGGATCTATCTATCTACCTATCTATCTATCTATCTATCTATCTCTATCTATCTATATCTATCTATATATCTATCTATCTATCTATCTATCTATCTATCTATCTATCTATCTATACATCTATCTATCTATCTGCCTGCCTGCCTGCCTGCCTGCCTGCCTGCCTGCCTGCCTGTCCTTCTGTCTGTCTGTCTGTCTATGTTCGGCCCTTTTTCGTTCCCGTTGCGGGAAAAATGGGTTCGAAAATGTTCACGTATCTAAAATAGATCCATTATTTTTATGAAAACTTTAAAAATGCCTTAAAGATTTTATCATTATATTATAACGCATATGACTGTATATAACTGTAGATTAAAATTTTATAAAACTTTGAGAAAATGCAACAATTATTTAAATTACATAATATAGCAATGCTACTAAAAGTAATGTCCCTTGATATAACTTTTCTTAAGTTAAGTCCCCTTGCAATAATAATTATATGTTTTTAAATTACATTTTATTACGTAAATAACTGTTTGTAAACTAACAAACTATGCCAGTTGGCTGCACGGGAATGAGAAGAACATATGTAAAACATTTCATCTCTATCGGATGGACCGTTCGCGAACCCATAAAGGACATACATACATACATACATTGTCTTTTATATATATAAATATGCAATTATTTTCTCCTTTGTTTTTATTCCATTTATGATCTTTGCCCTCCATGTAACGTCATATATATATATATATATATATATATATATATATATATATATATATATATATATATATATATATATATATATATATATATATATATACTAGCTGACCCGGCCCGGCTTCGCCCAGTCCCTGGTGGGGAGCATCTCATTTAATTCATATAAGTAGTCATATAAGTTCTCGTTCCCGTTACCGACTGTCTGTCTGTCTGTCTGTCTGTCTGTCTGTCTGTCTGTCTGTCTGTCTGTCTGTCTGTCTGTCTGTCTGTCTGTCTGTGTCTGTCTGTGTCTGTCTGTCTGTGTCTGTCTGTGTCTGTCTGTTTGTCTATCTATCTATCTCTGTCTGTCTGTCTGTCTGTTTGTCTGTCTGTCTAATAGACCCATCCCTCTGTCTCTCCCTCCGTCTATCCCTCCCTCCCTCCCTGTCTGTTTGTCTATCTATCTATCTATCTATCTATCTATCTATCTATCTATCTATCTATCTATCTATCTATCTATCTATCTGTCTGTCTGTCTGTCTGTCTGTCTGTCTGTCTGTCTGTCTGTCTGTCTGTCTGTCTGCCTGACCCGGCCCGGGTTCGCCCAGTCCCTGTTGTGGAGCATCTCATTTAATTCTGAGTAGGTAAGAATCCGCTCTGCCTTCAAAATGTTGACGTGAAGATTTTCTTCCTGCAGCTGCTTCTGTATTTGTTGATCAGTAAGCTCCATTTTTAGCCGCTTGACCACCCATCTGACTGTGTTTGAATCAGTGTTTCTGATTCTGGTGTCTTGGTCCTCCTTCCTCTCACAAGTTTTTGTGTTCGTCTGTGGGTAGTCGTCGCTCTTCTTATTGGTAGTTTCATTGACTGTAGGTTGAGATACTTTATTACAGCTTGCATGCAGACTCTCCAAAGGCAGGTTCGTCTTCTTGATAGTCTTGTCGGGTTTCTCACTATGCATCTTGGAAGCTGCTTGTTTCTTTGAGCTATTACGACGTGCCATTTTCCCCCCGTATCAGGCTGCTTGAAATGTGTAAGGCGTCTTGGCTTGATAGGGCTGAGAAGTGCTGTCAAGCGTATCGTGTCGATATGATGGCGGAAAACACAAAAGATGCGATGATATTGTTCAACATCTTTTAGATAACTTCTTAAGTATAGAAAGATGAGTTACAATGTTATGCATTATGCATTATTTTTATGTAAACTTTGAAAATACCTTAAAGATTGTATAATTATTTATTATAACTCATATGCCGGTACATAACTATAGACAAAGAGTTTATAAATCTTTGAAAACGATACAACAATATGACTATAAGTTATACAACAATGTTATTAAAAGTTATGCCCCTTGAAATAACTTTTTCTAGAGTTAAGTCCCTTCGCTATATATAAATTTTAATGAAAAATGAAATATTACTGAGTAAGCAGGCGATTTCACACTAAAAAAAATATCACAGTTGGCAGCTCTGGAATGAAAGGAAGACGTGTAGAAAATTTCATCTCAATGGGCCTGTTCGCGAACAAATAAAGGACATACATATTTACATACATACACTTTGTTATATATATATATATATATATATATATATATATATATATATATATATATATATATATATATATATATATATATATATATATATATATATATATATATATACTAGAACATTATATACAACAATAAGAAAGAGATAAACTGCTTTCTTTGGTCATATGTTGAAAAGAAAGGTGTTGGAGAACATCGTCACAAATGAAAAGATCATGGGGAAAATAGGCAGAAGCAGACCTAGAGACATGATGCAGGATAGTCTAGAGACATGATGCAGGATAGTCTAGAGACATGATGCAGGATAGTCTAGAGACATGATGCAGGATAGTCTAGAGACATGATGCAGGATAGTCTAGAGACATGATGCAGGATAGTCTAGAGACATGATGCAGGATAGTCTAGAGACATGATGCAGGATAGTCTAGAGACATGATGCAGGATAGTCTAGAGACATGATGCAGGATAGTCTAGAGACATGATGCAGGATAGTCTAGAGACATGATGCAGGATAGTCTAGAGACATGATGCAGGATAGTCTAGAGACATGATGCAGGATGTCTAGAGACATGATGCAGATAGTCTAGAGACATGATGCAGGATTAGTCTAGGAACATGATGCAGGATAGTCTAGAGACATGATGCAGGATAGTCTAGAGACATGATGCAGGATAGTCTAGAGACTATGATGCAGGATAGTCTCAGAGACATGATGCAGGATAGTCTAGAGACATGATGCAGGATAGTCTAGAGATAGTCTAGAGACATGATGCAGGATAGTCTAGAGACATGATGCAGGATAGTCTAGAGACATGATGCAGGATAGTCTAGAGACATGATGCAGGATAGTCTAGAGACATGATGCAGGATAGTCTAGAGACATGATGCAGGATAGTCTAGAGGACATGATGCAGGATAGTCTAGAGACATGATGCAGGATAGTCTAGAGACATGATGCAGGATAGTCTAGAGACATGATGCAGGATAGTCTAGAGACATGATGCAGGATAGTCTAGAGACATGATGCAGGATAGTCTAGAGACATGATGCAGGATAGTCTAGAGACATGATGCAGGATAGTCTAGAGACATGATGCAGGATAGTCTAGAGACATGATGCAGGATAGTCTAGAGACATGATGCAGGATAGTCTAGAGACATGATGCAGGATAGTCTAGAGACATGATGCAGGATAGTCTAGAGACATGATGCAGGATAGTCTAGAGACATGATGCAGGATAGTCTAGAGACATGATGCAGGATAGTCTAGAGACATGATGCAGGATAGTCTAGAGACATGATGCAGGATAGTCTAGAGACATGATGCAGGATAGTCTAGAGACATGATGCAGGATAGTCTAGAGACATGATGCAGGATAGTCTAGAGACATGATGCAGGATAGTCTAGAGACATGATGCAGGATAGTCTAGAGACATGATGCAGGATAGTCTAGAGACATGATGCAGGATAGTCTAGAGACATGATGCAGGATAGTCTAGAGACATGATGCAGGATAGTCTAGAGACATGATGCAGGATAGTCTAGAGACATGATGCAGGATAGTCTAGAGACATGATGCAGGATAGTCTAGAGGACATGATGCAGGATAGTCTAGAGACATGATGCAGGATAGTCTAGAGACATGATGCAGGATAGTCTAGAGACATGATGCAGGATAGTCTAGAGACATGATGCAGGATAGTCTAGAGACATGATGCAGGATAGTCTAGAGACATGATGCAGGATAGTCTAGAGACATGATGCAGGATAGTCTAGAGACATGATGCAGGATAGTCTAGAGACATGATGCAGGATAGTCTAGAGACATGATGCAGGATAGTCTAGAGACATGATGCAGGATAGTCTAGAGACATGATGCAGGATAGTCTAGAGACATGATGCAGGATAGTCTAGAGACATGATGCAGGATAGTCTAGAGACATGATGCAGGATAGTCTAGAGACATGATGCAGGATAGTCTAGAGACATGATGCAGGATAGTCTAGAGACATGATGCAGGATAGTCTAGAGACATGATGCAGGATAGTCTAGAGACATGATGCAGGATAGTCTAGAGACATGATGCAGGATAGTCTAGAGACATGATGCAGGATAGTCTAGAGACATGATGCAGGATAGTCTAGAGACATGATGCAGGATAGTCTAGAGACATGATGCAGGATAGTCTAGAGACATGATGCAGGATAGTCTAGAGACATGATGCAGGATAGTCTAGAGACATGATGCAGGATAGTCTAGAGACATGATGCAGGATAGTCTAGAGACATGATGCAGGATAGTCTAGAGACATGATGCAGGATAGTCTAGAGACATGATGCAGGATAGTCTAGAGACATGATGCAGGATAGTCTAGAGACATGATGCAGGATAGTCTAGAGACATGATGCAGGATAGTCTAGAGACATGATGCAGGATAGTCTAGAGACATGATGCAGGATAGTCTAGAGACATGATGCAGGATAGTCTAGAGACATGATGCAGGATAGTCTAGAGACATGATGCAGGATAGTCTAGAGACATGATGCAGGATAGTCTAGAGACATGATGCAGGATAGTCTAGAGACATGATGCAGGATAGTCTAGAGACATGATGCAGGATAGTCTAGAGACATGATGCAGGATAGTCTAGAGACATGATGCAGGATAGTCTAGAGACATGATGCAGGATAGTCTAGAGACATGATGCAGGATAGTCTAGAGACATGATGCAGGATAGTCTAGAGACATGATGCAGGATAGTCTAGAGACATGATGCAGGATAGTCTAGAGACATGATGCAGGATAGTCTAGAGACATGATGCAGGATAGTCTAGAGACATGATGCAGGATAGTCTGGAGACATGATGCAGGATAGTCTAGAGACATGATGCAGGATAGTCTAGAGACATGATGCAGGATAGTCTAGAGACATGATGCAGGATAGTCTAGAGACATGATGCAGGATAGTCTAGAGACATGATGCAGGATAGTCTAGAGACATGATGCAGGATAGTCTAGAGACATGATGCAGGATAGTCTAGAGACATGATGCAGGATAGTCTAGAGACATGATGCAGGATAGTCTAGAGACATGATGCAGGATAGTCTAGAGACATGATGCAGGATAGTCTAGAGACATGATGCAGGATAGTCTAGAGACATGATGCAGGATAGTCTAGAGACTGTGACGTGGAGGAATGTCATCAGCAGAGTTGATCCAGAACACCAAGGACCGCAACCTGTGGAAACACGTGAACACCTACGCCAGCTGGCAGGACACATCATATATATCATCTGTTGTTCTAGGCAAGCATGCTTGGCTGCCCACACAGTAGTCGTGTGTCGATAACAGCTTAAATGGCTACCAGAAATGGTTCTTTTAAGTAAAGGTGGCTGATGTGTTATTGGCCATTCATTCAATCATTCATTCAGTAGCATGTCCTTTGCAGAACCTCGCTCCCATAACAACCTTCAGGAAAACCTCTCGATCATAAGCAAGATGTCCCGCGTCTGATACACCCATCTGGAGATCATCCGCCACATCCTGCACCCATCTTCTCTTTGGCCTTCCTCTTCCTCTCTTCCCAGGCATATACCCCTCCATTATTGTTCTCTCCAAGCTTTCGTGACGTTTCAAGTGACCAAAATATTTCAATTTTCTTTTTTTTTATCGTCTTTAATAGCCAACCTTCTTCAATATTCAACTCTTGAAGTATGGATGCATTTGTTCTTTTCTTTACCCAAGATATTCTTAGAACCCGGCTATAACATTTATATTCAAAGGCGTTTATGCGCTGTTCAGCTTGTTTAGTAAGTGTCCATGTCTCACAGGCGTATGTTGCAATGGGAAAGATGCAAGCTCTTAAAAATCTAATTTTTGTAGTTCTGTCTGTCCCACTGCATAATTTATTCAGTACCTAAAATAGTGCCAATTGTCGTATACAAATATGGGACTATCACCGTGTACCCAATTCACTTCAAAGAGAAGAAAAAGGTCCATTACTGATTAGTTAACTTCTGTCTCCCCTCTACAGCGATGTTCCTTTTGCATGTCCCTACCACTAGCTTCACCTCTATTATCACTTCTATTATCACCTCTATTATCACCTCTATTATCACCTCTATTATCACCTCTAGGCATCCCACGCTTGAAACCCTATTTAAGCCCATTTTCCACAAGGAAAGCATCTATGGAAATTCGGCAATGATTGTTCCTAGCTAAGATTGGATTTTTCTGCTTGTATATTCAATTTGAATGTAAACAAATGCTTCTGAGCAGAACACATACACTCCTGGTCGCACTGAAATCCCCGTCTCGTCTCAAGAGCCCTATTTCACTCATTTTAAACATCGGGTCCTGCTATATAGTTAGCTTCTAAAGACATCGCCATGCGCATCGCTGCAGGCAATTCTGGCCCCTCTACCCAAAGTGCCCGACGCTGATTTGTGGAGCCTGCGTTTTAATTTATGCAAGGGCATGTGAAAGAAGCTTTAACATTTAAAGACCAAAGGTCAGTGTTTGTGTTCCGATATGTCCAAGCGTTCTTTTACTTTCTTTTTTTCTTTTTCTATTGGTGGTGGTGGTGGGGGGGGGGGGGGGGGGAGAGAGAGAGAGAGAGAGAGAGAGAGAGAGAGAGAGAGAGAGAGAGAGAGAGAGAGAGAGAGAGAGAGAGAGAATATCTTCTATTTATTTATTTATTTATTTTAAGGATGCTTTATTCTTTATTCTGTATCAACATTGATGGTCTATTTTCCTTTAAAGTCAACATGTGGTACATGAATCATCAGTGTGCACAATCTAAGTAATAAATAATGTTATCAGACATGATGTTCACATTCGAAATCCTATTAAGCTAAAGGAAATTAGCACAATTACACATTACACAATATGCAATGCAAACAAATCTAAAACAATAGGAGATAAAGCAAATGTGAATAAACATTAGGAACGCGAACGCGCAAACAGACTAGTTTAAGACATGTTAAAAGGTCTCTAACGTTACTTTACATTTGTAGCAGGATCTTTGCAGAAGGTCACCCTCTTCACTGACCGCAGGAGAAACTCTCGATCTTGTCCCAGTTCCTATGCCGGTTACATTTTCATGTCATTAATGTCCTGTGCCCTTTTGTGTACTTGTCCACTCAGGGTTAGGGACGATGTCTTGCAGTATTGCTGTTTCAGCTAATGTAGCGTTTAATGTGGTCAAAGTATTTCAGATTCCAAGACATGATGTTTTAGATGAGCCGGTCCTTTTAGATAATTAGATCTTTTCGAATGTGAGTATGTTTTTTTTTTTTCTTGATCCATAGCTTCTCTAACAACTGTTCTGTAATATTTGAGTTCAAAAGCCCGGGTTATTTTTTCTTTCGTGATTGCGAAATGATCCTTGACACATATCGGAAGGTTGACACAAGAAAGTTGTATGTTCTCAAAAATGTTTACTTTTTTTTCCAGTGTTGTGTATTACTGTTCTCGTATTCCTGTTTAATCTTTGCATTGCTGAAACCAGTATCCTTACGACTTCTGAATGAGCCCTATTATTGTTAATTATTAGCCAAGGTAGTTCATTTCGTTACTGTAATATTTGTTTGCCATGTATACTAAACAATCCATATAAGATTAACGCACAATAGACTTTCATTTATCGATGTATATACAAATGCTAATTATTATAACCCTCTCAATTTAAACATCGCCCGTCTCCTTCTGTATAGACACACTATTGCTAATTACACAGCAAAGGTATTCAAAATATGTGACATTTTCCTTCTCTTCATTATTGTATCGCAATGTTTGGTTGGCGTGTACACACTAACGCGCATAAAATCAATGCACAATAATTGTTCAGTGCGTGTTGGTCCCTTGTACACGTCTCAACACGCAGTGGGCATATGTTGTTAGACACATTTTTATTAACCAATCAGCACTCGTGTGTGATGTCACCAGTACCACGCCTGCCGCCTTCACTTTCTCACACATTCCCTCACACCTATTTTAGGTTGGATCGACATGGGCGCAAGGGACAATGTTTAACAATGCAAATCTACCTTAATGCGGATCGATCCCCTGACCAACGGTACGGCAGCGAGTATTTAGCCAATAGGCTGTCGTGGCTCCCGGTGCGTTTACTGCGCGTCAAATATGCCTCTAGATGATGTTGGATAAAACAAAGAAAAGTGTAATATTTTGGTGACTTGAAACGTCATGACAGTTTGTAGAGAACAATCATGAAGGGGTATATGCCTGGGAAGAGAGGAAGAGGAAGGCCAAAGCGAAGATGGGTGCAGGTAGTGGCGGTAGATCTCCAGATGGGTTATCGGCCGCAGGGCATCTTGCTTATGATCGAGATGTTTTCCAGACGATTGTTATGGGACTGAGGTTCTGCAAAGGACATGTTACTGAATGAATTAATGAATTAATTAATTAATTAATTAATTAATTAATTAATTAATGATGTTGGTCGGCTCAGATGTTGGGGAAGTTAGTGCATAGTGAATGGATGAATGAATGAATGAATGAATGAATGAATGAATGATGTTGGTCGGCTCCGATGTTGGGGAAGTTAGTGCATAGTGAATGAATGAATGAATGAATGATATTGATCGGCTCCGATGTTGGGGAAGTTAGTGCATAGTGAATGGATGAATGAATGAATTAATGAATTAATGAATGAATGAATGAATGATGTTGGTCGGCTTCGATGTTGGGGAAGTTAGTGCATAGTGAATGGATGAATGAATGAATGAATGAATGAATGAATGAATGAATGATATTGGTCGGCTCCGATGTTGGGGAAGTTAGTGCATAGTGAATGGATGAATGAAAGAATGAATGAATGAATGAATGAATGATGTTGGTCGGCTCCGATGTTGGGGAAGTTAGTGCATAGTGAATGGATGAATGAATGAATGAATGAATGAATGAATGAATGAATGAATGAATGAATGAATGATGTTGGTCGGCTCCGATGTTGGGGAAGTTAGTCATTATTGGTAACCTGATTTCGACCAAGTTCAAGCAGAAGATCTCATTCAGTTATATCGAGGCATTTCTTTCTGTAATTACCTCTTGTTGAGTTGTTTTCTTAATGCCCCAGAGTATGGAAGTTTTCACTGTCTTTTATATTCTACATAGACACACATACACACACACACCCACGCACCCACTGGCAGACGGACAGACACACACACGCGCGCAATGTATAGATTATCCTCTCCAGAGCAGTGCGATGTTTCTCTGAGGACAATCGGCTCCGACATTCGATGGTGGTACGTGATTATTCACCTTCTGTACTAAGCAATGACCATCCTATATACTATATACCTACATTCACACACACTCACACACACACACAATCTATAGATTTTTCACCCATGAGCAGTGCGAAGTTTCTCTGAGGACGATCGGTTCCGAAATTTGACGGTGATAGGCGAGTATTCACCTTCTGTACTAATCAATGACCATCTTATATACTATATACCTACACATAAAAACGCACACACACACACGCACACACACATACATGCAATCTATAGATTGTCCACCCAAGAGCAGGGTTATATTTCTCTGAGGACAATCGGCGGTGGTACGCGATTATTAACCTTCTGTAATAATCAATGACCATGTTATATACTATATACCTACCTACCTACACATATGCACGCGCGCGCGCACACATACACACACACACACACACACATACACACACACACGTCTATAGATTGTCCATCCAAGAGCAGTGCGATGTTTCTCTGAGGACAATCGGCTCCGACATTCGACTGTGGTCGGCGTGCTGTTCCTTCTGATTTTTTTAACATGGAGGTGTTTTTTTCCTGCATATTCATTTACAGGACATTTCAGCCAACACCGGCATGATTCAGCTGCTGTTGATGTCTTGGCAAGTTTTACGTTCAGTAGTTTGCTATTGCTTTCTGAACGACCGGCTCACATACCTCCGTAAGTAAACAATGCGACGCGATCTGCTGCCGAATCTCGCGCAGCTATGTTTCGTACAAGAGTATATGGGATTACGGACAACGTCCTTAACTGCTACGCCAGGGAGACGGCACCGTTGTTGTTAACGAGGCCAATTTAAACTGACCGGGCTAGGTAATAAATGAAACGTATGTCCACCAGGGGCGAATTTACGATCACCGGTGAGATATCATATTACGTTTACACAGACAGGTGAGCCTACAAAACAGTGCTCGTCTCTACTCTAGCACTGTACTGATTTAACTCTTACATGATTCAGTACCAAACAAAAATTAGGTCTGGGCCAAACATGGTACACAATTAAATGAACACGTTTCATAATGTTAATTTCTGTACACTGAGCATTAAAATTGCAGAGGATGCCATGAAACTAAACGAATAACACCATGACTCTGGCACGGCGAAATATCGTCGTTCTGTACAAAAGGGATGTCACATTTGGCGATATATTACCCTTTGGCAATGAATTAGTTAATACACCTGTGACGACGGACTCACAACCGTCTCAGGTTTACGAAACACCACCTGGACTGCCTCAAGATGGTCAGTGTCTACAACTCCAGGTTAAGTAAACTATATAAATATTGCTCGCATTTATGCAGACAATGACGTGAGCGCATTCGTACAAGGGTTTCATATTGGATGTCGGTATTTGCTACGGGAGGAACAGACTGACCACTTATTTCGCCATGCACTCAGACCTACAGAGATCCGACGGTCCTGCACGCCACATACCCACAGCAGGCTCCAGCCGGAAACTGTTTTAAAGGCTCGTATTTAGTTCCATTATTTCTACTCGTATAAGTCACTGTAGTTATTTGTGTGTTGATATGATGTTGTATTTCAACAATATAAGTCCATCTGCAACAGTGAGATTCAAACTACTTTTAACAAGTGTAACAGAAATGTTCTTCGTATCTTCTTATTTTTCGTCTACCCTTTTTTTCCCTTATAATTCCCCTGAGCAAACTCTCCAACAGCTCATATAGTAGCCATCTGCTGCAACTAACTCCGTGTCCTTCTCGTATTGCTCATCGCTGTCTCAAATTCTCTTCCCCGAGTGCTTTAGCTTTCACTATTTTCCTTTTTTTTTTTTTTTTGCACTGCGGGTTCCAGAGACATGATTTTTTAGTTATCGTGTGTGGGTGGGTGGGTGGGTGTGCGCATGAGTGCGTGTCTGTGTGCGGGAGTCTCTGTGGCAAAGTGGTCAAGCCGTTTGACTCGAGCTTCGAAGGTTGTGGGTTCGATTCCAGGCCGCGTCCTTCGGTTCACGAGTTAAATTTTTCGAAGACTCCAGTGGGTCTCGCTAGAGCTACGGAGTTCGTGCTTGGTGCGACGCTTTCCGCGCTGCGGAAAGAGACCGAGCCATATGGGATAAAACCCGGTGCAATGAAGTCGACCCTGTCGACTTTTAAGCGACTTTTTATGAGTGCGCGTGTGCGTGTGTGTATGTATAAGGGGCGTTCATTTGAAATCCGTTCGTGCCGCACCAAGCGTAATTGCTTACGTTTAACGTGATCATGTCATAGTCATGTGATAAGTACTGACCAATGAATAAAAGAGCAAGTGCTTATCTTTTCATGATGCATAGGTTCTGTTTCTGACCGTTGAGAAAATGGCCGGGTTGATCCAAAATCCGTCCAAAGAAGCTCAAAGAGCGGTGATTCAAATTCTTTCATTTGAAGGATTTCGACCAATGGACATCCATCGAAGAATGCAGGCAGCGCACGGTAACAAATGTGTGTCGAAGACAACAGTGACAGACTGGGCACGAATGTTTCGGAAAGGACGTCAGTTCACGACAGATCTTCGACGGCCGGGTCAAGCGCATATTGTTGCAACAGAAAAAGAAAAAAACATCGCCAAAATTGATACAGCAGTACAGATGAACCGTTGTCGAAGCATACTTTCGCTAGTGAAAGAATTTGAAGTGTCGATTGGGACAATTCAAAAGGTCGTTTGTAAGAAACTGCAATATCGGAAGGTGTGTCCACAGTGGGTACCACGGATGTTGACAGACCACCAAAAAGAGGAACACAATGGGATGGTGTTTGAACCACTTGCTGCGATACAGAGTGGAGGGTGATGCATTTCTCTTCCGCATAGTGGCAGGCCATGAATCATGGTGTCACCACTTTGAGCCGAGCAGCAAATGAGAGAGCATGCAATGGAAGCATGCTGGATCACCAAAAGCCAAAAAATTCAAGTTACAGGTTTCCGCTGGTAAGGTTATGCTGAGCGCATTGTTTTTACCATGAAGGGCTATTGTTGGCCAAAATGCCATCAATAATAAACGTCCCGGCATGCTTTCTCGTGATGTGATTTTGTTGCACGATAGTGCTCGTCCGCATGTCGCCAGGATTGTGCAGGAAGCATTAGCAAGGAAGAAGTGGGAAATTCTGCAACATCGAGCCTATATTCCTGATTTGTCACCATGTGATTTTCATTTGTTCGGACCTCTAAAGAAAAAGCTCTCAATGGGCAACGATTTCAGACAGACGCAGACGTAATGAACGCGGTAGACACTTGATTCAGTGAGCAACCACAATCCCTTTTTGCGGACAGCATTCGCCGCCTACCTAAGCTATGGGGTGTTTGCCTGAATGCCTACGGCGACTTCGTCTGACCAACCCATAATGCATAATTCATTCAAAATGAATGCTTTGTTTAATTCTACCACACCTGTTAATATTTCTTTCATGCTTTTGTAATAAAGCCATTGGAGCGGGTTTCAAATGAGCGGCTCTAATATGTATGATTTGTGTGTGTACTTGCCTGCGTGTGTAAGATGTGTGTTTGTGTGTGTGTGAGAAAGAGAGAGAGAGACAGGGAGAGAGAGAGACAGGGAGAGAGAGAGACAGACACAGAGAGAGAGAGAGAGAGAGAGAGAGAGAGAGAGAGAGAGAGAGAGAGAGAGAGAGAGAGAGAGAGAGAGAGAGAGAGAGAGAGAGAGAGAGAGAGAGAGAGAGAGAGAGAGAGAGAAGAGAGGAGGTCGGCGCAATCTTCTTCTTATTTTACATTGTTTTCTTTTATTGGATGTTAATATCTAAGCCACATTCTGCACTAAGCCTATTTACTTGTTCTACTAGATTTTGTATCTCTTGCTCGCTTTCTGCTAGTAGCATACCTAAGCTTGTTTATGATTCTTCCATTGATGTTAATTAAGTCCATCAATTTCACTTGTTTAAAAATTATTTCTGTGTATAGGTTGAGCAGCCTTGGGGACAACAAACATCCCTGAAGTACTCCTCTTTTTATCTCTATGGGTGACGAATAATAATTTCCGCATCTAATAGATGCCACTAGAGAATTAGTATAGAATTAGCTTTCTATTAATTTCCTTCTTGGAAATAACCATACTGGTCGGTGGCCATAGTCACTATCTCTATAAAGAGATTCTCTACCTACCGTCGCGAAACTTGAGACCATAACCAACAACTACCTGTCCGTTTCTCTCAAGCTCCTTTCACCACCAGCGTACACAGATTCACATTATCAGGTGGGGAGGGGGGGGGGGGGCGTCGCTAAACGGGTACTCCGCCATTTATAGACGGCCATTAAGGAACGTTATTGAAAAGCGTTTCCTACCCGACACTCATAGGCACAGCAGGGACAGTGCAAAGGCATTAAAGTCTACACCAAAGCCATGTTCTCACCATAAAGATTTTTAATATGGTATTTGAACGCAGGACCACCGAGCCGGAAGACGAACAAACTAGTCATTGCACTATCGTCACTCCAGACTCAAGATAACGGCTGCTGTTTATTATCGATGCCAAGTTGTGCGGAAATGTAAATACAAGTGGTTTGAGTCTGTCCCGTCTGCTAATTCTATAGCTGGCAATCTCTCAGAGAGTAATGGTCGCTGTCTTTAATCTCCACTGTCTCTAGGAAAGTCGATTATCAATTTTATCTACAGCTGTAATTAGGCCATGGGAGTAGTATGTATGATCAAGGGATAATCAGAAACTTACGTTGCTATCTGACAGCACAGTGAAATGTACTCGTTGTGTATGTACAACGTATTATCTGACCGCATAGATAATCACCAACCATCATTTGCAGTGCGTCAACATTTTCGCACCAACTACAGAGAACAACATACAATTGACCGCACCATTGAGAATCGAACACACCTTGGCACTCGAGATGGACATATGTCAGCTATTTATGGAAAGCACAGCGTCTGCAACTAGGAAAAGCATTGGAAGAAGCCGGTCACGTGAGATAGCTTTGACCTGCGACAGCGTTCATTTATACATAACCGCGCACTTCTTAATCTTCATGCCTGACGAACGGTCAGAGCGCCAATGTGACCTGTTCTTTACATGAAAAAACGGCAGTTTGATCCGAAACCCGAGGTAAGCTTGTGAATCCGCAGATCAATGTATTACCCAGATGTATGCAGCTGAGGTATACAGTGTTTGTGTGTCAAAATAATATGTATTAACTGTAAAATAAATATCTGAGGTGTAAAATTGTCGATTGCCTACTTTTAGCTACACCGAGCCTTTCCCGGGCAAAACTAACAATCTCGCACTTCTCAAAAACTGCAAACTCTGAAGTTATTCACTACATCTGTTAGCTTTACTTTGTGCATACTACAACTATCTATCACAGAAAACTGTACGAGGTGAGAATTTCAAACGCACTTTGATGCATTTCGACAAAACTGCCTTAGAATGCTTTCTGCAAACACAGGCCAGTTTGTGCACACGAACCACTGCCTCGCTTAAAATCGTATTTATTTCTGCCTATTTGAAATCTAAGGAGCTGAGAGAAGGATTATATCTTTCCTTTCCTCTTTACGAATTGAAATAATAGGGTTTGATAGAAAATAATTGTATTCATGTGTCAGATTTCATTCAGACAAAGCACTTATTAAATGCATTGCCTAAGAACAGGATACGCTGCACAGACGCCATTTGTGACAGACAGCCTAGTTAATCTGCGCAGACCAAACGGTAAATAAAACCTCGGTCTATTGCAAACTGTTGATCGCCAACAGAAGGGACATGATGTGCACTGCTAATAGAGGAAGAAGAATAAATTGATATGAAGAAGAAGAGAGGTGGATTAGGAGAGGTACTTTATGTAACAACCTCTTACTAATGTATTGTTGTCATGATCTGGTATGGATTACATTTTGTAACAAATACACATCAGAAATTCTGTATGTTAGACATGAATAACAATAAAACACTTGATGAGTTAAACTCATATTAGCTACTGGAGATAGGGAAAAATAGTACAAGCTATGTGAACCCCAATCAACAGAAGTTAACTCAACACTACACAGCACAGCACTTCACACCACACAACAACAACAACAGCAGGAAAAAGGAAATGATGTATGGGAGGAAGAAGAAGACAAGTAGTTAATTTGGAAGGTACTGAGAAACAATTATACACACAAATGCATAAAACTAATGAGTAGATGAAGATGTTATAACTGTATGTCATTTATAAAAATGCATCTTGTCCTTATCTTGGTCTTGACTTATCAGCCTGACCTGAATGATCCAAGGAACAACACATCATCACTCCTATCTATGTCTGATTGTACACTTCTCAATGAACCACAGGTACACTGAGAGAATACATACAGCAGGTCCCAGATAGCAGGTGCATCCAGTGTAATAATAATCTCTGACCCCACACAAATTAACACAACACCACTTCTTCTGATCTTATCCTTCCTGTTATGTTGTGTTCACACTTAGTAACATGCTGTAAAATTGCATTGATACGATTATACATGCCTATGTAACTTTTGTACAGTGATGTTCTTGGTGGCAACCTGACCAGAAAGAGGGAGGCAGAGAGAGAGAATGACCACACACACATGAGATGGAAGATAACCTCAGGCCTTGAGCAGAGCAAGGGCGGCTTTCAGGGTAGCTTTCCTGGCAAGTACTGAAGCGGATCCATCAGTCAATGGACCCAGGCCTAACCCATATCTACCACTCAGAGGTGACATGTCTCGATGCCAAACACACACACTCCCTCCCAGAACCAATGATGCATGCCACATTGATTAACTCATGCCACACTATAATGTAGAACATGACATTATTTATAAGAAGATTTACAACACTTAGGATCACCATAGTGATTATTGTTTATTGATTGATGAACTGTAATTTGGCATTGATGTGCATTTTTCCATTGAAACATATGTTATGTCAAACAGATGAGAAAAAGGAATGTATTCACAAGCCAAAAGAAACAGGCTCAGTCAATAAATGGCATCTACAGTAATTAGATCTTATTACTGTGTCAGTTCAACCTGTCTGTTAATTACCTGTTTATTTGTGTAACCAAGCTGTCAATGTCTACCTGTGTTTGTTAAATAATTTATTTAGCAAATTAAATAACTCAAAACAGAATTAAAAGGAGGGAAAAGAGGAGACTCTATATCTCTTGCCTGTTCTAAACCCATGCTATATTTCACCTGATTCATACTGAGGAAGTCTTTCAGACATTTCACAGAATATCATGGGGGTTCGAGAGCTACTAGAATCCTGGTGAAAGGGGCAGAGTCAAGTCTTGAGTTCACTATTCTCCAAAAGAGGACCATTAACTCCTAGACAAATAATAAAACAGAGCCTGTAATACTTCAAGGGTCGTATTCTTGATTTATTTACATATTAGAAGAGGATGGGGCCCAGCTTCTTAAACCAGAATATGGGTAATGCACAACAGTGATCCCCAGTTCCTTCAGAATATACGACAGATAATCAGAAACTTACGTTGCTATCTGACAGCACAGTGAAATGTGTTCGTTGTATGTGTACAACGTATTATCTGACCGCACAGATAAATGTGTTCGTTGTGCATGTATAAGGTATTATCTGACCGCACAGGGAAATGTGTTCCTTGTATGTGGACAATAGCATTATCTGACCGCACAGATAAATGTGTTCGTTGTATGTGTACAATGGTATTATCTGACTGCACAGGGAAATGTTTTCGTTGTATGTGTACAATGGTATTATCTGACTGCACAGGGAAATGTGTTCGTTGTATGTGTACAATGGTATTATCTGACCGCACAGGGAAATGTGTTCGTTGTATGTGTACAATGGTATTATCTGACTGCACAGGGAAATGTGTTCGTTGTATGTGTACAATGGTATTATCTGACTGCACAGGGAAATGTGTTCGTTGTATGTGTACAATGGTATTATCTGACCGCACAGGAAAATGTGTTCGTTGTATGTGTACAATGGTATTATCTGACTGCACAGGGAAATGTGTTCGTTGTATGTGTACAATGGTATTATCTGACTGCACAGGGAAATGTGTTCGTTGTATGTGTACAATGGTATTATCAGACTGCACAGGGAAATGTTTTCGTTGTATGTGTACAATGGTATTATCTGACTGCACAGGGAAATGTGTTCGTTGTATGTGTACAATGGTATTATCAGACTGCACAGGGAAATGTTTTCGTTGTATGTGTACAATGGTATTATCTGACTGCACAGGGAAACGTGTTCGTGGTGTAAGTACCATGTATTATTATCTGGCCGCACAGGGAAATGTTTTCGGTGTGTACAACATTTCATCTGACTGCACAGGGAAACAGGTTCGTTGTGAATGTACAACGTATTATTTGACCGCACAGGGAAATGTGTTCGTTGTGTATGCGCAACGTTTCAACTGACCGCACAGGGAAATTTGGTCGTTGTGTAAATACAACGTATTATCTGACTGCATAAGGGTATCCCAGTTGGGATGGGACCTATCCTCTGTAGCCTTCTTCAGGAAGCCTGGGATTCGGCTCGTTTCCCCCCACGTGTAGATAACTATAGATATAGCAAGTATCTTACACGAAATTTTGTAAATATAGGCTCCTTTGGAAGATGTAGAGACCACGGACTTTTACCACTATCTCTAATGAAGATGCCGTCCTCTATGAATGAGATAAGGGACTAGTGTGAATTTGTCTGCCCTCATGGAGTCTCCTATAGTCTATTCTTATGTGATATATACACTTAAACATATAATTTGTGAACTGAACATACACAGGTAGCACAAGACATCCAATGTGTGAACAAAACATACACAGTCCTGACAGAACAATCACTGGGTGAACAGAAGATATACTGTCATCACAGAACCATCACTGTAAGAACAGAACTTTCTTCAAGAAATCTCTCAAAAACAACAATTGCAACATAAAATGTAATCTGCAATCAACGGTGGAAGTGCAAGTCATAATGAGAACAAAACATTAGGTTCACATGGACCTAATGTTTTGTTCTCATTATATATATATATATATATATATATATATATATATATATATATATATATATATATATATATATATATATATATATATATATATATATATATATATATAATATATATATATATATATATATATATATATATATATATATATATATATATATATATATATATATATATATATATATATATATATATATATATATATATATATATATATATATATCGTAGATGTAGGCACTATATTAATAAATGGATATTCCTATCGCTTGTGTCGAGGTACCAGGCATTGAGATACTTCCAAGTGTCTACTTTCTGGGTGGAATGGTTACAGGTATGAAGCCCATGGATGAAATTCACTCCCTTGGGGCAATTCTCTATCAGGGGTCTTCTCCAACGTTGAGTGAAGCATGGTAAGGTTCTTCTGACAAGCTCCAACAACCTGGGGTTCTCATAGGATAAATACTTGGAGGATGGGGTTGGTGGGTGAATGCAGGGGAAAATGCTGAAATAATATTTGGGCTGGTAGGGTTGGACATGATCATATTACCTATCCTGCCCTCAGCAATCAAGTCTGCATGAACAGCATTCTATTGGGTAGGTATAAGGTGATAAGGCCCAATCAATCGCGCGTTGTGCAAGCCCCGTACCCTTGAAAGCTAGAGTTCTGGGACTAATCTCTAATGGTGTGTAATAGTCTTGGTAGTAGATGTTAGACTATAGAGAACTCGGCATGTCTAAGGTAGTCCCGGAGAAATAGTAAAACACACCAGAAAATTGTCCGTCCTATAAGAACCATGAATAGCTCACAGCCCCAAAGTCCCCCACTATTCCATATAGGTCTAGGTCAATGTGTTGACAATATGTCAAGGTTCTACTGGATGGACCTGGGAACTTGGGTCGTTACCATGGGATAATGCCAGTTAATTACCCATGAGTGATCGCCCAGCCCTAATTGGTCCCAAATATCTTAAGCTTTGTCAATTAAATAGCAATCAAACACTAAGTAAAATATTAAACATCACGAGGAAGTGACTATAAGAGTTAATTAAGTTTCCAAAGTTAAATAACTCTAAAATGTGCAGAGAATATGGAGAAGAGAACAACAATTTTTCCCCATTAAAATACATGCATGTCGTGGAAAATCAAAAGATAGTATCATATGGAATATACATTTGGTGCTGTCTCCCTCTCTTTCTATAAAACCTCAAGGTGAAATATCTGTGCTATTTTAAATCTAACTATAGGTGTAAAATACTGAACACTCTGTACAATTGTGCTCAGGGATGAACCTTGAAGATATAATATACATAGCCTGTTCTGATCAGGGCATCCCTTCTTCATGATTATAAAATATGGAATTGTCTTTTGTGAATGCCTGTTCTAACAGTTGTGTTAGCAGCTTCTGGAGGAAATGGAACTGAGCCTTTGTCAGTTACTGTGCCCATGATAATCTGGATCATCTAGTGACTATACCAGCCTTCCGGACAGACGACAAACTGCTTAATGCTCAGGTGGATGACCTGAGTTTCCACATTTACCTACTCAGTCTGGCCACACCTACTGCCATCACCAAGTAGCACCACTCCTTCACTGTTAATAAATCAAACAACCAAACCTATTTACATCCTGATAAAACCCAATATCATAGAGCAAAGATCAGAATGAATGAATGAAAAGATAGGAAGGATGACAAGGAGGAAGAAGAAGAAGGGTGACAAAGCCTGAGAGTAAGAGCTATACTCCTTCTCTGGCTGATGTTGAATCGACTCTGACTGCTGATAGGCACACCACTCTCTGCAGGTTGATTATCATCTGGTTTGGTCTGTTATTGTATGCCTTAGATGCACCAGGGGTCTCATTAAGACATTGACATCAGACAAACAAATCCAGGACACAGAAGTGTGACAGGGGATCAGATGAGTAATTAAAGGCACTTAGACAAGCACATAAGCATGATGATGATAGAATGGCATCAATGATGGCATGACATCAATCTAGTAGCTCTTCACCCCATAGCAAGGCCATGCATGTTAGATGGTTGCTTTTTTACATGTCAGGTCTGGTTCACGAGTGTCAAATTCTCCTTTCTGAATCATCTCTTAACCTACAAGCTTCTCTGTTTACTGAAGGGTCATAATTCGAACACTTACTCCTCCACCAGCTCCCAGAAGATATAATGAGTGTAACTCATATGTATATAAATGATTTTCTCTTAATGGGAGAAAATATGGTTCGAGTGTATGAATGGAGTTACAAGAAAATTCCATGTGTAGTTTTTCAAATAGCAAAACATACATATTCCTTCATGTAACACGAACAAATATACATTATATATATATATATATATATATATATATATATATAGAGAGAGAGAGAGAGAGAGAGAGAGAGAGAGAGAGAGAGAGAGAGAGAGAGAGAGAGAGAGAGAGAGAGAGAGAGAGAGAGAGAGAGAGAGAGATTATCAGTGTGTGAGTCCCAAAATAGATTTCTCTTTCACACATTAATTTGTCTTCTTCTTTTAGAACCTGGGCGCATTATTGTCCCCCATTGCTGGCAAGTACCAGTGGTAAAGACAGGGGTTTGAACCTTCCCCAATTCTGGACAGATAAATCGTGCAAACTTCGTCATGAACACAAAATGTCCTTCCCTTAGGAAGCAAGTGCAGTTAACGTAACTATTAACCACTGCATTAAATGATGCTGGATTTGAGTGCCAGATCTGTCAGACAAATTACCATTACATCAATCCATGGTTCACCTGTGTGCAAGAATAAAATAGGAAGAATATAAGTTCTCCTCTCACTCACATTGTGTTGTGTTCCGAGCAGAAAGGCGAAGTATTGACCAGCACATAAAGTCTCCTTAGTAAGAAGAAAGTAAAAGCTTGCATTTAAAGTAATGCATAAAAGTGCAATGACAAACCTGCTTCTCAAGATATTGTAGTTTAATCTGCATTCATTAAAGGCAGTAAAAGTTTAGAACAAATCAAGAGCAAGCAGACGTTGAGACTTAGATTTGCATCATGCTGGCAGGGAATTGCTCCAGATCTGCCGGAACAGAAGTTAGCGGTTTCAGTGTATTTAGATTCCATATAACATCTTTGACACACCAAACAAGCACTTGATACCTGAACCTTTGCATTGTAGATCACTATGTTGATCTTGGAAAGCTATGCTTACCCGGGCCAAGTGAGGAAAAGTCACAGAAACCTGATAAAATCCCACACCAACGGTGACATAGTCCGCCGCTGCAAAGCCATTTTGAAGAATGCGCGGTGTTCTAGTTGGGCAGCGTCTCCGTAATACCTTCCTAGTCATATGGGCTAAAGCATCCAATCGGTTGGTTAGTTCTACCATGGCAGGTATATTAATAGACGTGTCAAGTGTGGTGTAAGGGTTTCGAAGTTCGAAATGGTGCGTGAGAATTTTGATTAAATGCAATGGAGTTGGCAAAATGTGCATGATTCCGATCTATTATGTCACAGTAGGCTTCTAGTTACACCGCCCATCTGACTGTTCAAACAAAATACAAACTACAATAAGCATTTGACAAAAATCATATATCGTTATAACATAAAACATGCGAATGGGGAAAAGAGAAATGGGAGGTGGAAGGAGATTGGGTTTACTCAATGGTGAAATCACTACCCTTTTCTCTCTAGATAGAATTAACTCCAATATCTGATGGAGTGGGACCAGTTTTGGGATAACCAATTGTTCTCCCTGGATGCTGTCAGTTCATGATGTGATCAACTCATGATGAAACAAGAACATTAAGATGAGGCCAAGTTGTTCTGTTGTGACAAAGTCATCAGGTTGTGATCAAGGCAAGATTTGACAAAGTCATCAATGTTGTGACAAAGTCATGTTGTGATGAAGGTAGGTTGTAATAAAGGCAGGTTTTGATGAAGACAAGTTGAGACCAAAGTGCGTTGTGACAGATGTATGTTGAGATAGATGCATGTTGTCACACCATCATGGTATGTCAGAGGTATGTTGAGACTGATGCCTGTTAAGATACGGTTGGTTGGGACACAGGCAGGTTGAGATAAAGGCAGTCATTATAACCTCTCCTCATTCTATGTCTGTAAGGCATGACCAGCCTTCATTCCTCTGGAGTTAGATTTAGTTCTCAAGTGCCCTCCATCATCATCATCATTATTAGTACCTTTGCCTTTTCATATTAGGAGGAAAATTATAACCTTTCCTCCACCAACAAAAGTAATGATCATGAACCAACATTTAATATACAACAATCACAAATGAAAACATATTTAAGTATTTCATGAAATTATGCTTGAGCCTTTAGATAGATATGCATTCAGCATATGCACTGGTTCGATTACAAATGCAGATTGTCCCTCCCAGCTATCTCCTCCGAGCAAAGGGGCTTTAGACGACGTTTGAACAGATCTCGCCACTGTTGCAAGCAACTTTCGTGCACACAATTCAGTATTGGACTGCTTGAGGGCCATTTTTCAGAACACAATTGGCAGGCCATTGTACGTAATTATCATCCAGCCATCAACAACATTTGTGTGAGGCTGATGGAGCGTACAACTTCTGGCAAACATTTGGGTATATAGTGCAACTATCTTTTCTTATTACTGAGCATTAATTCTCATGACAAGAACATGGCGAATTCACAAAGCATATTCATGGAAAATGTGAACAGAAGTATCAAATAATATACATTAAGAAAGGTGTGAGTCTATGTACAAGGGTTTTAAGAGATAGATTCTTAGCAACATTTTCTGTGCGGAAGCGACACAGCCTAGAATCTGCATTTAAAAAAGTGCATTTCCATTGCATAGAGAAATGTTTTGATATATAGATGTATTTAAGATGCGTTAGAATTCTGCAGCGATTGATAATAGAATGTCCAGCAGAAATAATTTAGTATGGTAGGTGCAGCGATTGGACAAACATGGCGCTTGGCAACATTTCTCTTTCAAACAAGAGCCATAATTTTGAGCATTTTTAAGCATCCTAAACATCACATTGACACTATTATACATAAACATCTTATTACCTTAACCTCATGAATTGTCTTAGCACATATTTATGTTCAAGCTTTCCTAAGTGGGACCAGAACACCGTCCTCTATCGGCTCCCATCCAAAATTGCTGGTGGTTGTCTTGATAGTTTTGCGTGGACTGATTTATTTTCATCGCCAATTATGCACAGGGGTCTCGCGGGTATCTCAGGCCTTGCTCTAGCCAACCATATTTCGTTCTTTCAAATCACCCACTCATTCTTACTTTGTTTGAAATGGCTGATGAAAACCTCTCCTCTATGGTGTTCATTATGGGTCAGTGTGACGAATTTCGGAAGATGTGAAGTGACTAAGAAATATATCACAGTGGCATACGAATACTTCAGAACCCGGTCAACAAATGCCCGCAGAAGTCGGATGTGTCGGCCTAACGGCACAAGAACACAGCTCTGCTGTAAACAGGCACAACGCAATCACATCCGAGAAAAAAAAACTCCGAATGAACGCAGAAGAAGAAGGCATATATATATATATATATATATATATATATATATATATATATATATATATATATATATATATATATATATATATATATATATATATATATATATATATATATATATATATATTAGGTTTATTGGCCACGCATGTTTATAGACCCATAAAAAATCGGTAATTTAGGAGGTCCGTACATTCCTTTACTTCCCAAAACAATTTCTAGTACCTGTTTAAACTGCATCGACCGGGGGAGGGGGGTGGGGGGGGGGGTCCATGTTAAAACCATCGGACCAGCAGGCAACTGAGCCAGACACTGCTCTTGCGCGGCCCCTCTTAGTGCATCATAACGCGCCCATATCATACCACTGATGGGATTTACACGGCCGGTATTTCTCATTTATAGTTTCAAATTCCTCGACTTGCCAGCTACTGGATGACCGTCGGACACACAGCCAAGCTGCTAGTCAGTGGCCACCACAACTCCTCTTAGGTGATGATAACGCAGCCATATTGTACGCCTATTTGTGAAAATATTCGAAGGATCAGGCCCACTGAAGAAAACAAGATATAACCAGCTGACATTTCTCATTTACAGTTTCATTTTCCTTGACTTTCCAGCTCCTGGACATTTGGTCCAATTTATATTCCTGCTGATCGACCTGGATTGTGGCTGCGACCCCTCTTATCTGTACTTTGTCTGACCTATATACCATAGGTCATCTCGTGAACATATGCGGCTACCGGAACAGATGAAATAGCTTACATTATCGTATTTATATTTTTCCGTTAACATATTTTCTTTCTTCTTTTTGCCCGTGGGTGTAGACAGCACACATACAAATAAGACTGGCTGAATTGGCGGGCAAAAGGAAATTACTGACCGAACGCTTCTTATTGAAATGCCCCAACCGATAACCAATGACAAAATCGATAGAGTCTGGCAAAAAGGAAAACGCACAGTTCGATTTTCTAGTTTCTAATAAGGCATGAGATAGACAATATCCGTGTAACCGGTATCACTTCCTAATATACACTCGTCTGCAGACATTTCTTTCATCCGCATGAAAGAATCAGGTGTCTTCTCTTTGAAGACACTTTCAAATATGTACAGTTCCAACTGGATAGGCATCATTTGGTAATCGCGCTACACATGACTCGTCTGGGTGTACTCACCCGGGCGTAATTCAAAAGTAAGTGAATGACCATTTAACTTGCCTTAACGAGCATCCGGCATATGTTGCTCGACCCATATTTGTGAAGATAAATTGGCACTAGGTGTGAATAATGTGATCTATACCACTCCGGTTGCTTTTTCTTCATGAGACTTTTTTTTTGGGGGGGGGGGGGGGGGGGGGGGGGGGGGGGATTCATGTCAGGCTGAGTTGTCCTGGGAGCGCAGGTCAATTTAAACAATCATCCTCTATCTGTATATATGTATGGGATCCTCTTTTTCGCTTAGAGGCGTACTGGTTATATGATAGTTGCAGTGTAAATGTATAGGACCTCTGTAACAGTGTGTAATATAAGACGAAGGCCGGTCGTTTGTGTGTTGATAAAACGTTTATTGGCTTAATATAACAAAGCTCCGATGTACACCTCCATTTGCTACTCAATCTGGGTTCTAACTGCCCATACCAACCCAATACGTCACGATTGAGCATCTTCCCCCCCCTTTCAGTCTCAATGCTCAATCGTGCTGTATCTGGGTTTCCCACTAGATCCCAATACTGTTACACCTCCCCATGTTTAATAAAGAATTTTCCTTATAAAGGAAAAATCTTTACTCTAAATCCCCCTACTCCATTCCCTCTTTGTCTTCTAACCTATGCTAAAACCAAGTTTGAGTAAACAATACATCTTTTACTCTTCTCCCAGTGACATGGTCTGCCAACAACCTCCCCATATACTTCTTTATACTTCTTCTTCGCCTTTTATTTATATAATACCACGGTTAATCCAACCAGTCCTTCTTTCCTTTTTATTTCCCCAACATTTCATAGTTATCTACTACGTAATTCTTCATTTCTGGTTCTTTCTGGTTATCTGTATCAAATATACATATCATAAGAACAGCTCATAAATTCTGTGTCAAAAATTATGATCTTATACAATTCCTCATTCTCATAAATTCTGTGTCAAAAATTATGATCTTATACGATTCCTCATTCTTTCAAACCCCAGGACGTACAAAAACAATGTAGTTAGAAAAAGTAAAGAAGTGGTGCGCACCAAATAAAGAACATGAAGAATGAATACACGACATGACCACATGGACATATTGTAAATGTACATTTAAGACATTCACCCTTTACCTCCCTTGCCAATAAAAAAAATTTTTTTGTAAAATAATTTTTAAAACACCTTTAAGAAATATATTATTGTTCGTTATAAAACAATTTGGCATAAGTTTTCATGAACCTTTTATATTTCACATTGACATTGCCAACCACAATTCCGTTCCTCTTCCGTTATCTCACCTTTTACTATGAGCCCATGTTCATATTTTATGAACAACTTAAATATAATTAAAGCTGGTATTTCACAGCACCTATATCTTTCCCCCGTACAACCCATCCTGTTATTTTATAAATAAAGTGACGTGTGTGCAGACCCTGGATACGTCTATCCATTCGTGCATACACGTTCACCAACTATGGTTTCCCACTAGTTAATGAATGCATAGTTTCCCCTTACCTTGGACAAATTTGTTTTTATCAACTCTTTTCTTAACGAAAAACCTTTAGCAAAACCTCCTTCATTTGAAACTTAAATTTACTTAACTAACTTTACAAGCATTTAACTCAATATACCAAATCATTCATGTAATCAAAATAAAATGAACACAACCTCCAAATTAATCTAGAAGAAAAAAACACATTTTAAAATGACATAACATGCATGTTATCAAATCAGAATAAAATATCCTATTCTACCTATCACTATTGGACACTTTTACGGACCAATAGTTCTTGTCAACTCAAATGCTATGAACACAATCACCCTACTCTAAACCAATTACTCAAACAATAACAATCATATTTCAAGACCAAATCAAGAAAACAAAATGAGGTATTACAACTTAGGCTCAATAAAACAACCAAACAACATCCCTCATTTTCTAGTAGTAACTCAAGCATAAAAACATTCTTATATGACTCATAACTCATAAAACTTAGATTTCATAAACACCGTTTTCAACACAATTTTAACTCTCTTAAATTACTACCAGCATTAGGCTCTCATAAATGACGCATATCCAGTATTTATATGACCGAGAAGACTAAACCTCCTATCTATATATCTGTTATTTACAGATCAATTATGAACATATCTGTTCTATCTAGATAACAAATCAGTAATCCAGAATTATCTATTTATTATCTCTTAACAGCACATAACATCCTGAATAAGCTCTTAAGTAAGCACTGTAACCTATATCCAACATTAACTCAATGTAGCCATCCTCTACTTATCAACGTACTTGTGATCTGTCCTGTCTATTATTATTATAACTTGTTAACCCCTATCTTTAAACATGGCACTTCTAACATCAATAAAAAATACATTCACCGACTGTACTAACATCTCAAGACCACTTTTTCCACCGTTTCGTATACTTCTTCTTGTTATCTACAGTACTTTCGATTTATTTATCTCTTACGTTTCCATTTCCTCAACAACTCTAAGTTTCTCTGAATAAGTGCTAACTCTATATCAACATCTTCTTCTTCGTACAACCTACTAGTCTCCTCCATACTACTACTTGACTCTGACTTTTCATCCATTTCTTCTTCTTCGTCTGTATGTCTCTCTTTAGCTGCCGCTAATCTCTTCCGTTCAACATCCCACCTAATTTGTCGATCATTCTTTCTTAATGATCTTTCCAGTATAGGTATATCGTCTCCGCTTGTTGAACCATCTCTAATTCTCCTCTGTCTTTTACTTCTTTATCTCTTTGACTGTCCATTCTTCTTTTGTTGCTTGCCTAGTATTTTTAAATGGAGCACCTGTGTCTTCTTCCATACTATCATAATGAGTTTCATTTGTTCCTTCTTCTTCCATTCTTTTCGGAATTGTCTGTTCTTGTTCTTCGTAACTTGGATTTGCTAACAACTGATTTTGTTCTGGTTCTTTTCTAAGATCTGGGGTTACTGTAGCTCTTCTAAGATCTGGAGTTATTGTAACAACTTGTTCATCCAAAAATTTTGCATCCGAATAACAATTATTATTATAATTATTATTTTCTATCTCATTTTCATCTCTTCTTAAGTGTTCAACGTGTGCCCTTGCTATGTGTGCTGTGACCTGGTTCTTTATAACATACGATACATTACCCAGTTTTTCCAAAACGTAATAACCTGGAATCCAACGAGAATCAAACTTAGAGTTTTCTTCTATGCTTTTTGTAATAAACTCTATCACCTACTTTAAACTCCTGTAATTTTGTATTTACATTTTTGTACTTTTTCTGTCTTTCCCTAGCTTTTTATTATATTATTTCTTAATCTCATATGTGCTTTATGCATTTCTTGTATTATGACCTCTTGAAAATCTTCACCCATATATTTCCGTCTAGGTTTTAATAAATTATCTATAGGTAATATTGGTTCTCTCTCCGTGTATTAAATAAAATGGCGAAAAACCCGTGCTCTCATTTTGATTTGTACGAATAGCGCTAAGAGCAGGTCCCAAAAATAGATCCCAATCTTTTTCATGTTCATCAATAATCTTTGCCACTATGTTTGTATAACGTCTGATGTTGACGCTCGTTTTTCGCATTTGACGAAGGTCTATAAAATGAGGTCTTTATATGTCTTATGTTTAAATCTTTTAATAACTTTTCGAATTTTTTTATTTACAAATTCTCTACCATTATCTGTAAGTATACTTTGTGGGCAACTAAACCTTGGTACGAACTCCTGTAAAAAAATATTAATGACAGTATCCGCGCTCTTATCTGGAATTGCATAAACCTCTGGCCAAAGACTGTAGATGTCTACTATATGAATTAAATATACATTTCCTGACAATGTTCTGGGGTGTGGACCTGATATGTCTAAACTAATCTTTTGCATTGGGAAGTGAGGAATATCTGTGTCCTGTAATGGAGACTTTATTGTTTTCATGTTCCTTATCTGCACTTTTCACACGTATCTACATATTTGCATGCAGATTTAAATAAGTTTGGCCAATAATATTTACTTGTAAGTGCTTTCACTAGTTTGTCTCTACCGAGATGTCCATTTTTCATCGTGATATGCTTTTAAAAGTTCATTTTCCAAATGCTTTGGAACATATTTCCTTAGTTGTTCGTTCTTTTCACACATATAATATAACTGTCCATCCTCTTGCAATAGCAAATAATTCCTTTTATATTTGTTATCTTCTGTTTCTCGTAACTTTTCCTTTATTTGTATGATTCTTGGGTCCAAATCCTGCTCTTCTTTCATATTGAATTGTGCTAACTGTAGATCTTCTTCTCTATGTCCAGACTCTTGATCTGATGGTAAGCTATCAAATTCTCCCCCATTTATTATAGCAGAATCCAGAATATTTACCTGCCAATTCCTGTCGTCTATCTCTGGTCGGCTGCCTCCTCTTCTGTATCCTCTGATGACTGTGTATATGGAATTCTAGACAAAAGATCAGCGCATGTGTTTATCTTACCCGGTATGTACTCAATTTTCGCGTCGTACCCCTGTAGATTCAATGCCCATGTCTGTATTTTCCTGTTCTGCACTGGAGCTTCTAAAAAAGACTTTAAAGGCATTGTGGTCAGTTCTAATAACAAAACTTGCGTTATGTAAATAGTAATTAAGTTTTTGAAGAGCGTAATAAATCGCGTAAGCCTCCTTCTCGATAGTACTCCATTTTTTTTGTGATTTACTAAGCTTATGAGACAAAAAGTAGATAGGTCTTCATTTTTTACCCCTGGTATTCCAGATTCTTTTCCTTCATATGGTTGTACTAACATGCTCCCTACTGCACTGTCTGAAGCATCTGGTGTATAGTATTAACTGTTTGTTAAGTTCTGGATGCGTCAATAGTAGGTACCAATGTTAAGCTGTTTTTTAAATAGTCGAAGGCTTTTGACACTCATCATCCCACTTAAAACCTGGCGTACTTGGCTGTTAAATTTGTAATTGGTTCAGCTATCCTTGAAAATGCCGGAATAAACCGTCTATAATACGCACACGTTCCTATAAAAGCACGTACTTCCTTAACGTTTGTTGGTGCAGGGTAACTCTTTAATAATCTTTATTTTGTTCTGGTCTGGTTTTATACCCTCTCTATTTATAATATACCCTAAATATTTTGTTTCTGTTTTTAAAAATTGGCACTTACTAAGCTTCAACTTCACATCATGCTTTCTTAACCTGTCAAACACTAGTCTAATATGTTTCAAATGATCTTCTACATCTCCTTTGGTATAGATCAATATATCATCAATATAAGCAAGAGCGAACCTTTGCATACCCTCTAGAACTTCATTTATTAAGAGCATATAGTGTGAGGGCGCTGTCTTGACTCCAAAAGGCATTCGTAAGAATTCGTACGAGCCCATGTGGGTACAAAAGGCACTTTTCCGTTTGCGCGTCCTCTGACATCGGAATACACCAAAACCCTGACCTTGCGTCCAACGTTGTGTGAAATATGTAGAGCCATTAAGTAGCCCCAAAATATCATCAATTACCGGCAGTGGGTATGCTACATTCTTAGTGATTTTGTTCAACGCCCTGTAGTCGCAACAGAAGCGACTGGAACCATCGGGCTTGGCCACTATGACGACCGGAGATGACCATTCTGACTTCGACCTTTTTATTATTCCTGCTTTCAGCATCTCTTCTATTGCCTTTTTCCATTATTTCTCTGTTTCTTAATGGAGTTTCTGTATGGTTTTAGACTAATTGGTGGATGATCTCCCGTGTCTATCTCCATCGTAAACCGTCCGCGTCTTACCCAATTCCAAATCATTAACCGCAAACACATCTTGATTTTGCTTTATAAACTGTTCTAACACTTCCTTATTTTCTGGCGAAGCTTTTAACTGTGACAGCAATTCTTGTTCCCTTGTTATTTTGTCTAGTGAATGTATATGTACTTTATTTTCTCCGAATGGATGGATCAATTCATTCATTCTGATTTTTCCCTCTTCTTCCGCATCCGCGTCTGTCACTTCTCCTTTCACTAGAAGTTTCCAAATAACTTGTTCCCAACACTTCTGTTCTATTCGTTGCCAATATTTCACTAATGTTATGATCTAACTTTGCTATCACACATCCTCTATATAACTTGATTTCTCTCCCTGTGTTGTTGATAATCATTACTGGAAAGGTTAAGTGTTTTATCCAACTTCATTACTCCATCTGGAACCTCCAAACCAGGCTCATCAATTATTTCTTCTTGTAACTCAGTGATTCTGACTGTGTTTCCTTCCACATAATATGGGTTTCTCTTCAGCTTTCGCTTGTATCAAATTAACCGACTGTGGTTTTAATGTCGTTGTCATTGTGACCCTAATATTGCTGCTACATGCATATCCTATTCATATCTATATATACGTCTCTGAATTTAACTTATGTAAATCATAAAAAAGTCTTATCCATTCTTTATCAAAAAATCTCTTCCTATCAACATTTTCTATTTAAAACCCTTCATACATGAAAAAGGTGTCTTATGTTGACCATCCTAATTTAAAATTGATCATGGTTTGTCCAACTACTTGTAAATTCTGTCCAGTAACAGAGTTGTAAATTATTACTACACTTAAACACTCTACAATTTCTTACTTTTGTATAAAAAACTTTCTTTTACTACACTAACTTGAGATCCTGAGTATATTAATGTACGAAACTCTATACTATTCCCTATTTTAATATTACAGAGAGATAATCTGTTTTATCTTCTATAAATGTCTTACTTCAATCCATTGAAAAAATATTCTCTGTTCGATTATTATACTTGTTATTAACATACTCTCTAACACTTTGGGACCCCCATTATTTACCTCTAATAGGTCCTGTTATAGGTAGGGCGGACGATACCTGTGTTCTGTACCTGTAAAATTCCGTGTCCATCAACAACATCCCAGTCACCCTAATTTATCTA